>OX589608.1:12265946-12799024 GCA_951329385.1 Polia nebulosa
TATTTCTTATAAACTAAGTGACTACGCTAAGGGCACTCCCTGCGGAGTACGGGCCTCGGCTTAGGGCGTCACTGGGGGGGGACAGCAAGGGAAGGCTGGATCAAGTTTCCATTAATTGGGGAATCAGTTGGCTCAGCGGCGCGTGCTGGCAAGAGACTGGGAGGGCATTGACTGGGTCTTCGCGACGGACCTCGACGGCGAGGGCGGAACGACGGCGGTCTGCGTTTGCGTAGTGTGCTGGTTTCCCTACGGCTCTCCTGGAGCAGAGTGGTGGGGTCATCAGGTATGAGTAGGGTATGTCTGGGCCGGCGCACCTTGGAGATGCGGGAAGGTACGTATCGGGCGGCCGATACAATTAGGGGGTTTCGATGTTTCTCAGCAGTATCCATGAAACGCTTGGTGAGTCGTTTCAGGAACTGCTGGATAGTAGGGAGTCGGAAGTCAACATGCAGCTCTTCATTACGGACAAAGTAAGGAGCTCCCGCCGCGTTGCGGAGGAAGCGGTTTTGAAGAGTCTGCATTTTGTGTAAGAGGTAGGGCTTGGCGTGTGCGAAGACAGGGCCAGCGTACGTCATGATTGGTCGAATGACCGTGGTGAACGTACGCATTTTGCACTTGAATGACATAGTGCTATTTTTGTTTAGGATGCTGTGAAGCCTACCTTGCGCAAAAGCGGCCCGCGAGCGGGCCTCTCTTATGTGCTGCGCGAAAGTTAGGTGTTGGTCGAGTACGACACCCAAGTACTTAGCCTTTTTCTCCCAAGGAATAGGTTTATCGTACATGGTGATCGGGGGGGGAATTTATTACACATTAAACAACAGCTTTTATACTAAAACACTTATACTAAAACATAATTAATTAAATGATCTATAGAATGGTGAAGGTTTCATTGCAATACGCTTTATAGTTTTTGCGTGATTCTTAATTTTTCATCCGCGTTAGACTTACCTTTACAAATTAATTACACTATGTTATGAAAATATAATTTCAAATATTCACATATCAAATTACTACTACTTTGTTTTTTTTCTATTCCGTGGTATTGATAGTGTTTTCATGTATTGTGTATTGTCGTCTCCAGCTTTTATAATAAAATGTTTTGGTAATTATGCATCATAATAAACGGAAATAACGGAGAAAAATAAGTAAATAATAATCTATTATTTTAGATAAAAACCGGCTAAGTGCGAGTCGGACTCGCGCATGAAGGGTTCCGTACCATCCTACAAGATTACACGCGTCTGATTGTTGCCATTATTAAGATCGAGCAAAAAAAAGCCAAAAAAAGCAAGTTCCTAGTAGGGGAGCCCCCTTAAATATTTATTTTGTTCTGTATTTTAGTATTTGTTGTTATAGCGGCAACAGAAATACATCATCTGTGAAAATTTCAACTGTCTAACTATCACGGTTCATGAGATACAGCCTGGTGACAGACGGACAGCGGAGTCTTAGTAATAGGGTCCCGTTTTACCCTTTGGGTACGGAACCCCAAAAACGACTAAACAGTTCCTTTATTTCCTACATTTTAGACTCCGCTGTCCGTCTGTTACCAGGCTGTATGCCTGGTGACAGACGAACAGCGTTCCGCCCCGCTTCCTTAGCAGTCATGTGTACAATACGACTAACAAAATTTTAAACATATACCCCTTGTGCAAATCCAAATGTAAAGCTAAAATAACAAATTGGCTTCTCGACTTGGATTATTCTGAGACAGAAAATATTTTAGCTGTTTTACAATAAAATAATAGTAAATTTGTAGACCTCATTTTAACACACACACCTACACTCACTCTTACAAATATACTTTCACTCACACACACACACACAACACGCACAATACACTACACACTCACAGACACACCATTTTTAGTTTTAACATTTTTCCTATTTTAGTTTTTAAATATTCCTCTCTGTACGTGAAGGCTTGGATGTTTACAAATTAGTGCTTAATAGCATTGTTTTAATGAGGGTGAGAGCCTGGAGATCTGTCATACAGGTCCCGAACCCACTACAGACTCCAGCTCTCACAAAGGTTACAAATTTGATTGAAATAATATGTCACGAACCAATGTCGGTACCTTTTGAGAGAAATAAATCATTATTTATTTATTTATATCGGGTGTAAAAAGACAGTTACCGAAGCTGAAAGCCACATATTCTACTCATTATTTCGATCATATTTTTCCACTAGACCATATCTGGGAATCCACTGGTTCTGGAGATATTGATCAAAGGTTAAAGTCGCAATTTTTTTATTTTTTATTTTTTACGAAAATGAATTCCAAGTGTTATTATTAAACTTTTTTCCAAACAAACATTACCTGAATTTTCGTTTTTTTTTTTTGAAATTTCTTAATTACGCATTTGCAGTTACAAAAACGCAATGAATATCAAATGTATCCGAAAAGTACCTACGTGGCTTAGAGTAAAGGGGCGGGGTTTAACTCCACTTGCCTGGGTTCGCGTTACATTGCGCATAATATTTACATACTTTTTTTCATACTTAAAAATAAAAGTCGTTGCCCAGCAATAATTTTTGCGTAAAACTACTTTGTTAGACGTACAGTATGCGTAGTTGACGGCTATGTGATGTGTCTTTTTACACCCTGTATGACATTTACTCCTGCAGCGGTTAAAAGACCCATGATGTCCAAAAAAAAATGTGATATTAAAATCTGTCATTTTACTTCAACACAATCATAGTTTTGCTGTAAAATGTTCTATTCATACACAAAATTCATAGGTTAGTCAGTCATAGAGCATGGAAACGACTTGGTTATTTTTCAGAGGAACCAAGCGTGGTACTGTTTACTCATAGAAAGTCGTCCACTGCCGGACATGGGCCTCCACGTGGCGCCACAACAACCGGTATTGTGCGTCTCGCCTCCATCGGATGCCAGCGACCCTCATCAGGTCATCGGTCTACCTTAGGCCTTCCAACGCTGCGTCTTCCGGTACCTACGCGGTCGCTATTCCAGAAAATTTCGGCCCCGTCTACCTTCTGTTTTGCGAGCAATGTGCCCTTTATTATTATTATCTCGTATATTATTTTTACACATCATATTATTTACATTTTTAAATATTTTTATAAGAAATCATAAAAAAAATATAAAAAATAGTAGTCCACCGGTATCGGGAGCAGGGTCCAAGCTACCGGTGGTTAGGGCTCCAGAGACAGGAACCTTTCCACAATGCGAGCCGTATCGAGGAGTAGGTACTGCCTGCTGTATCAGGCCCTTGATCCAACCGCGCAATGACAGCTTCGATAGGTGGTCGTCGAGGGTTTTGGCATTTTCTTTTATTATTATTATTTCTTGCCCACGGCAACATAAGTTAGGCGATTCCTGATTCGATCACGCGTGGAAACTCCGAGCATAGCCCTCTCCATTGCCCCTTTGGGTATCTTTAAGCCTTCTGATAAGACCCCCTTTAAGGGACTACGTTTCAGTGCCATATGTCATCACATCACTGGCAACACGCACTGGTCAGCTGTACACACAATTAAAGTAGGTTACTTCTAGGCAAGCGTGCTCCATCTTCGACCACATCATCGCTTACCATCAGGTGAGATAGTGGTCAAACGCGTGCCTATCAACAATAAAAAAAGTACTTACAAAATTGTATTCTAGACCCTATTACTATGCGTCCGCTGTCCGTCCGTCTGTCAGCGGGCTGTATCTCACTATCCGTAATAGCTACACAGTTGAAATTATCACAGAATGTGTATTTCTGTTGCCGCTATATCAACAATAATAAAAATTAATTAATGTTTGTTATAGCGGCAAAAAAAATACACGCTGTGTGAAAACTTCAACTGTCTACCTATTACGGATCATGAGATACCTACTGCCCGAAAAAACCCTTAAAAAAACACGTTTCTAGAAACGTGTTTTGTTGTTTTTTTTTCAGTTTATGGTTTGCCGGTTTTTTTTTTTTTTTTGAAAACCGTATCGAAATCGTTGCGTGGTTTAGAAGAAGTACTTATTCGGAGAAAAAGAGTGAGGCAGACAGCGATTTTTATACCATTTTATTTTGATTTATACCATTTATTAGCGTCCGGCCCCAGCTCCGCACGGGTACAAATTATACACACAATCCTTCCTTGTTTATCTCTATTTCTATTAGTGAAAACCGCATTAAAATTGTACTATGTAGAAATTAAGAGAAGAAATGGTGTCTCTGGGTGTCTGTAGTCTCTACGCGTTCCTTGCTCTATGGGTCGCTAGTCAGTATAATCATCTACAATGGAGGTCGCTAGTAATGAGTTACATCCTCTCAGCTGAGCTGGCCGACATCCGAAAAGGGGAGTTGTGTGTTTCTGTATGACAGTGGTATGGGAATGGTGTTGGTTTGTGGTTCCGGGTTCAGATTTTTTGCTTCCCATGGATTTCCTAGGATAACTTAAGTAAATGACGATTTATAAGAATTGATTTCTTAATTGTGAAATAGTTCACTTTCTTACGGCATTGTGAGATTCTTAAAAAAATGTAGGAAGTAGATTGCTAGCGTTAATAATTCATATCAATTTTGTAATAAAAAATACTACTTTCACAAGTTCAGGGAAAAACAAGTGGAAAAAAAACTTTTTAACAAAAAAATTAACCGACGAAAAAGAACTAAAAAGCAAAAAATAAATAAACCTTTTAAAGTCTTGAGTAATGATAAATGATAATGATAAATGATAAATGATGTTTATTCAGTAAATAGGTTACAAGGAACACTTTTACACGTCAATGTTTTTTTGTCAGTTTAAGCTAGATGAGGCCGGTGTTTCCTAGCTGACTACCCTGAGAAGAAACACCGAAACAAACTCAGAGGTCAAAGTCTCTTTTAGTGTTCAAATCCATACAATGTGGACTGGTTAGATCCTATGAGAACCATGTACGTTTATGTCTGGGATGAGCTTTATGAAGAAAGCAACACACGAATTCGAGTGGACCTGTCCAGACAGTGCAAGCATTTGTCAGTCATCGCGAAGCTCAACTCAGAACTCTGAGGTGCTCAACGAACCGACGAACAATACCAAAGTAAGGACATTTGAGTAGGCCGCAAAAAATACTCAAACTGCCAGACAATCATAAAATCTACATGAATATAACGACATACATAGTTCTCGCATTCACATTATTCTATATGAGGACCATGCAGCTTAGTGTCTGTAGTGGTCTTTTGAAGAAAGAACCAAACATATTTGAGTGGACCTGTCCAGTCAGTGCAAGCATTTGTCAATAGTCGAATAGCTCAACTTAAAAACCACTAAGGAGCTCAATGACATGACGAACAATACCAAAGAAAAGACATTTGGGTAGGCCGCAAAAGTACTCAAACTGTCAGACAACGTTGAAAATTACTGTAAAAAGGAGGAGAAAATAATAATAATAACCCACATAGTCCTCACATTTACAATAATTAAGTAATCAAAAAAAAAAAAAAAAATATATAATACTTTACAAAGTAAATATTTGTGTCAAACAAAATAGTAATCATAATATGTCAATCAAAAAATAAAAATAAATATAATACTTAACAAAGTATTCAAGTCAAAAAAAATAATAATAAAAATAAAATGTCAATAAAAAAAATAAAATAAAAAATATAATGCAATACTATACAAGTATTCATGTCAAAAACGAATATTAAAAAAAAAAATATATATAAAAAATTTTTCATCAGTAAGTAGTACATATGAAAACAATGGCTCATGTATATCATTGAAGCAGCTCAATCCCACGCCTTTTTGTCCTCAAGAAAGTCATTAATTGTGTAAAAAGCTTTCTGGCATAGCTTACGTTTAATAAATGATTTAAATTTATTTATGCTTAGTTCTTGAATTTGGCTAGGAAGTTTATTATAGAAACGTATACATTGACATCTAAACGAACCACCTATTTTTTGAGGCGCCGACTCAAAACTAGTTTATATAAAATTTGATATTTTATGTAGGTAAATATGCTCATTACTCAAGACTTTAAAAGGTTTATTTATTTTTTGCTTTTTAGTTCTTTTTCGTCGGTTAATTTTTTTGTTAAAAAGTTTTTTATTTTATGATTTTTTGTGGCTCGCATCATCTTTTAACACTCTGAGGCTAATTTCTAATCCTGAATAATTCCTCTTGCCACTGAGCTGATGATGTAACCATTCTTCCATGAAGTTTCCAGGATATTGACCAGTTGAGGTTACCTCCAATATTGTAAAGACGTCTTTTCTTCAAAGCATATTATGTGGTATTTGTCACTAAAACCAGTTTTATATCTAACTTATATTGTGTAGGAATGGTATGGTTTCCAACATCAGCTCAGTTTCAGGATGTGATGATTCCTAAATGCAAATACCTGTTTTTTTTTTTTGGGGGGTTGCAAATCATCTTATGACTTCTTCCGCTCTAGGGTGGAGCGGAAGGGCGTGTCAGACTCTTACTGACTAAAACCCACCCCTGTTCCTCCCTGCCCTACATGCCCAGGGGCGAGGTAACTCTTTCGAATTTATCCTCAACCCCCGGGCGCATTGGCCGTGGCAGGCCCCGTCCTTTGCTGACAACTCTTTGAGGCGCGCGTGGAACACTACGCGCCGTCGACTCTCGGGCCTGGTGCTGATCGGACGGCGAGTTACCCACTACTCGCCGTCCGCAGGCCCGGGTCTACGATGGCCGGAGATCGTCTCGCGGCCCCTGGCGTCTCCTGCGGCGGCTGCGGCTGAGGGCGCTAGGGCGACTCGGCTGTTGTTGAGTCTCCCTAACGTATGCCGCCTCCCTCTTCGCGAGCATTACTGCTTCGCAGAAGGAGGAGACGGCTTCCCATTCCCTCTCGCTCCGTACCATGGCCTGAACCAGGGCACGGCGCGAGAGGTCGCTGCCGCCTATCGCATCCACGAGGACACGGCGGTGCTCTGCCCAAGCGGGGCAAACCTCCACCGTATGCTCCACCGTGTCCTCTGGGCGATCCTCGCAGTGGAAACACCTAGGGGTCACCTCCGCCTTGATCCGACACAGGTACCTCCCGAAACAGCCATGTCCGGTGAGGACCTGCGTCAGGCGCCATGGCGCCTCTCCAGCCACTCCTCAAAGAGGGGCACTACCGCCGCGATGGTGCCGTGCCCAGCGCTGGGTTGCGACAGTCGCTCTCTCCATGTCTCCATGAGGTCCTGTCGGAGCTCTATCAGTCGAGCCGCGAGGTGTCGCGGCAGATACCAGATTAAGTTATGAAAAGAAAACAGAAACAATATTCGTGCCCAATTTTTGAGGTTCTCTCTCAATTTTTTCAGGATCCCATGATCAGATCCTGATGTCCTTGACATGGGACCACCCTTGAGGTATACCCTATCTAAGAAAAGTAGAATCATCAAAATCGGTTCATAAATAACGGAGTGAGGGCCGAACATACATATAGAAACGCTAAACGTATTCACAATTTTCGAGGTTTTCTCTCAATTTTATCAGGATTCCAGTGTCACATCCTGACTTCCTTGACATGGGACCACCCTTGAGATATACCCTATCTAACAAAAAAAGAATAATCAAAATCGGTTCATAACTAACGGAGTGAGGGCCGAACATACATACAGAAACGCTAAACGTGCCCAAAATTTTCGAGGTTTTCTCTCAATTTTATCAGGTTTCCACTGTCAGAGCCTGACTTCTTTGACATGGGACCACCCTTGAGGTATACCCTATCTAACAAAAAAAGAATAATCAAAATCGGTTCATAAATGACGGAGTGAGGACTGAACATACGCAAAAAAAAAAAAAAAATATATATATATACGGTCGAATTGAGAACCTCCTCCTTTTTTTCGTCGGTTAAAAATGATCCCGACTTCCCGCCAACTGTCATCTGTCAAAATTGTTTTTTTCCTGACCCTTTCTGGTTTATAGTTTTAGTCTTTCTTTTTTTATTGAGTTATTAGCTATTAAGGAAAGAAATAACGTTATAGAATCTGCAAATAAATACATAGTTATTTTCAATAACGAAAATCGTATAATCGTTGCTAAAAAATTTTTTATGACATAAATAGGGCACAACGAGCCATGTATGCATTTTGTTCCACATATAAAGTTGCCATTTAAAATAAATACTACCTGCCACACTACCTTGAGTAAAATCGACCGCTGTGGGAATTAGGTCTTCTGCAGTGCATTAGGTATTCAACTTCGGACTAACTCATTAACTATTGATTTTAATGACACAGGTAACAAAGAAACTGCGTCATTCACGACATGTGCACAGCGTCCCATACAATGACGTGGGGTATCAGCAAATTGTCGTTTGAAGGCTGAATAGGCGAGACCTGCCTTGCAATACCTATACGGCATTTTTTATAGGAACTAGATATGGAAAACCGGCCAAGTGCGAGTCGGACTCGCGCACGAAGGGTTCCGTACCATTATCTATAAAAACGGCAAAAAAATCATGTCTGTTGTATGGGAGCCCCCTTAAATATTTATTTTATTCTGTTTTTTAGTATTTTGCTGTTATAGCGGCAACAGAAAACATCATCTGTGAAAATGTTAACTGACAGACAGACGGACAGACAGACAGACAGACGGACGGACAGCAGAGTCTTAGTAATAGGGTCCCGTTTTACCCTTTGGGTACGGAACCCTAAAAATGGTTGTCTTATTCTTTTGAATTTGCTATAAGCTTCTTCTTTCTGTCTGACCGGTTACTTGACGATTCAAGAGAGCTTATACCTACCTACCTAAATGGTGTGTAGTTGATATAAATGCGTTTGAGTTTGACTAACCCGTTACGTACGTCCTACTTTTGGGCAAAGAGGCTCGCGCTTGACCACTATCTCACCTGATGGTAAGCGATGATGTGGTTGACGATGGAGCACTGGGTAGGTTACTTGTAGGCAAGCGCCTACAAGTAACCTATTTAATAACCAAAAATACCAAAAACGGCCGTTTCTGACACTTTTACCTATACTACTTTGGATACGAAACATTCTGAGACCTGTTTTAACAACGTAAAAATACTTTATCCTCTTTGTTACAAACGTGACGTTGGATTCTTTAATATTTATTTTCTGTGCTATGCTACAATTTTTTATTCAATGAGGGCGCCACTTATCCGGTAGTAGACCCTTAAATACCCCCCATCCAGGTTATAGCTATCAGGAAACACAGACTCCGGCAGACTATTCTATTTACGTATATTGTCTCTGCGTGCGTCATCTAGTTTCTATGACACCGAGTCCACCGAGCATACGCACACAGAAAAAAAAGTTTACGTGAACCTACACTCACATTCAAGACCAACCCGCCTTGGTGAGATAGAATAGCTATACCTAGAGACTAGACTAACAAGGCTGCCTCCCAGGGTGGCGGGAGTGTTTGAAAGAGATACCACAGCTCTGGAGCGCAAGGGCAACTTAATTTAATTTATTCTTAAACATGCCTTCAGGACAAAAGTACATTCCTCTTAAATTATCGAGGATAGCGAAACATTAGGAAACACCTTTTGTAAAGCACGCACGGTATACACAACCGTCAATCGTTAGATGGAACAAATCTATGGGCTTTCATTAAAGGATAATTATATGAAAGGTAAATAAAACTTAGGGATACTATGGGCCTGCCTGGGGTCGCGGATAAATTCGAAATAGAGTTCCCACGGTCCTTGGCACTCAGGCAACTGAAGGAACAGTGACAACAAGGGTGGGTTTTAGTCAGTAAAAGTCTGACACTTCCGCTTCCGCAACTTAAGGAACACAGGTAGGTTTTAGTTTTTAAGAGTCTGACACGCCCTCCTGCTCCACCCAGAGTGGGAGAAGGCCGACCCTTAAATCAACACAGAATGGCTACAATGCGTCTTAAGTCACGTTCATTTAGTATGTGACATATCGTGTTGTCACGCAGAGACCTCAGTCACGCAGAGACCAGAGACAAAATTAAAAAGTGTCACAAGCCTGTCATTTTCTATTGCCGCCATTAAATCGTGACAATTTAGATCGATGCTCACGAGATGACAATTATTTATTACAATAAAATGCAAAATAATGAAAGATTTAAATTCTATTTTTTAAGTTATTTTTAAATTGGTTAGTTTGAAGGCATATTATTTGTTACATCATTATGGTAATCACTTTAATGGTTGCTGTATATTAGCTTGGTATGGTTTTCACTATAATTTTATTACCTAGATATTTTTTCCTGAAATTTGATTTGTTTATAATACACTAGCGAACCGCCCCAGCTTTGCATGGGTTAAAATTATACCTACACCTAAACCTTCCTCATGAATCACTCTGTT
Organism: Polia nebulosa; assembly: GCA_951329385.1. Lineage (NCBI taxonomy): Eukaryota > Metazoa > Arthropoda > Insecta > Lepidoptera > Noctuidae > Polia > Polia nebulosa. Next base: position 12,276,197 of record OX589608.1, read on the forward strand.
TATTAGTGAAAACCGCATGAAAATCCGTTCAGCAGTTTTTGAGTTTATTGCGTACAAACACGGGGGGGGAGCGGACTTTGTTTTATAATATGTAGTGATGTGGTATATGTCTTGCATGGTATTATATGGTATTATAGACCCGTCTGATACCCAATGTGAGTGCGGTGCCTCTGACCAGAACACGACTTACATACTGGAATGTCCCAAGTGTCCATACACCTGCACTATGCAGGACCTGGTGAACGCTACTGACGCTGCAATTAATATGGCCAGCTTCTGGGTTCTTAATGTTTAAAAAGTTAGGAAATCATCGATTCAAAATAAGAATATTACATGGGTGCTTAGATTTGGGAAAAGGTTAGTTATGTGAAGGCGCTATTAACTGCCAATGACCTTGAGCAGTTAGCTTTTTTTTTGTATGGAAATATTAGTTTAGTTAAATTTGACAGCTCTAATTTACGTCCGTCTCTTTCTTGTTTTATTAGAGAGGAAAAGATAGCAATAGTCTAAATTAGGTTTAGTTTGTGCACCACAAAATCGGCACCATTGTAGGTAAGACTGAGCGCGCATTAGTAATACAAAATGGTATAAAAAGTATAAGGACACTGTTACTCTGGGTACGGAACCCTAAAAATTGTGTGCTAAATTATATCATAAAACCGGCCAAGTGCGAGTCGGACTTCGCATATTTAGGGTTCCGTACCAAATATTGGCATTTGTTAGTTAAGTATACGTAATAATAAACATTATCACCAAATTCCAAGTTGATAGGCCAATGTTAAGTTAAAATATTCTTCGGAACTAAATTTTGTGGCAGACGACGACCTGTTCGTCGTCTGTCACAAAATTTTGGGCTCCTTTTGGACCCTTCGGGTACGGAACCCTAAAAAGTATGTAAGTGCCACAAGCTGCCCCACACTAACCAATACTACAGATACATAACTCACAAGCCACAGATAAAAAAATATCAAAAACAAAATTTCAAAAAAATTGTCTACGGCCAATCGTGACCTGCATTGCGACATGTCGCGTCGTGGGTGCAATATGACATTGACAGCTTACGACAAGGCTTGGGACACCTTTGTTGATTTATTAACACGTGAGTATGTAGGAGGGGCTCGTGGCTAGATAATAACAACCACACGGTATGATCTACAGGGTTAAGCAACGCTTGCCGAGGTCATTCCGTGGATGGGTGACGATCCTTTAAGTAAATACCAAGACTACTCCATGCCTTGCAGCCTTGGAAAGCCCGTTATGCCGCTGGTCCCTCGGAGAAGTTCTTAAGAGCCACTGCAGCAGCTCTGGTACAGGCAGGGTTTTAGTCAGTAAGAGTCTGACACGCCCTCGCGCTCCAACCGAAGAGAGGAAGAAGTAATCTGAAGATTCTTCGGTCTCTTAGGTCAGGGGCACGTTACCAATGCGTTGGACCTACCAAGTCAAAACTGCACTCAACGAATTTACGAGAAGAGCTAAGTAAGGGAGGAATGGTTGCCTAGAGGTAGCGGATAAATTCTCAACATGAGTTACCGCACCCCTAGGCACTCAGGCAGGGAAGGAACAGGGGTGGGTTTTAGTCAGTAAGAGTCTGACACGCCCTCCCGCTCCACCCAGAGTGGGAGAAGTCAATGGATGATTTACCAACCCCCAAAAAAAAAAAAAGGAGGAATGGAGACGGGTTCACGGGACAATGACGTCATTCTAAGCATGTTTTTAAGTGTTTTTTTAACTATAATATTTTTTAGTTGACAGACAACCTGTAATATAAAGGGGTATCATATTTGTTTCCAACTGTGAAGCGGTGACGGGTGAGCGTTTTGGGGACTTCTTCTTCGTCATCTCACTCTAGGCACGGTGCCAAGAGTGAGACCCTGAGAGCCCTGCCAAGAGTCGGACGACTAAGAAGAAGTCCCCCAAAATGGGGCACCCGTCACCGCATCACAGTGTGATACCAATACGATACCCCTTGATATGACAGGTTGTCTGTCAACTAAAATATATCATAGTTTAAAAAAAAAGTGTTTGTGTACTTATGTACGCACGTAAGAAGTTATACTTATTTGACGTAACAAGATAAAAAACCAACTTGTTACAAAGTTTACAAAAAAGGAAAACAATCATTCTTCATGAACCACATACCATAGCTTACTTCAGGGTGTCGGTTCTAGCTAACTTCAACCTGTGAATTTTGTGTGACAGTGATGCACGCGCATCTTAAAATTTCACTCTCATCATTTTTTCACAACGCGCCTAAAGAAGTAAGTACCTATAACTTCAAAAAGGCAGTCATGGGGACTGCCGACAGAAGTGAAAACTTTGTACTATACGTCGTAGCACTCGTAGCGGTGTCGTTGTCACTCGTAGCGGTGTCGGTGTCGCGTGAGTTCCATAGTTTTTTCCCATCTCAAAAATGCCCAACGCGCCTAAAGAAGTTTTCACTTCAAAAAACTTAAAAACACGCTTAGAGTGACGTCATTTTATTTTTCGTTTTTATCTCAACAAACTTTTTGATAGGTAGGTACCCATAGCATGGGAATGCTTAAATAAAATAAATAGTCCGCCATCTTTGGGAGTCCGCCATATTGGATTTAGAATGACGGCATTTATCTAACCACACATTTTCATCCAAACTAAACATGTATGCAAAATTTCAGCTCAATCGGAAACCGGGAAGTTGGTCTAATTTAACTTGGAAGATTTTTTCACATAGTAGATTTTTAGTTACTCGTAGTTACAGGTGAAACTTATAGAAGATTGTTAAAAAAATAATCCCACAGAATCCCACCCTTTACCACGTTAATAATACAATTCCCCTTGTTATGGCAGGTTGTCTGTCTACTAAAAATCTAGCGACAATTTACTTTTGTGTAGGAGCTTAGGAAGCCAACGTTGACCCGTCAATAATTAGCAATGCGGCACTGTTACCGTGAATACGACAGCAAATAACTTTGCCGCAATACGACATTCTGTCCTTATACTGCGGTATTTCTGTAATAAATCTTGTAACCTATAAAAAACATTAATACTGTAAGATGGTCGGACTACAAAAGAGGAAATATAAAGCAAAATAAAATTTCAAATAATTGACTTTGAAGAATTTTGACACCATTTTAAATCATCAAATATTTTCGTAGTTTATGATTGTCCTCCTCTATAATTTATTTATGGTTAGCGCAGAATTTATTCTGCCATACCTTTTGTTTGGTTTTTGGGAGGCAAAACTTAAAATGGCGCCTGGAATTTTGGAACAAAAGATCAGGAAGTGTTTCATTTTCACTTCACTAAAACTACGCCGGTGATCAACATCAGTAAACGGAAAGGGTCCCGTGACCTCTTAAAAGACCACCCCGCAGAACCCCATCTGTACAACCCTTGTTAGGGCACATCCCTGAGGAGACTGTAAAGGGTTCTCCCCTGAGCCTCGCTGTGCACGGCAGCAAGTGACCGCTGTGCCACCGTCTTCACTGTCACGGTCACTCGGTGGGCGGACAGAGTCCCCACTCTAAGAGCCCTCCATACCTACATCTCTTTCAGCCGTAATTTCAGTATTCTGAAATTACGGCTCTTTTTCTAGCCACATCATCTGTTACAGAATCCATCCATCGTTTTTTCGTCTACTCCCTTCTCTTTCGCCTTCCATATTCACACTTTTTTTTTAACGGTATGGTTCCTCTTTCCTCCTCGTTAAATACTCTTGCTGGCATACAGCTTATAATGTACCTACAGCAGGGATACAGGTCTCCTTTCTGTGAGAGGAAAAGGTCGTAATACCCCAAAACCCCAATTGGGATCAGTGCGCATTGGGAATTTGGGAAGTACACACAATGACTTACTGAATTGTTTCGAAGAGCACTGCGGATAAGTTATAACTGTTTATATCTGTTATAACTTATTGAAATGTCGTCCACCAGTCGCAGCGACTAGTCGCCACTCTGCGGCGAACGTTAACTCGGATCAGCATTGCGACACTTGGCGTGTTAGCGGGTGCTGCAATACGACATTGACTATGTGCTATATGCGATACGGGTATGTCAAGGCGAATGCATCGTTTTGGGAAGGCAGAAGAGCAACGCTCTTTTCACTGAGTTTGTATGTACCTAGTTTAAAGGGTATACGTTTTTAAAAAGCCCGACTGCAAAAAACAACTCTGAAAAGATCCAAACAAGTTACTTTTCAAACAGGCTGATGCAGTTGGTGGCATCAAATTTGTGTTTGAACTAAAACAAATTCCACAAACTGCATCAGACTGCTTGAAAAATGAAAATTTATCGAGATCTTGTAAGAAAAAAAAAGGTGATAAGAAACATCGCGTAAACTGACCAATTAGGCACTTTTTACAGTAGGTTATTTGTAAAATAACGTTATGATATTCGCGATCCAGCAGAGCCAGTCATCACTTCGTAAAAAATGTAAATACGGATGCGAAACGAACCCTTTTCTTTTAGTAGAACAAAACAACAACAACAGTAATAACTTTCTTAGTAAGTTCTTTACCACTTGGCATTGAAGCTATAAAATTAATCGTTCATTAATAAAATACCATCACGTACATAAATTAACAAAGTTATTTTAATGTTATTAGCGGCTATTTAAAACGGTTATTATCGTTACTCGATCGAATACCGCTGGCATAGCATGCTAGATTTAAAAAATATCATTTCAAATTTGGAACGTTTGTCGATCCTATTTTCTTTCCATTCGCGTAGTCCGTCGCAGCGGAGTCACACGATTTTTCTAAGAAAAGTATTGAAACATATTTTTGCAATATTTTTCTCATTAATAGAATCACAGTTTCGAAAGTAATCGTGTAAAATATTATGTCGGTGCATACTATTCCTCTGGTTACACCTTTTATTAGAGGCCCGAGATTCCCGTATAGAAAGAGTGAGTGTTTTTTGGTTTTTGTTTTTTTCTTATATTTTCAAGCAAGTTCCACAATGAGATAGGCAGAGCTCCATCCCTTATGAATATATCGCTTTTAATTTTTATTAGAACGACACGCGCCAAGCGCTTCAAAATGTCACTGCTTGCCTATCCCAAAGGGAACAGCCGTAAAGATTTTCAGTACGCTTTTATGGTGGATCTTAATATTTTACTACATTTTACGCTGAAATACCATATTTAAGCTATTTATTAGTCTACCGTAAGGGTAAAACTCTGCAAACTGTACGCATTTTCTTCAAATTGTGTATTTCACAGGTTTTGTTTCATCAGTTTTTCCAGTGATTATTTATTTCAATGATTTTTTTAAACTCCTGCTCGCTCCATAGAATATGGGACATAAACTATCATGCGAAGGTTTATTATAGGTAAAGCTCTGCCTAACCCAAATGGAGTACGGGCGTGACTGTTACATGTTTTACCTAATTTGTAGCCTATTTTTTAATAATATTAGTTCAGGCTTTTTTGAAATGCATCATATATCTATAACAGATGAAAACGGCTTGAGACGGATAAAAATAACTTCTAACAATCTATGATTGATAATTATATCACTAAATCAAATGGCAGATTATTCTAACTACTATTTTCTTGTTAAAATCTTGGAACTCTGCCCACCTCGTAAAGTATTACACGCGATTTAGATTATTATTTTACTTTTGATTTCAATATGTCCTTTCGACTTCCTATTTTATGTGAGACTATTAACTACCTTAATATAAAATACTAGAGGTATCGCAAATGCCTTCCCATCCCAGAGACATATTAAAAAGTTTGACATGCCTGTACACCGGCACTCATACTCTTCAAACCGAAACACAGCGAGGCTGTTTGGTGCCAGGCTATGTATGGTGATAGCACTTCTTTAGACAAGCTCCTTCACAAAAAGCTCTATGATGCACTGTTTAAAAACACAGCGACGCTGCTTGGCTGGCTTGGCGCCAGAACTATCTATGGTGATAGCACTTCTCTAGACAAGCTCCTTCACAAAATGCTCTATGATGCACACAATTTGTATGACCTACGGATAGTTGTTCCGGGTCTGGGTGTCTGGTGTATGTGAGTTTACGTGTTTGTGAACACACCCACGATACAGGAGTAATTCCTAGTGTGGGGCAACGCTTATTCATAAAAAAAAATGTCAAAACTAATCTATCTATATATATAAAACAGTCGGGTTCATTTGTTGGCTTTGTCTCTGCCCCGAATAGCAGAATAACTATTAAAAAAATAGGAAAAAATCACGAAAAAAAAATATGAAGAAAATTCATTTTCTCATACATTTTGTATGGAACGGATATTGTGCTGGGTCAGCTAGTGTTATAATAAACTAGCGTCCCTCCCCGACTTCGCACGGGTGCAAATTATATACAAAAACCTTGCTCATTTATCGCTCTTTATATTAGTGTAAACCGCATGAAGATCTGTTGCGTGGTTTAAGAGTTAGCGAAGAAACAGACAGACCCAGAAAGCGAGTTTGTTTTTTAATATTTAGAGATAGAGAAGCTAGGTACATGTCATGATACTACAGCAAAAATGCGTTGCTTCCGCCATGCATAAAAGGCAACAAGAGCAAAACCACAATGTTAGTTACTGATTTTTTTTTATTTACCGCAAAGGGAAGGCTATTCATCTTTTGACCATATTGCCTAGTTTTACGTAGTGTATTTTTTCTTTTTTTCCATTAGAATGCAGATGTAACACATTCTAATGTTTTTTGCAGTATTTGGCAACAAATGTGTCAAGTCAGGCTTTTCGGCAAACTTCGCTGAGGTAGTCAATAATACAATAAAATTCTCAGCTCCATTTTAACGAGATCGCGCCTGTTTCAATGATTCCACATATTGTCCAGTTCCGTAGACACTTGAGACACAATATACACTAGGAATCAATTATACTATCCTACTAATATTATAAATGTGAAAGTTTGTATGTTTGTTACTTCTTCACGCTCAAACGGCTGGACCGATTTGGATGAAATTTAGTATGTAGATAGCTTACAGCCTGGATTAACATATAGGCTACCTTTTATTCCGGTCTGGGCGGGTAAAACCGCGGGGCGCAGCTAGTAAACGACATAGCCACTGAACTTCACTTGAGAAAAGCCCGCCAAAACTCCCACTAGTTACTGAATATTATGAAAGATATTATTTCACTAACCCTGCAACTATGTTACTGATATTTGACTAACAAATCTATTTAACTCGTGTCTAAATAACTATTCCTTGGCGCCTTTCCAAAATGGTGGACATTTTTTATGAATGTCATTGACTTGGGTTATGATGAATGTTGTAAATGAAATAATGCAATAAATTGGGAGAGAATATATGTTATTTATTACATGTTATATAATGCTCTGTTATGTGGGGCTGTAAATGATAATTTAGAAAATATTTCCGTAATTTTCGGACGCGGGAAATCGGACATAGATTCTCGGATTCGTTGCAAACTTAAAGTGTCTATATTATAGGTCTTTATAATTTTGTTTCACTACAGGGGTTTTTTAATGGTTTATTGTATTTTTTTTTGTGGGCAGTCTATATGTAAAACACTTCATCTGCAGTTAGTTACACCGAAATCCGAACGCATTAGTTGGGATAAAGCTAGGCGTAGTAGCTCGTGAAAAAATAAAATATTAGCATAAAATTAAATTGGAAATAATTTAGCTGCAACCTTGGGGTCTGAAACCCCTTGTGTGTCACGCCGTTAGCGTGGTTATAGGTAATTTATAGCTAACATGCCAAATATTAACGTATTGGCTATCTTTACCGTCGCGTGATGATACAGCAATAAGTTTTTATCATAATAACACGTCTTTCCCATGGCTTCCCGGGGCATTCGTGTAAACCGTGCATATTCTGAGATAAACACTGAATGTTTTCAAAAACTACTGCAAAAAAACTAAAAACTTCCAAACAAGACACTTTTCTAGCAGTCTAATGCAGCAGGTGGCAGTTCAATCAGAGATTCTAGGCATTTTTGCAAAAAAAAAAATTTACTATTAGGTGTTATATTTTTGTAATCGACTGAAACTTAAGAAATAGACATACAAGCATATCTACATTATACAATGTGTAAAGATAAGGTGTGGTCATATTTTAAGGACTGCATCTGCCCATCGATATGAAAAACTTTCTTAAAGAAAATCTGAGGAAATTCTCAAAAAAAAAATTGTCTCCCATACAAATATGCTATTATATGATATAGTTATATTATATGATTATGGTATGCTATTCCACGAATTCCCACTAAGCGTTTCCGAACGTCTTTCATAATGCGCTCAGCAATGGAGTGGAACTCTCTACCTGCATCTGTATTTCCGAATGCATACAATCCTAATCTCTCCAAAGTTAGTGAACAGGCTTCTTCTGGGTAAGCTCGCTCCATCGTCGACTTTGTCTCTGTCACCTCTGACCTAGACTAGAGTCAAGAGCAAATCCATCTAAAATAAAAAATAAAAAAAATAAATATTGATCAGCTGATGATCATAACTTTGTATGGAAAGTCCAATTTTTTTTTTTGGGAATTTTCTTTCTCTTAGAGAAAGTTGTTCATTTCCATGGGCAGAAAACCGGTTCTTAAAATATGACCACACGTTTCCGTTACACCCTGTAGAAACTCTCAAAAAATTATTACCCTCTTTCCGAGGCAGTCGAGAACAAAATAGCCAATGGCACTCGGCGATACTGAAGTGCAGAATTGCCGTGTTATAAAAAAAATAACCAAACCGCAACAGTCAGAACTTCTTGAAATCCCTGCAAGTTTATAGCAACAACCGCATCAAAATCCGTCTAATAGTTTTGTAGATAAGCTGTGACAGACAGACTACTTAGTTAATAAGTAGTGATTGCGGTGTCAGTGTTGCCGTCGTAAAATTCTGTACTCTGTAGGGCAACCATGATTTGTTTATTTGTATTTCTGTGAAGAAATAAACAAAATACATTAACTCGTAATATAATAACAAGACCTTCGGTTGTAGGCTACTATTGATGACTAGATTTAGTATCACAACTTTTCTTCATCTATTTAGATAAAGACTAGCTCCTGCTCGCGTCTTCTACCGCGTGAAGTGCTCTATTTTTCTTATAAACCAATAAAATGTAGTTGTGTAGTATTGGTGGAGTTAAATCTGATTGAACTAAAATAAATTTCACCACTGCATCGGACTGCTTGTAAAGTGACTTAGTTCTTTTTAGTAATAATTTTTTTTACAATTTCACTGAAATTATTACTTTTTTGACGCTTAAACTACATTAGATCTAGCTGGCTGGTTGACACTGTCCTCTCATATATACTTAGTAACTTTATTATAGAAACATTGTAAAAATCAATATTTTTTTAATAGAGTAACCGTGGTGGTAACCGTGGTGTTTCTTGCCGGTTCTTCTCCATATTATTGTGAAATTATCAATTGGAACCACGCATTCTCTTCTGTCATTTTTATATAAGTGGTTATGTAGGCTTATGTGAAATAAAATATTTTGAATTAATTCAATTAAATTCAAAACATTTTGAGAGCTTACCAAAAAGTCCCATCATAGTCTCAAATTTTAACACAGCAGCGGTGCCACCCTCATTGGCAGGACACACTGGATTTGTAGTTCGATGCCCTGTAAAAATTGTGACCTCTGTAGAGTCACTGGAGGTCAAGTCTGTGTCAACTAAACGTACTTACATGCTGACTAGTTTTTTGTCTACGTACTTTGAATTTCATGCTGTATGAAGGTTCATAATGGTCTTTCCTACTTTGCCTGCTATACAAGCTTTTCTAAGAACTTCAAATGTTCGTATGTAAGTTTTCCGATTTAAAGTTTGCAAACCATTTTTCGACCACTTTTTTTTTGGGTTTGTTTTCATTAGAGCTGAAATTTGGAATACTTGTGTACGAGTAAGTCCGGTGACAATGCAATATTGTGATACCATCGAGCTGATCTGATGATGGCGCCGGGATAAAGGGACTGGAACTGCCTGATGGCAAATGATAGGACAGTTGAATCTGGGCTAGTATGTTCCGTTATCATGAGGTCTTTCTATTACACTACGAAAAATAAGTATATGATGAAAGCTCCAGGGTAGCCCGCGAAATTCAAATTTTCTTACGTTTTTTGCAATTTGCAGGTCAGTATCAGGTTGTATGTTGGTCAAAATTTGATTCGCGGCCGTAGCAAGTATGAAATCATGACATTTGGCATCAATTCTAACTGAGAGAGTTGTATTGATGATTTTAATGATTACAGTTACATACGTACTTGCTCCATTGCACGGATCGCCCCGAGGACACGGTGGAGCATACGGTGGAGGTCTGCCCCGCTTGGGCGGAGCAACGCCGTGTCCTCGTGGATGCGATAGGCGGCAGCGACCTCTCGCGCCCTGCCCTGGTTCAGGCCATGGTACGGAGCGAGAGGGAATGGGAAGCCGTCTCCTCCTTCTGCGAAGCAGTAATGCTCGCGAAGGCGGAGGCGGGACGCGTGAGAGAGCACCAACAACGGAGTCGCCCTCACGCCCTCAGCAGCAGCCGCCTCAGGAGACGCCGGGGCCTTCCGGCGCCGCGAGACGATCTCCAGCCACCGTAGACCCGGGCCTGCGGACGGCGAGTAGTGGGTAACTCGCCGTCCGATCAGCACCAGGCCCGAGAGTCGACGGCGCGTAGTGTTCCACGCGCGCCTCAAAGAGTTGTCAGCAAGAGACGGGGCCCGTCAGGGCCGATGCCTGCCCGGGGGTTGAGGATAAATTCGAAACAGAGTTACCTCGCCCCTGGGCACTCAAAGGCAGGAAGGAACAGGGGTGGGTTTTAGTCAGTAAGAGTCTGACACGCCCTCCCGCTCCGCCCAGAGCGGGAGAAGTCATAGGATGATTTCCCACCCCACAAAAAAAAAAAAAAAAAAAAAAAAAAAAAATACGTACTTGCTACGGCCGCGAATCATATTTTAACCCACATACAACCTGAAACTGACCTGCAAATTGCAAAAAAAACGTAAGAAAATTTGAATTTCGCGGGCTACCCTGGAGCTTTTACCTTAGGAAATATTCTTTTTATAGTTTTATTGTTTTACATGAATGAAATAAGTTAATCATTAAAAAACTTTTTTTGAAAACTATCTTTGTACCGGCTTGCTATCACAATTAAATCATTAAATGTGTACGTACACAAAATTTCATGTCCGTGCTGTTGAACATTGAAGAGTTTTTTATCTGGAGCTAATCCTGAATGTCGATTCAGGTCATATTTACCATAAAAATGCATTTTCATCGGAACTAACCCACCACGTAAAAATTCAACTCCGTAAGAAGTGGTTATAATTCAGCTTGCAAGATTTCACCTGAACATAATACAAACATTGCAAGTTAATTAAATAAACTTCTAAGTATTTGTGATAACACAACTAGCCTACTACAACGTCCTAATGTTGGGGCATAGCCGATGCAGGCCTCCTCTCTGTAAGTCAGAGAATGTGCCTCCATACGGGCCCAGTCCGGGTTTTATTTATATGTATATTTGTGATATTTCATATTTGTGATACCATCTTAATATTATTTTCCTTTGTCTCCAGGCAAGTCGCCGTTCTTCCCCGGCGTGGAGGAGGCGGCGGTAGCGGGGGGCGCGGCCGGCGCAGGCTCGCCCTCCGTGCCCGACCAGGCACAGGATGTGGTCTCCAGGCTGTCTGCTGCCGGTCAGTACCTCTTTATACACCAGTAGATAGTAGGCCTAAGAAGGCAGCTGGTAGAGAGCAGTCAATAGGATCGAGATAAATGGTCTGCCAGTGGAGGGAAAGTATTCTGTGTCCGAGCAGTCACAGGATATGGTCTCCAGGCTGTCTGCTGCCAGTCAATACCCCTCAATACTCCAGTAGACAGTAGGACTCTTTGCAGGGTAGAGCATAGTCTATAGGATCGAGATAAATGGTCTGCCAAGAGAGTATTCCATGCTCGAGCAAGTACAGAAGGTTGTATCCAGGCTGTCTGCTACCGGTCAGTACCCCTCTATACATAATTAGATAAACGGATGCTTTGCAGGGTGTCTGGTGGCAGCTGGTAGAAAGAATGTATACAGGACCGAGATAAATGGTCTGCCAGGAGAGTATTCCGTGCCTGAGCAGGAATTGGATGTGGTCTCCAGACTGTCTTCCTCCAATGACTGTATCAGTATATCACCTTCTCAAAATTGTCACTTGTTCCAGGTCTATCGATGTGTGTGAGCGCACTGGGCTCGCCGGCGCGCTCGTCGCCAGTGTCCGCGGGCTCCGAGCACGGGGAACGATTCAGCCGCAAAGTGTTTGTGGGCGGGCTGCCCCCGGACATTGATGAGGGTGAGTACCATTTGACTTCTTATGACGGGACGCTGTTTTATTCAAGAACATTTCAGGAAGTAGGTCTAACAAACGTGGTTCTTGAATAGAATTAGCAAATATAACCACGCTTAATTCATAATTAATGTAAATAGCTGCAAATATTCGGAGCTTATAAGTATACAGGATGTAACGGAAACTGGTGGTCACATTATAGATACTGCTTTTCTACCCATGGAAATGAACAACTTTTTATAAGGAAGTTATAATAATTTTCATAAAATTAATTTGGACTTTCCGTACCTACAAAAAACAACTTCTTTACAAAAAAAATTGAATTTCGGAAGTCGGTGTCAAAAAACGAAGAAACAAAACCGACTTCCGAAATGAAAGTTATTTTGCACTTTTTTTGTTTTTTTTTTTTGGAAGTCGGTTCTGTTTTTTTTGTAGGTACTTAAAAGTTTTATGTTTTTCACTTTTTAGTTGTGATTCCCCATTAAATTGTGTTAACAATGCATGTTTATACGATCGCAGCAATCGCGCTTGACTTGCTGTCATTTTTTGAAGAGTTTCGTTGTCTTTCTCCGTAACTCATCATCAGATCTATATGAAATTTAAATGGGACCAATTCGAAATAAACCTCTTTCGAACAAAATAATAATTTTGCAAATCCGTCTAAAAAAATATAAATATTTATAAACATCCGAATTGATAAACTCTCCTCCTTTTTGAAGTCGGTTAAAATGATCAAAACAAGTATGGGAGGTAATTTTTTATTTGTCTATTACTAACTTTAAGTTGTTCCATTCGACGGGCGGAAGCAGTTTTTAAAATATGACCACACCTTTCCATTACACCGTTGTTTTTTTTCAGCGTAAATTGACATTTTTGTTTTAAGCCAGCTCAAGCTCAAACAAAAGTAACACAAAATAATAATAAAGGGGCATGATGTTCGCAATAATTGTCATTCGTGAAACGGCCAATTTGTTTTCAGTATCATTGGCCTCCATTTTTCCCCCTATATTTAAATTTTGAACAGTCATTTTGAGAGATGTTTCAAACAATCAATAAATAGATTTGCGTTATTTTACCATTTCTCCGCTTATTAACTTCAAAGCGGCACAATAATCAAATCGATTAGTTCTTTACAAGACAAGACTCCGGTCTACTTTGGTGGAAATCAGCTTCTAAGACTGGAGTTGCCTTATTCAGGCGCTATTAACTACCAGCGATCTTGAGTGGTGGACCGGCGGTATTGGCCGCGACTTACAAGTTGTAGGTCGTGAGTTCAAACCCAGGTAGGCGCTTTACTTTGTGTAAAATATTTCATCACCACTGCTCTCAAAACGGTGAATAAGAACATCGTGAGGAAACCGGCATGTCCTAGCACCAAAAATTCGAAGACGTGACATCCACCAATCCGCATTGGACCCGCGTGGTGATGGTGGATTACGGCCCACACCCTCTCACAGAGAGGAGGCCTGTGCCCCAGCAGTGGGGACATTAAAAAGGCTGATGATGTTTTAAGCTGACTTGCTGAGTTCATGTAACGCGTCGTACCTCGTACGTCCACCCAGTAATGATTTGCCCATCAAGGAGCGCTGTTCGAAATAAGATACATTCTTAATTTATCATACATAAAACAATTGGTATTATACAAACACGTATACGTACATATAAATAATCAAATGATCTTTAAAATGTTGAAAATTTTTACACTTTATAGTTTTTGCTTGATTCTCAATTTTTTATCCGCGTAAGACATAACTTTACAAATTAATTACACCATGTTATAAAAATATAATTTAAAATATTCACATATCAAAATATGAAAAAAAATGTCAGGAGTAACATATATTTTTTTCAAAGAAATAGGACTTTTCATTTAGAAGTAATATTCAATTAAAAATCATTAGAAGTCGTATAACTGCGCCTTGATGTCCTTATAAACGCTTTCGGTTTATACATAAACTTAACTTACACAGTTTTTCCGAATTAAGAATTTGAAGTTGAGCAGTATGTTTATCAAATTCTACTATATGTTAGTCTGAATACCTGAAAAACTTTGGCATTAAAGCAGAGTTACATACATTCGTAATTCCAAATACTCATTTCAGAAACTGGTCAAAATTATTTTAAAATATAAAATTTAACTTTTGTCATGTTCTTTCTCAGTAAATCCTTTCATTGGATACCTATAACATGGGAATGTATAAAAAATAACTACTCTGCCATCTTTGTAATTAGAATGACGTCACTTTTAGCTCAATCGGAAACCGGGAAGTTTTTCCATACATAGTTAGAGAAAAAGCTTTTAAAAGCATGTTAATAAACAGCCAGTCATCAAACGCTCTTTGGAAATATGCTCATTTGGCACCACAAGTCTAAAACACCCACATCAGTTCAATTCTGATACAGGCAGCAAACGAACAATGGCGTATGAGACATCCTCCACCCCGTCACAGGGTTGAAATGTCACCGTCAACTGCTTGTTTATATATTTTCATCTAAACTATCTCCTCCCACCCCGCGTCACGCAATACCGGCTCTGGACCAGCCTACAGATGTAAATAACCAACAATAGTCATTCATCTATTGTCCATTTATCAGCAAGCCATTCTCTGGACAGCTTGACGGTCCCACCGGTCGCTTTGTGCTAACTGGGTCACAGATACCATTCAGATGACTTATGAGATTTGATAGAATAGGACTCGTAATGTTAGTTTGAAATGGCCTTACCTTTTACCCGTTTCGTAACGCTACGTAAGGGATTTATAGCAAGAAATGTGGCAAGATCGTTTCTTGGGAAAATCGCATTTACAGCAGTGTGATCTCTCATCTATACGCACAAAACGATTTGGGATTACTCTCATTGTGCGTACAGCTAAGGAATGGAATTCCCTGCCGGAGTCTGTTTAATTCAAGAGTGGATAAGTTATACTTCTGGGCAAGCGTTGCATAGTTTAATTCCACCAAGCCCGTTCCATCATCGGACCACTAGCTAGAGGAACGGCGATGCGCCTTTAGTACATGGTGGACATACCACCATCACGCACAAAACGTTTTCGACATACATTCATTGTGCGTAAAGCTTATAGAGCGGAATTCCCTACCGGAGTTTGTTTCCTGGTAGCTTTTTAACCTGGAGGTCTATTATAGAATAGACCTTCAGGTTGAAGCTGTTAGGGATTCGCGGCTGTAGCAAGTATGTATTTATTTATAGAAATACATACCTACCTTGGAGTTTTCACCTGTAATGAATAGGTTACTTCTAGCAAGCGTGCCCCATCGTCGAATCCAAATTTTCTCTTCATTAACTCCAACGAATAGTTAAAAACAAGTTAATCCAATTTGATCCAGTTGTTCTCGAGTTTTGCGCTTAGCAACACATTTCTCCATTATTTTTTATAGAAGAATACGGACAAATTCTTCTTGTAGATATTAGGAGCAATAGGTGGCCCCATCATACTATACCTAGCTGCTATGTATGCTCTAGGTATAAATATATTAATGTTGACTTTATGAAATGTTGATAGATAGTTGATGGTATAACCCATGTTGGCAGATAAGAGCCGCGTTATCGCAACGTCATGACGATACAGCGTTGCCGTGAACATGTGGTTTCGGTGTTGACATATCTACAGAATGGAGCGTCGACGTGTGAATCAGGTTGATAAGTGCCTTTTTACGAAATTATTAAATGTTGCCGTTAGTAGGAAAGTAGGTAGACAGAGGAATTATTTGCCAGTTTTGACAACAATTCTCAGTAGGTACCTACATTGAAATTTAGTAGACTGAACAGTTAGTAACATGTTGCCTCTTGGTGACACATAGGGTTAAAAAGGTGTGTGTGTTTACCTATTACATTATTAGCAGAGCTCTCTGATACAAGTACATACCATGGTAGGGGTACTTAAGGTGCCATTAGCCGAATCAGGCTAGTCAGTACTTTGTATAATAAGAAACTTGATAAGCCTGAGCATCTTGGATTTGCGATAAGTAAATGCTTGATTATTTTAAAGTTCTCTATCTTTAAATGCACTTCTTTTTCTAGCAAGCAACATGATAATGGCTAAGGGCGCAAGACGTGCAAGAGCGACGCTCAATGAGTTTCATTTCTCATAGAATATGTGGCGACACACGAATCCTGCGCCGCGCAAGCAGAGTTCTCCGCGCGATTTGAACATAATACAACAGTCCGAAATCAACCATCGTGTCAGTTGCCCAGACCAGGGGGTATACTCTTCGAAACAGTTACCGCGCTCCTGGGCATGCGTGTATGTATGTATGTCGGGCTGGTTTCCGCAACTCCACGCTCAAGGCGCGTATTTTGCGTACAGGTGGGACTGCATTGTTATTCGATCCACCCCAGCTCCTCGAGGAAGGCCAGCAGCGCCCTGGTATTACTATCTCGCTTAGGTTACCTGGGTGTTCGAAGTGTTTTGCCCTGTATGCAGCGACTACAGGGCAGCTTAGCAGCAGATGGGCTGCTGTCTCGTCCTCCTCCATGCAGGCTCTGCAGAGTGGACTGTCTGTGACTCCTATGGCAGAGAGATGCTTATTAAAAGACCCGTGGCCAGTTACAACGGTCGTGACTTTCCGCACCTGTAGTTTGGTCAGTCGTATAATAGGGCTTGCTTTGTGAAGCGGTCATTTATGGAGGGAAGTGCCTCCTTGGCCTGCCTACACTCGCTATGGTCAGCCCATAGCTTGTTGTGTTGATCTCTGGTGCGTTTCCTTACCAGATTGCGTAAGTATCCGAAGGGGAGAGGCACAATAGGTTCAGGTTCCATCGCTGCCATACTCGACCCTCTTCTGGCGAGTTCATCCGCTGCATCGTTGCCACGGGAATCGCTGTGCCCTTTAATCCATTGAATGGTTACTTTGTTGTTTGTTTACCCACCTGATTCAGACGTTGCTGACACTCGTATATCAGCCCAGAGCTAACTGTGTGGCTGTTTAGCGCTTGCAGGACTGCCATGCTATGATCCGAGAGTATACGTGCCCCTGGGCATTCAGGGCAGGGAAGTTTTTACGAAGTATCGGCCGAATGTTCGGACATATATTTTGTGTGAAGTAATCGCGAGTCATTTGTTTTTAGTTTTTGAAGAGTTCCGCTGTATTTGCGATGTTCATCGGATCTTAGTCTATTATACTAATATTATACATTTTTGATAAAAAATTTAACTGCTGGAGCAGTTTAAAAAATATGACAACCATTTTCGTTACACCCTATAGCATAAGCTTAACACAGCCTATAATGTTCATAACTGCTGGGACACAGGCCTTCTTTCAAGCACGCGTGCTTGAAATGCGGCCCAATGCGGGTCGGTGGACGTCACACTTTTTCGAAATTTTGGTTCTATGGCTTGCCGATTTCCTTACGTTTTTCTGAGCCGTTTTGAGAGCAGTGCTGATGAAATAATTTACACGAAGTAAAGCGCCTGTATACGACTAAGGGACGATTTCACCAATTCTAAACGCCCAGTTAAGCGAGCTTAAACGCGTTTAGCCGCTGTCATAAATAAACCTGAAGAGTTTGTTTGGTTGAACGCGCTAGTCTCGGGAACTACTGGATCGAATTGAAAAATTATGTTTGAGTTGAATAGTCCATTTATCGAGAAAGGCTTTAGGCCGGCTACATCCCGCTGCGACCAACAGGAGCAGAGTATCAATGAAAAATGTGGCTAAAACGGGAAAAAAAAATCCTTTTGAGAGCTTTAGTTGCGTGCTCTTCGTAATATTAAGGTTAAAGTTACGCAAAAATTATGTATGACGCTATTGTTCTCTTTTTAAAGTTCTAAAAAAAAATCCGCGACAGCATATGTCTATCTTTAAGGTTGACTCACTATAATCTTTTTATGGTTTTTATTTTTTACGCTAAGCTTAGTTCAGTAAAACTTAGTTTATAGAGCGAATGGTGAAATCGGCCCTAAATTACTAGAAAATTTCAGACAGTAGCGTCAGAAAAAATCCACATTAAATTAACGTACATAACCACCGGACGCATTCAACATCAATCGATTAAAACATAAAAAGCGAGCCTCAACAAATATTAGTTCCACAAACATTAATATCCAGGTCAGTATCGACGTCCGTGTACCGGCCTTGGTAGCACCATTACGCTGCACTGGCCAAGACTGTTGTGAGGCCGTTGCCTAGCAACCGACGTTATGTAAGGCCAGGCCGTTTGATTATTTAGTAGGAGGAATGAATGCATTTGGGAGTAGGGGTTGATTAGAATTTGATTACACAACGTACATAGTTACTTGTAACTAGTATTTCCTGCGGCGCTACACTCGTGAGGCCTATCCCACAGGAGTGTTGTTTTAGTTCAATCACAGATTCAGTGCTGCATCAGACTGTCTGATAAAAAACTTTTTTCAAAAATATAACCGACTTCTAAAAATTGAAAAATAACTTTAATTTCGGAAGTCGGTGTAGCGATAAAATTTATATGGGACCACCTCTGAAGTATGACCTACCATACAAAAAAGAATCATCAAAAAAACTTTTTTACAAAAAAAACAACCGACTTCCAAAAAAAAAATACACTAAAAATTAATAAATAACTTTAATTTCGGAAGTCGGTGTTTGTATTTTTACTTCTTCGTTATTTGACACCGACTTCAGAAATTAAAGTTATTTATAAATTTTTAGTGTATTTTTTTTTTGGAAGTCGGTTGTTTTTTTTTTGTAAAAAAGTTTTTTATTTTTCACTTTTTAGTTGTTATACCCCAGAACTAAAAACCCCAATATAATGGAACGTGGAATTTAAACATTTGGAGAACACCAAAACGTCATCGAGGTACACGTATTTTCCGTTTTTGTTGTTTCTCAAAAAGCGCTGAAGCAATTTCGATAAAATTTATATGGGACCACCTCGGGAGTATATTCTTTCAGATGAAAAAAGAATTTTGAAAATTGGTTCACAACTGACGGAGAAATCGGGTAACATACATACAAAAAAAAAAAAAAAACATACAGACGAATTGAGAACCTCCTCTTTTTGGAAGTCGGTTAAAAATATATTCACAAATGGCGGAGATATCGTGTACCAAACATACAAAAAAAACAGACGAAAAGGAGGTTCTCAACCTCCTCTTTGTTGAAGTCGGTTAAAAAGTAATAACTTGTTTGAAACTTTTTAGTAGGTTTCGTCAGTCGGGTTTTACGAAACACAAATCGTTTTTTATTTCCGACATTTTAGTATTATATTTTTTGGAATCGTCTTTCGAGCCCTTTATTTTATAACAGGTCACAAAATAATTTTCTATAGTTTAAAAGAGAACTAAAAACAAGCTTAGTTTTTTTATGTTTCTTATAACTAGTCCGCCATCTTTAGGAGTCCGCCATATTTGATTTAGAATGACGTCACTTAGCTAACCATGCATTGTCATCGGTCCTTGATAAGTGTGCGAAGTTTCAATTCAATCCGACGTTTTGAAGTGGGTGAAATCACGTTCAAAGATTTCGTTACATACTCGTAGATACAAACCATGTTAATCAAAGCGTGTTAAAAACACGATACTTACGAGTACCTAATGACGGTCGCCATTTTTTTTTTATATTCATGTAGCCTATACCAATTCCGGCGGTCAAGTTCTCATGATATCTCATCTGTTAAATATAATATAATCCATCCAGCTGCACGACATGCAAACACTTAAACATAATGTCGAAAAACATCATACCCCTTAAGGGCCTTCTCGCGGTCCAGTGGCGCCCTCATTGAATAAAAAATCGTAGCATAGCACAGAAAATAAATATTAAAAAATCCAACTTCACGTTTGTTACAAAGAGGATAAAGAATTTTTACGTTGTTAAAACAGGTCTCAAAATGTTTCGTATCCAAAGTAGTAGGCAAAAGTGTCAGAAACAGCCGTTTATGGCACTTTTGCCTACTACTTTGGATACGAAACATTCTGAGACCTGTTTTAGCAACGTAAAAATACTTTATCCTCTTAGTAACAAACTCAACGTAGGATAGTATAGTATGCTATTCTAAGATTTTTATTTCAATGAGGTCGCCATTTGGCCGGTAGTTTTTTTTTTTTTTTTTTATGTTTGATAGGCTCGCGTTTGACCACTTTCTCACCTGATGGTAAGCGATGATGTGGTCGAAGATGGAGCACGCTTGCCTAGAAGTAACCTAGTAGAGCCTTAATCAGCACTAGTGTACATAACATTGAGTTTTTCCATTAGGAAACTCAGTAGCAACCCAGAGTCAGTCGAGTTACGTAACTGGCAAGTTATGGCCCTATTTCTTCTCAATGTTATTACATTGAATACAGGAGTGATATATGGCATGCGTCAATATTATTTCCGGGGAAAATTACCGTTCCCTTCAGTTTGTACAGTTTTGTCTCCAGGGTGTTAACCCATGCTAAGGGCGGCAACTTCGACCGACATTTGAGCGATCATTATTCCGTGTTCCAAGTGGGGTTGGTTTAAGGAATGTTCCACCAGATCTTTTTAGGGTCCCGTACCCGAAGAGTAACCAACGGGACCCTATTATTAAGGCTCCGCTGTCCGTCCGTCCGTCCGTCTGTCTCTGTCTGTCAACGGGCTGTACTTATGATCCGTAATAGGTAGATAGTTGAAATTTTCACGGAATGTAGATATTTCTGTTGCCGATTTGTTGTTATAGCAACAAATCCTACTTCCTACTAATATTATAAATGTGAAAGTTTGTGAGGATGTATGTTTGTTTCTCTTTCACGCAGAGACTACTGAACGGATTTTGATGAAACTTTACAGTAATATTTCTTTAACATCAGAATAGCACATATGCTATAATTTATAATAAGGGGAAGTAACTCCCCGCGGCAAGGTTGGCAGAAGCTAGTTATAAAACAAAATTATGCATTCCCATAGTATACGAAAAATAAAAAAACATTTTTACAAAAAAGACAACTGATTTCCAAAAAAGAAAATACTTACACTACAAATATAAAAATTACTTTTATTTCGGCAGTCGGTGTTTGTTTTTTTATTAGTTATTTTTAACCGACTTCGAAAAAGGAGGCGGTTCTATGTTCGACTGTATGTTTTATGTATTTCCACCGATTTTTGTGTCTATAGACGACCGATTTTCAAAATTCTTTTTTTATTCGAATAAGTATACTCCCGAGGAATTTAAATGGCGCCACATTTAAATTTTATCGAAATCGAACAAAAATTAAAATTACGTATATTATAGATGACGTTCTGGTGTTTGAAATTTTTAGTGTATTTTCTTTTTTGGAAGTCTGTTTTTTTTTAAGTTTTTTATTTTTCTTTTTAGTTATTGCAGAACTCAAAACCCCAATAACATGGAACGGGGAATTTAAACAGACCTACTCGTAATTGGAGGAAACCAAAACGTCTATGTACCAATACATATTTTTCATTTTTGTTCATTTTTCAAAAAGCGCTGAAGCAATTTCGATAAAATTTATATGGGACCACCTCGGGAGTATATTCTTTCGGATTAAAGAAGAATTTTGAAAATCGATCCACAAAACATACACACAGTAGAACATAGAGCCTCCTCAAAAACAAAATAAATAAATTAGTTTCTTTCTTTTCTTTTCTTTTTTTTTCTCCTTTTTCGAAGTCTGTTAAAAATTACGTTAATCAAAAGCGTTTTTTAAGTTTTTTTTAAACTTCACATATATTTTTAGGAGCCTATCACTCTACCTATATTATACTATTGACAAATGTCACTTTGTGTAAGACTTACCTACGCGAGTTACCCACAGACTTGTTTGTTCAACCCAATCAATCGTCTACCTAATACTTTCAATCAGTTGCCGTATTTCTTTCAACCTATAGGTCAAACGCAATGCAGTATTCTATGACGTCACCGTTCCACGTGTCCATGCAATGCTAACCTCTTTGATGCGTTACACGCGCTGAGCCGCAACAAGGACGCACGTGGGATGCTTGCAATCTCACTTTGTACGGTCTATACCCTAATGGGAAGTGTGTGCTAATAATTTAATATGCACTGGTTTGCGCTGGGATGTATCTTATATAAGTAGGCCATCGAGGATGTGTGGAGTTAGGTAGAGCGTTTGGACTATGCGTCCGATTCCTATCTGAATTGGAAATGTTCTGAATTCTGGACTATTGGTTACTTTTTAGGCTCACAAATCTCGCATTTGAGCACTATGGGAAGCGATGATGTGGTCAATGATGGAGCAAGCTTGCCTAGAAGGAACCTATTCACTCTTGACTTAAAGACCCCCAGGTTGTAGCTATCAGGAAACAGACTGGCAGGGGATTGCACTCCTTAGCTGTACCTACGCACAATGAATATGTTTCTAAAACATTTTGTGCGTATGTATATCCACCATGTATCAAGTGGCGAATCGCCGTACCTCTTGTGATCCAATGACGGAACGGGCTGAAGTAATGCAGATACCTACAGCTTAGGTACCTACAACTTGCAAGAGGGGTCTCATGCAAGAATTACTATGGCTACTTCGGACCGACAATTCTCGGGTTCGGATCGGATGTAGTGCGTTAACGCTCTTATTCCTTGCAGTCCTTGGTCAGCTAATCTACAGTCATTTTAATATTAGTCTTGTGATTGGCTAGGTTTTTTTTTTTTTTGGGGGGTGGGAAATCATCTTATGACTTCTTCCGCTCTAGGTTGGAGCGGAAGGGCGTGTCAGACTCTTACTGACTAAAACCCACCCCTGTTCCTCCCTGCCCTACATGCCCAGGGGCGAGGTAACTCTTTCGAATTTATCCTCAACCCCCGGGCAGTGGCTAGGTTTTGTGCTAAGTACTCGTTTCTTGAGAAACTTGGTAACTTATCCGAGATCTACCCATACTTATATCCATTACAGCTGGTCGACAGAAGCCCAAAACTCTTGATAAGTATGTCGCTATCGGTCTATCGCTAAATAACCTGATTATAACAGAGGTAGAGTGGCGTTGATCACACAAAGTTAAGACGGTAAAGCCCAATTCATTTAGACAAATCTGCATCAAGGTGTATAAAGGCACAGACATAATATGCTCTGCTGATCGCCATGGTCAGCCCAAATCTTGAGATACTGTGTCTTTTTTGCAACCCGGATATCGAGCCTCTAATCCCAGTTCCATCTACTATGCTACCCATTCACTGTCGTAGACCGTAAACAAATATTTTTTGTAACAATTTACTTTATTTGTTCCAGATGAGATAACGTCGTCATTCCGTCGCTTCGGGCCGCTCGTGGTCGACTGGCCGCACAAAGCCGAGAGCAAGAGTTACTTTCCGCCCAAGGGTTACGCGTTTCTACTGTTCCAGGTATGTATAAGACTTAATATCTTATATAGAATAGAATAGAATAACCGAAAATTTAGCTTCGGCCAGAATACCTAACTGGCTTCGGCTGGAGTTACGGTTTTGGCCAAAAAGTGGTCGAATATTCGGCTTGACCGATACCAGCGTCTTTGAACTGAAGGTTGTGATAGACACCTGAAAACTGACTGTCTCGTTCGTCTACGTGTCTAATGGTTTGTGTGTAATCATCGTTTCATTAACTTACTAGCGCTTCGCCCGCGACTTGTACCGCGTGGCTTTCAAAAATTTATAGCCACAAAAAACGTGGCTTTCTATGGGTAAAAGAATTTTCAAAATCAGTTCAGTAGATCCAGAGATTACCCGCCACAATCGCACAAACTTTATCTTTTTATAATATTAGTATAGATTTAATGAAAGTTAGGGCTGAATTTTCAATGGGATAATAACTTTTAATTAATATTCAATATTTTTCCAATTATTCTGATAAACTACCAACGAAAGCTGTCCAAGAAAAAGCCTGCAATTTAAAAAAATCTTTTACTTCTAAAAATGTCTAAATTATTAAATAATACGAAATACTGATGTATCGTATGTTTCGTATAAACAGGGATAAAAGCTTTTGATTTTTTTTAAATTGCTGCCTTTTTATCTTGGGCAGCTTTCGTTGGTCAGACTCTACCACTTCAGTTTCGGTTTGCGGTTTCTGATAAAAACCGATTTTCGGTCGGACACTATTAGGGACTATTTCATCATCTCCGGATTTTGCGGTTAACATCAATCACGTTACCATCATCAAGTCGCGAATCAGTCGCTGATTGTATGTGAATGACTGAGACGCGCAAATCGTGACTTGACTGACGTGCGGCGGCTAGTGTCCTACGACTTCTATATTACTATATTTTTGTCGTGACTGATTGGCAACTTGACGATACGTGACTATTATGTGTATGTTACCTTAACGGTGGTGGATGGTGCTAATCGATTCTATTTGGTAACTCCACCTTTCACCTCACCTTAAGACGCTATTAGCTGCCAACGACCTTAAGTGGTTAGCTTGCGTGTTCTGCATTGAGCTCACGCAACGCGTCGTATGTCCACCCAGTAATAGGACTCGCCCATCAAGGAGCGCTGCCCGAAATTAGACGCATTATTAATTTATTACACATAAAACAACAAGTATTAAACTAAATCACTAAGACTAAATTGTAAATATCAACATGGTGAAGGTTTCATAAAAATACACTTTATAGTTTTTGCGTGATTCTCAATTTTTTATCCGAGTTAGACATAACTTTACAAATTAATTACACTATGTTAGAAAAATTTAATTTCAAATATTCTGAGGTCAATTTACGACGGAAATGTCTAGTGATATATTATTTTTTTTCAAAGAAATAAGACAAGTCGTTTAGATGTGATGTTTAATTAAAAACCATTATAAGTCGTTTTACTGCGCCTTAAGGCTGACACACCACAATGAAAAGTTACCCAATAGAGTAGGGTGGGTCCCCGGTGTTTCCGGTGTTGATTTTTCTCTGCTCCATCTCGGTGGAGTGTCAAACTGACAGTCATGCCTCACTGGAACGCCATGGTAGCGTAAAAAAAATTATGGTTGACTGCCTGACTAAGCGGGTTGCCAGGTGATGTACCCACCATGGAGCTTCATTCAGCGCGAATTTGCAGCGCTGCTATGGCGCCCCAGTGAGGCACAGGCTTTATACTCAGTCTCAAATTAGTCTATAGTCTCTATAAAAGAACTCTCCACCGGCTGATAATATTCCCATAAACTACACCCATCTCCAGGACGAGAGCTCAGTAGCCGCTCTGATGGAGGCCTGCATCACGGACGATGACAAGCTGTACCTGTGCGTGTCTTCGCCCACGATCCGCGACAAGCCCGTGCAGATCCGGCCGTGGAGGCTCGCGGATGCAGACTTTGTGCTCGACGCCAGCATGCCGCTCGACCCCAGGAAGACTGTCTTCGTGGGAGGTGTGCCGCGTCCGCTGAAAGCTGGTGAGTTTCATAGATTGCCTGTTAATTTCAGGGTTATTTTAGATGGAGATCCGGCTTGAAAGCAACTGCTCCATCTGTCGTTAACAGAGGCAGTGGTACAAGGTGCAGGAGACCCAAGCTTTAGGCAGGAGATTTTCTTTTACCGAATTGTGTCTAGGATCTGAGGTAAGTCGGGGTAAGGGCCTGGTCGTGGAGTTAGATTATCAAAAAATATTGGACTAGTATTTTTGCTTTACCAAATTCAGAAAATCAAACATAAAAAGAATTAAAGTTCAGGAGTTGGAGGCTTGTTACGTCACTTTTAGGTAAAAAGTAGTACATTTTTGACGTCATTTGTGATGTCACGCGAAATTTCAACGCATTGTATCGTCCTCATTTTTTGTTTACGTAACAAAAGAAAAAAATACGTACGTGGCCAATTTTTTTTAGTCGTCTCACCATGGTTTGGTATGGTGGTTTCCCAAACCATACATATTGTTTGCGATAGGCCTGTGCCTTAGATAGATTAAATTTTGACTGATTGTTTGAAATTCCAATATTGTCAATACTGATGAGTTACTGTCTCGTGTTCCAGTGGAGCTGGCGATGATCATGGACCGGCTGTACGGCGGCGTGTGCTACGCGGGCATCGACACCGACCCCGAGCTCAAGTACCCTAAGGTTAGTACATACCATCCTACTTTATCGGCTACTTTATCTTCTAGGGAGATTAGAACACTACCAATATAAAATAAAAATCAGTTAAAAATAAAACACGCTTTTTCGTATTTTTTTCAGCAAATCCTTTCATTTGATACCCATGTCATGAAATGCATAAAAAATAACTAGTCCGCCATCTTTGAGTCCGCCATATTGGATTCAGAATGACGTCACTTAGCTAACAAAACGTTGTCATCCAAACTAAACATGTCTGCAAAAATTCAGCTCAAATGAAACCCGGAAAGTGGCAGTGGAAGTGGATAATAAAGTTCAAAAAAAAAACTTAAAAACATGCTTTTGAGGGACGTCATTTTATTTTTCGATTTCCAAAAAGTAGGTCAAATTTAATTTCTAAGATTTTTTTACTCAGTTACAGATGAAGCTAATAAACAATATTTTAACTGTTTTGTATTAGCTTCATCTGTAATAAAATAATGTTAAACCTGCATTACACTACTCGCGAATACGATAGTGTACAAGGGCACTTCGGTTCGCTTCGTGCAGCCTCGGTTTGCATCGGGCGACTTCCAATCGTTGTCGGTATTTGCACCCGAGTCAAAGGACTCGAAGCGTCCTGAAGTCGAGAGACTGAGCTCTACGAGAGGTTGCATGAGTGTGTAGTCACGTACTTCGGACTTCGGTCTACTTCGAAGAGTACTTCGTCGAAGTAACTTCGCGAGAAGTGTAGTGCAGGCTTTAGTGTCCAGTCCACTGACAGACTAGAATTATTATAGTGCGATCTAGCATGCCAGGCAGACGTCTGCGCATAGTCGCAGAAAAAAGACTAGACAGCTTAATATTTTTCTACGCGAGCTAACCAAGTGAAGTCTGGTTTTGACAAAGGTTCTATACGCACGATTTTAGATGAAAAAGTCCCATTTAAAATTTGGCGACACATATTATTATTAACTTTTCATTTTATTCATATACCTACGACCCGTGATTTTGTTTCTTTTTTAACCGACTTCAAAAAAAGGAGGAGGTTCTCAATTCGACTGTATTTTTTTTTTTTTTTTTTTTATGTGTGTTACCTCATAACTTCTTACTACGTGAACCGATTTTGAAGATTTTTTTTTTATTTGAAAGCTGTTGCTTCACATTTGGTCCCATTTTAATTTGGTGAAGATCTGATGAAGGACTTCGGAGATACACAATGGAACTCTTCAATAAATGATAGCAAACCTTCCAGAATTGCAGCAATCGCATGTCTGTATATTGTTTTCAGGACTTCATAACATTATATCACGCTGATGCGCTCTGAAGGGGTATACAGATTTGTACAATTCACCCTGATACACCCTAATTTCACCAATTACGTTCAAATTCCCTATTTTTGGGGCTATCCATTCGGGCATAACTTTACTATTAAGTTAGTTTTAGAATGGGGTAAAACAACTAAAAAGTGAAAAATAAAAAACTTTTTACAAAAAAAAATACAACTGACTTCCATAAATAATACTAAAAAATGCAAAATAACTTTAATTTCGGAAGTCGGTGTCAAAAGTGCAAGTTATTTTGCATTTTTTAGTATTATTTATGGAAGTCGGTTGTATTTTTTTTTGTAAAAAGTTTTTTTTAATATAAAAAGACAATATGTGGACCACCCACGTATTGTCCTGTCTTCTCTAGAGTCTTCCTCTGGGCAGCAATTTTCTTGTATTTGCTTACCATGTAGCATGTACACTGATGGCCCTAAATCTATCCCCTTACGTTCAGTCCATCCAAAGATTGCCTGTTAGATATGACCCTGTGTAAGATAAGACCGCCTATTGTACACTTGCAGTACCTACTTGTTTTTGTAAATATTTTTCCTGTGCTCATTATTATGTGTACAATGTAATAAATGTGAGTGTGTCTGTGTGTACAGGGCGCAGGACGCGTGGCGTTCTCCAACCAGCAGTCGTACATCGCCGCCATCTCGGCGCGCTTCGTGCAGCTGCAGCACGGGGACATCGACAAGCGCGTCGAGGTAACGTAGCGTCGTCGTTATCAACAGCTTCAGTGGTTCCAGAGTGATTTTATCATCAACAGCTGGAATGGTTCCAGCGTCATATTGTCATCAACAGCTGGAATGGTTCCAGCGTCATATTGTCATCAACAGCTGGAATGGTTCCAGCGTCATATTGTCATCAACAGCTGGAATGGTTCCAGCGTCATATTGTCATCAACAGCTGGAATGGTTCCAGCGTCATATTGTCATCAACAGCTGGAATGGTTCCAGCGTCATCTTGTCATCAACAGCTGGAATGGTTCCAGCGTCATCTTGTCATCAACAGCTGGAATGGTTCCAGCGTCATCTTGTCATCAACAGCTGGAATGGTTCCAGCGTCATCTTGTCATCAACAGCTGGAATGGTTCCAGCGTCATATTGTCATCAACAGCTGGAATGGTTCCAGCGTCATATTGTCATCAACAGCTGGAATGGTTCCAGCGTCATCTTGTCATCAACAGCTGGAATGGTTCCAGCGTCATCTTGTCATCAACAGCTGGAATGGTTCCAGCGTCATCTTGTCATCAACAGCTGGAATGGTTCCAGCGTCATATTGTCATCAACAGCTGGAATGGTTCCAGCGTCATATTGTCATCAACAGCTGGAATGGTTCCAGCGTCATCTTGTCATCAACAGCTGGAATGGTTCCAGCGTCATCTTGTCATCAACAGCTGGAATGGTTCCAGCGTCATCTTGTCATCAACAGCTGGAATGGTTCCAGCGTCATCTTATCATCAACAGCTGGAATGGTTCCAGCGTCATCTTGTCATCAACAGCTGGAATGGTTCCAGCGTCATCTTGTCATCAACAGCTGGAATGGTTCCAGCGTCATATTGTCATCAACAGCTGGAATGGTTCCAGTGTCATCTTGTCATCAACAGCTGGAATGGTTCCAGCGTCATATTGTCATCAACAGCTGGAATGATTCTAGCGTCATATTGTCATCAGGCGTCATTCCATCACACACATCACATACTAACGCAAAAAAAATACTTGCCATTTTTTTCCATCAACCCAACTGACTATCTGCTGTCGTTCGTTGTGTGTGATCTCTCATCAGTGTGCGTCGTTTGATTACAAGAAAATCACCATTTTTCCATTAGCCTTATTTTATTACACTTTCTCTTAAAAAAAAAACTTATCATTACAAAATATATTAAAACCTACCATCGTGCCTATTTAATCTACCATTTCCCAATTATTACCAACCGTCACCCCTCCTAAATCTACCGCTACCGAACTAAAATACACCAATTATATATGTCAAATAATATGAAAAACCATGTTGGGTATAACGTAAATTGACTACAACACAAAACAATTTTTTTTCAAGTGAAAACGGGCACTTTTGGGATGGGGAAAAAGCACTGAACACGCATGACGGTCAGGCGAAGTCGCGCCGTCACGTGAAGCGAAGAAGTTTTAACTTCTAGTTTTAACTTGTAGTTTTAACTTCTAGTTTTAAACTTCTAGTTTTAACTTCTAGTTTTAACTTCTAGTTTTAACTTCTAACGTGCAGTCCTACGACTGACAGTTTTTAACCCCCGTACATCGCATGGTTGCAGGTGAAGCCGTACGTGTTGGACGATCAGATGTGCGACGAGTGCGCCGGAGCGCGCTGCGGCTCTAAGTTCGCCCCCTTCTTCTGCGCCAACGTCACTTGTCTGCAGGTACGGGTTCCTCTTGTTCACTCAGCAGATATTAACTCACCCTTTTGGTATGACGCTCAGCACTTAAAATCTTTGGGTACTACTCTTTTCGTTACCTTTTTAAACGACTTCAAAAAAGAGGAGGTTCTTAATTCGTCTGTTTTTTTTTTGTATGTTACGCGATATCTCCGCCATTTGTGAATCGATTTTGATAATTCTTTGGTAGGTCATACTTCAGAGGTGGTCCCATATAAATTTTATCGAAATAGATTCAGCACTTTTTGAAAAAATCAACATAAACAAAAAATATTTAAGTATGTATACACAGATGTCGTTTTGGTTGTCTCCAAATGTTCAATTTCAATGTATTTTCAATTTAGTTTTACTTCTGGGGTACAACACTAAAAATTGAAAAATAAAAAACTTTTTACAAAAAATACAACCGACTTCTAAAAATTACAAAACAATTTTATTTTCGGAAGTCAGTGTCAAATAACGAAGAAACAAAATATAAACACCTACTTCCGAAAATAAAGTTATTTTGTAATTTTTAGAAGTCTGTTGTATTTAGTGTAAAGATATTTTTTGGTTTGTTGCTGTTGCTGTCTGTTTCGAATAAACTTTTTCTATTCGATTCTATAACTTCCCTGTCGTTACTAAGTTGTGGGCTGCTATATGCTGGGGAGTTTGTTTCGCCACTTCTTCTCCCCAGCTAAAACACTAGAAACTGGGACGGGCAGGCGATTTTGTCTTTATGTAGGACATTCAAAGTGCTGGTCCATAGTCTATTTTGAATATGGGACTTTTGATTTTATACAAGTGGAAATAACTGATAAAGAAAATGACTGGTTCCCTACTCTAGAAGTAAACAGCACATGTTTTTTTTTTTGCCTCTTCTGCCAGGGTCGCGGGAGTGTTTGAAAAAGTCACCACGGCATTGGCATAGGCACAGGCAACTGTTTTAGTCAGTAAAAGTCTTACACGCCCTCCCGCTCCACTCAATTATTTGATGATTTCCCACCCTAAAAAAAAGCATAATAATAAAGCCCTTTATTCCGAATTAACAACTCTGAACTGTAACTATAAAAAATCTCTTAATTCGGTGTGCTTCTGGCAAAGGCCTCCTCCAGTGACTTCCACTGTTGCCTGTCATGAGCTACCCTTCTCCAGTTTGGTCCTGCTGTCAGTTTTATTTCGTCTTCCTACCTTGTGTGTTGTCTACCTTGTCTTCATTTGCCGTCCCTCGGGTACCATTCTGACTCTCTTGCTCCACTTTCCTACTTTATCGCGCATCAAATGGCCTGCTCACCTCCGCTTATGTTGATCGATTCCCATGAGTATGTCAGAAAGTGACCTCGGATTGGTGTTTCTTATCTTATCCTGATGTTTGTAACCGGTCGTACTCCTCTCCATTGCTCTCTGTGCTACTAGGTACGGCAAGTAGCAGAAAAACCTTTACTTCTTATTAAATATTAGCATTTAATTAACAACATGTTTCTTTCCAGTACTACTGCGAGCACTGCTGGGCGACGATCCACTCGCGCCCGGGCCGCGAGTTCCACAAGCCTCTTGTGAAGGAGGGCGCCGACCGCCCACGCGCCGTGCCCTTCCGCTGGTGTTAGTGTTCTCATACCCACACTATATACTACCATACGCTTTTGTTATAATACGCTGGCAACACTGGCGACTTGGCTGCGCCGACGGATGCGGTTTGACAACTGGGGACTTGAACTGTCAAGGTGGTTAGTTAACTGGGGACTTAAGGCGTAAAGGTGGTTAGTTAACTGGGTTTATTTGACTAGATGTAGAAGTGGTTAGTAGTTAACTGGTAACTTAAACTAGAGGTGGTTATTTAACTGGGGATTTGAGTCTAAAGATGGTGGTTATTTAACCGGGGATTTGAGTCTAAAGATGGTTTGTTAGCTGGGAGGTTTGAGCTATAGAGGTGGTTAGTTAACTGGGGACTCGAGATAGAGGTGGTTAGTTAACTGGGGACTCGAGATAGAGGTGGTTAGTTAACTAGAGGACTCTAGTTAAAAATGATTAGATGACTGGGGGTTTGAGCCCGAAGTGGTTTGACAAGTGGGGACTTGATCCTCTTAAAGAGGTACCCCATACTAAAATTTATTTGTCTAGTTCAAGTTCCTCTTCATCAACGGGTTTTGAGTAGTTGTCTAGCTGTGTTAGTCGGATTGTAAGTGTGTGAGATAAATTGGGTTGATTTTTTTTTAATTTTGGTGGGGCAAATTGGCATCTATGGTACCACATCTTGCTATGAAGCAATGAAAAATCATTTTCTCAAAAACTGAAATGACACTGCTTGCATTGGATCAGCAAGACTCCATCCATAGTTGACATAAACTTACAAAAGCTTAATTAATGCCACCAATCTGCACCACCAGAACCAAAAATTTTACCCAAAATTATAACTTAAGCCAAAAATTATTACCCAAAACCGATCCAGTATTAATTTATTAAGATAATTATATTTTTAAAAGCCATACCAGTGTTGTTAGCGTGTGTTAACTAAAAGTGTCGTACTCTTAACATCGGACAGTACTTTTGCCTATACTAACACGGTACCGGGATGACGGGTTATTTTGGAACGGGTAATTTTCAAACTGGGACATTTTCATGGGGTCTTTTTCATTTTAGAACCCCTTATTCATTCTGATAAGGGGAGGAACATGTTTTGTGCGTGTGAGGTGATTTTTATTCAGAAAGGGTAATTTTTCACGAGGGGAACTCAGTTTGCTGGGAGACGTGTTTTTTAGCAAGCATGTTAGATTTGGGCACTATTTTAAAGTATTCAAAATCCAAATCCAACTAAAAGGTTGCTTACGTTATTGAAAATATCTGACTACATTAAATTCATAATTTTTCTCTTACCCGTTCCAGACACAGCCCGGTGTCTATGGTTATCCCCACGCCGCAGTCTCTCTGCAAAGATGAAGTATTATCGACTACTCTGACAATATTTCACCTTCGCACACAATATCTGCCCAATTCACACATCGGGATATAGTATGGATTGGAAAAAAAAACTAGTCTTAATCACTGGCAGCATTTTAATGTAATATAGTTGCTGGTAACATTATCAAAAAAAAAATGCAATCTTCACGCTATTCCTTACGAGTTTGGCAGAGCATTGAATTAAGGTTTTCAGGCATATTCACTACACCAGTTGGGACCACTTAAGCGAGGTCTTTTACTTTGGTAACGCAACTAAATAAACTAAACATGACGTTGATGACGTCACTTTAACTAGTGTCAAAAACATAAGCGTTTTGACAGCTGCCTGGACCTGACGCCTCAGTGCTGCCACCTGGTGTGCGTCATTTGAGATAACCCTCATTACTAACATTGTTATAAAATGTTCAAATAAAAATATCTGACTGCACTTTGGCAGATAACGCACTAGGCAGCAGCAAGCAGCAGGCCGCGCACCCATCTTTATCCAAACCTGCGGCTGCCAGGCTATTTTAGAGCCGCCCACGATGTACCGGATCGTCTGCCCGCTGACTGTCTAGTGCGGTATCTAGTAGTTACCAGTTCGGAACTCCTGCCAACGTTATAAACCAGGCGTGAAGGTATACATACACTAGCATTATTATTTAGACTAGTTTTCAGTGAATTTGCACCAACATGGTAGGAATCTCTTATGATGGCAACATTTTCACTTGACTGCTCAGCTAAACGGACATTTAAAACTCGTGATCTTTGAACATCGATCGCAAGAATAATCGATTCAATCTTAAATATTAATCGAATATGTTGCTACAGATTAATTATTGTAAGTGCTATAAAATAGAAGCAATTTAGTAGGTAACAAATTTTTTGATTATTATATTAGTGAGAATATTCGACTCGATACTGTCCTTTAAATCTGAATGCAACATATACGATTAGTGTGGCATAAGCAGGCAATATCGAATAATCGAATAATTATCGATTTTAGAAAAATCGGTTATTCAAATCGATGCTCATGGATCACTTTTCTCAATTTACGGACGATGCCAGAGGCGCCTAGAAAATTAAAATTGCAACATTATCCAATGTTTAATGTAAGCTAAATATTTTAGGATGGAAGTATAAGGCGTCGATTCAATAAAATGCTCTTGCGGCAGCCGCCATTTTGAAATATTTGTAGCTTTACTTCGCGACTTGATTAAAAACAAGATTTTCTTTAAAGTGCTATTAGAATACTGTGTTACATTAGAAAATAGGTAGATAATTTTACTTTCACATGAAAGAACGTTACAACTTAACTCTAGTGAAGAACAATTTTAACTTTGACTCGTCGGAAATGTACCCTACAAATATTTCAAATCAATGTTGCGAGTTTATGAAAAACTTACTGCAATGGTAGTTTCTGCAAAAGCAAGTTTTTGACAGAAATAGATTCGATATAAGAAAAATATGTATCCAAAAACTTAGCTAGATGTCCGTTGTCATTTGTGGATAGGTAAGTACTATCTGTCACGAGGTGACGCATTCGCGACTTGTCGCACGACAGTCGCATTTGTGTACGCTCACTTGTCGTAAGATACTAAGCGTAAGACATAAATGAAGTGTCTGATTTTTTGAAAATAAACCGTACCTGTGTAGCTAGAGACAATTTCCTGATAATTTCCTTTATTTTAACATTTGATTAGAGATTCTCGACTTGGATATTGTTGCGGTTGTCTTGTTGCTGTCCCGTTCACGGCTGCGACTTGTCGACGTTTCAAATGTCGAATTGTTTGAGGTTCAGACTTCTTATTACAAGCTTTTTGTCATCATGGAGCGGGATCAGTGTCGCCTAACGTTGCATTGACAAGATTTCTGCTTTTTCCAATCATTCCTTGTTTGAATCCTGTATGAAGTATAATATTAACCTTTACGAAACTTGTCATGCAACGAACGAGTGTAGCCAGAATTTGAATTCAACACGATCAGGGGAGGTTTCCTAAGGCATGTCGCAAAATGTAAATCTATCGCCTTCTGGCCGCACCGACCATCCAGCTCTAGAACGTGGACAGCTAAGGGATAAACTATTGGGCTCGTTTAAATTTCGACAAAGGGAGGCGGTAGGGACACGTTTTTAGTACAAACTTAACAAAACGGTTACCAATTTGGCTGTAGTCTTGCTCTGCAAGTTCCGTGGGGATGAGAGCGAGCAGAACTCGTTCAGTAAAGTCTTGACTGTTAGGAGAATTCAGTGTTCATGAGATTTAGTCACGTAGAGTCGAAGACATTATAGTTCGTTTTGTGTAGATCTCTCGAAAGTCGATGAGTCAATTTCGCAATTCGTGTAAGTTAGTGGCGTTTTGCCGTCTTGTCACTTAAGGGTTTTCAGCAGTTTTCAACTTTTCGCGCTCGCTCCAACCGTCCCCACACATTTTATTTTTAGCGTTAAAAAGTAATATATTGAAAAAAAAAACTATTTTTTTGAATTTCGCCGGGGTAGTGCAATAGATGGTAGCATAGTATCTAATTATCAAAACATACTAGCGGCCTCAGCGATTGGGACATTAAGGCCGCTAGTAAGTTTATTTGAAACTATTTAAGATTATATTAACCTTATTAAACCTAGTGTAAATAGGAAGGTTTCACAATTTTTGCCTTCGCGCTCGTTCACTTGGGATTGAGATGGACAAAATTTTTGTGAAGATGACTGCGTTTACTACCTAAATCAACTATATTTTAGCAAAAATAACGAGAAAGGCTGTTGCAGCTGTCAACTTTGGGAGCACTGTTTAGGAGAATCTTAGGTTCTTTTCAGTCAATTTCCTGGCTCCGTTTCTATTTTGCCAGTTTTTGTTTAAAAAACAGTGCTTGTCCCCCCCTCCACCATCAGCTAAAATGTATTTGCTGAATAGTAGTAAACGCTAAAAGCACCGATGTTTAATTTGCATCGTGACGTATGTCCTGGGATGGACCAATCGCACGATTCATTGTAATTAACTATTGAACTTGAAACGTCTTGAAATTGTTTGTGTTGGACTGTCTAACATCAAGGGAGGAAGAAAATTTTGATTAATTTCAGACGTGTGCCTGATGGACCTAGAATTGTGCCTTGTGGAACACCGTTCAGGATTGAAAGGTCTTAGCAATGGCTTGAAATTTGGGAATCAGTTCGATCAGAGTAGTAATGGTTTTAAATTCAACGCTTACGAATTTCAATATGTTTCCTATAGTCGGGACTCTGTCGTACTTTGTTTTGATAGCTTTGGGAGGTCTTTAAGACTTAGAATGGTGAATGGTGACAAGAGCTAAGCATCAGCACCTGCTTATATTTGTGCCCCATTTTTACATCTATCATTCTCAGAATTGCCATTCCATAGAAGGAAATGTGCTTCTTAATGCATCTTCAACTAAGTGCAGCAGAGTTTTAACTCAAAATTTTCGATGTTTTTTCAGTATAACGTGTACTTAAATCTTAAAGTATAAAAACAACGGATACACACTGTATGGAGATAGATAACGTATCCCGAAAGACCACGGAAATAAAATAGACTGTAGTAAAAAGACTTGCGCGGATTTTTCGATGATTTTTTTAATGATTTCGATGCGGTATTTTCGTGTTGTGTGGTACCTTTTTTCGAAAATTATCATGAGGCTTGATAGTGCCTTGTTGTGGCGTATGAGTTTGGTGTACCCCTCCCGACGTAGCTCAAATATAGGAGGTCTAACGGACCTCCAACTTGGGTCGTTTCACTGTTTCTTGTGACGAGTCAAAATTACAATCGTCGTTTCCCC
Organism: Polia nebulosa; assembly: GCA_951329385.1. Taxonomy (NCBI): domain Eukaryota; kingdom Metazoa; phylum Arthropoda; class Insecta; order Lepidoptera; family Noctuidae; genus Polia; species Polia nebulosa. The sequence goes on from OX589608.1 coordinate 12,312,798, forward strand.
CGTTTGGCTCGCGTTTCGGTCGAAACATGGGTCGATTTTACTCCTAAATTCTCTATTTTTATTCTTCATCATTGCGGCCGCGGTAAAGCTGGCCCGCACTAAACATTAAGTAGGTACAATTTGTATTAATAGTAGAAGCATTTTAGTAAAATTTGCCATATAGACGCGTTGCGAGACTTTTTATGTCGGTGGAAAAATGTTCAAGTATTAATCAATTAATGTAGACAAAATATTTGAAGGAAAATAATATTAATATTATATTTTTTTGTATTTAGATATGTATGTATAGTATTTTGATATGAAAAGTTTCGTGACGCGAACAGAATTTATAAAATCGCACGCAATTGTGTGAAAATCTCTTATAAACGATCCGTATTTAGTCTAGAAATGAAAAGAAACCAGTTCATATGAAACTATTGTTGTTATAACGCTCTGTGATTTAACTTGCAAATATGTAAATCATTTTTAGATTATAATCTGGTTCCTTCATCACTTTCTAGTTGGACGTCGGATCTGTTAGTAAATTGATAGTTTCAGTATAATAGCAAATGCGAATACAATTTCTCTAAATACAAAAGTTTCCTAGAAAAATATTAAAAAACACACGCCTTGATCGCCCAGAACACCACATATAGGATCCATTTTCACTTGCGCACTTTGTATCATTATTAATTCATTTTTTATCGACTGATTTTCGTTTTGCTACTGTATTTTCAAATTTGGTAGTTTTTTTTCAACGATTTTGTGGCAACACTTTTGAAAAAGAAATTTTTCGTTTGTAGCGTTTTGATTCTGTGTCGATGCATTGAGTTTAGACTTTACTAAAATTTTATTTTTATGTTTTTCTTTGTAATTTTCGTACACTCGTTCGAAGTTTTTGGTGGTTCTTTTCATGAAATTGCTCAATGTTTTTTTTGTAAAATTGTTTAGTACTCCCTACCCCCCTAGTTGAAATTAGTATGGCGGGCGATGGTTGAATGTATGGTCGCACTGTCCCATTTTGTATTTTTGTATTTTTATAATAAAAAAAAACGTAAATAATGTGAATTCGGATGTGATTTTTTTACTTTACGCGCAACGTTGTAGTGAACGCTTGGGTTAAGACATTTTTATAAAATTAAATTATAACAGATCTTCAAGTTAAAATACAGAAAAATCCTTTTGGGCGTAACGAAATCAGTTTAGTATTATTGTTTTCAGTCAACAAATGGCATTAATTTGCTGTGTTTAAAGCTGGACACGTTTTATAAACTATCTCGAAACTAATCATTTGAACTGCTAACCCATTGAACGGTATTCATCGATTTCAATGATTTTTTAAAAGAAAAACTTTGTGAGCAAAGAAAGCATTTAATCATTTATGATAGCTCTATTATTTTTGTATAAACTACGTTAAAAAACTAAAAAATCTTGAAGATCTGTTCAACCCAGCGGTAAATAAAAAAAACTTGATAATTGGTGTTAGTATAAAACCGAGGTGTGTTTGGGATATGTGGTCTGCCTGCGAGCGGTGGGCTAGATTTGCACTATGTCTAGGGCTTTGTGACGATTGTACCGTCGTGTATCGCTGGTCGCCGGCTTTATAGTAAACTATGTGCCTCTGTCTCCAGTTATTGGCTATTATTTAACCGAATTTGACTATTCAAAAAACTCAACAAACTGCCTTTAAAATGCAGTTCGCCATGACAGAAACATAGTTTACAATATTTTGACTGATCTGACCAGCCGAACGCTTTTCTGCCAATTTGGTAGAATGCGAAGGATTTTTAGTACCTAATTTTGCTATTTAGTTGAATTAATATTATAGCGCGGGGGAAAGTTTCAATTCATCCTTCCCTTCTTTATTATTATTATTGTTTTCTCTTGAGGTTTTTATAACCTGTTTTCGCTTGTCTGTTATAGTTTCTTGATGTCGCCTCGCATTATTTTAGTTTTGACTCTCGTTTAGTTTCTTATTCAGTGGCTTCTCTGCCTCAATGACGCGGCAAAGTTTTGATGCTGCTAAGTATGGTTGGGCAGAAATAGTGGTAATGTTAGTTTAAATTGATGTAGGGTTCTTAGAATGTTAATTCCCGCGTTATTGCGGCAGTAAGCTACGGCACTCGTCTACTTTTGATGGCTGGCATTGTAGCGTTTGAAAATGAAAATATTTTTTAGTTGATTTAGAGCGTGGTTTAGTTTGTTGAGGCGGGGCGGCCGTATTCTCGCACGTACCTTTAGTCGCTAGTTTGTAGTTGTTGTTTTGTCGGCGCCGTCGCTAAGCGGCCCTCGTTCACGTTTGTACGTTGTCTGTTTTTTCTATGGACGGGTGTGCTGTTCTCATTAATTTTAGATCGTAATTTTGTCGTTTGCATATCACTGCGTGCGGTCACAGCAGGGGGGCGTCGCGGTGTCATTCTTATACATTTTTTGACGTGAAATTTGTATCTTTATAAATGAATTGTTGTTGTTGATCGGTGTATCGTCCCCCACGTTACTCCCGAGTGAGTTTCGCACTTCACATGCATGTAAATAGAAGTTAGGAAAAACAAAATTTTTAAAAAATCCGCAAAAAAAGAATGTTTTTTACGATTATGTCGGTGGCGGAACAGAGTTAGTAAAAATTTTTTCGTCTTAGCGTCGCCCGTATCGCCCGGGCGGGTTTTGTAAATTCTTGTGCTAGAGTTTTTAGTGAAATTAAAGAATAGCAAAGAGTAGCGCAATTTAAACTAACCTAGTTGAGTCTAATAATGTACCTAATATCTTGTACCGTTGCTAGGACAATATTATTGTGTTTTTTAAATAATAAAAAATGATTGCACCGTTTTATCTTCAGGTGTTTTTTCACTGTTTGTATTATTTAAACTATATCGAAAGTTGCGGTGGATCTAAATTTATTTTTTTAAATAGTATTTTCGATGTTCAGTGGACTCTCGTTCAGATTATGTAAGTGTGTGGACACTCGAGTTTTCAGCAAACGATTAGAAGCTTTATCTAAACCATTATTATATCCAAGACTTCATTTTAGACAAATGTAGGTGTAAGATTGAGTAAAATATGAAGTCTCTTAGTATTTACTTATTTGTAATTGATACTCGTTTGAACTACTCGAGTGTCCAATCATTTCGTGTCGGTGCTTCACTAAAATTCCAAGTTACTATTTAAAGATTTATTACTACAATACCTTTACCAATTCAGTAGAAATATGTTTGTCTTATTAAAAGGTTTTTTGATGCACAGACACGATTGTCTCGCGAGTCCTAATTATAATTTAAATTGATTTAAAATAAGATTTATATATTTTTATATGCAGTTGTTTCATTCATTGTTATACTTATAAAATCAATTTTGTTGATACTTGATAAATGAAATTGGAACTAGATTTTTTCGCCAAACGTTTTCTTTGGTGCCTTTGGGTCTAATGTTTGTTCTGTAAGCGTTCTACGATACCTAGTGACAGCTTTAGTGAGAAATAATTAAGATTAATTTTTTAAGCTTTCTTTTTAGCCTTAAGTACATTTTCTAAATGACTGTGCAGTGCCGGTGAAGTTGGGAATACGGGAAATGGTGACGGGAAACCATGCATTTATCTTACTGCATTGGTGAGAAAGTTCTGCAACTGTCAGTAAACCTTGCCTGTCACCATCGTAAACAACTTGCAGGCTACACATTAAGCATCTTTGTTCCCAATTTTTAAAATTCTGCTTCCGTATTACCCTGCACACCGCCACTAACATGAGCTCCAACGGCACCAAACGGCGTACCGTGCCCCTTGTATAGGCCACGACACTCGCTTAGTCTTGTTTCACGCCCGTGACTTACTTTACGACTATTGTGAGATATTAAAATGAATTTGAAACTTTCGCCCTGTGTTTGTATTGTAGTTTGCTTTCTGGGGTAGTGCAATTGTTTGCCTTTGTTGCGGGCTGGGGCTGTAGCTTGCAGTTAGCGATGAATATGTTATTGATAGGTAGACGCGCAGTGACGCGTTCAGGCTGTGCAGGCACACGTGACATACACACACCAGCCGGTCGATTCTGTTCACAGCTCGCCGTGAAAACTTAGGTGGAGTGAGCGTGAAGTGAACTGTCATTCCACCTTGATTGTATGGATTGACAGCCCACTTCACGGTCACTTCACCTAAGTTTTCACGGTGAGATTTTACAGAATAGCTCTACAGATACCATATGCGAGACCAAATTTGAGATTACTATCAATGACACAAGACTAGTTTGGGACATACTTGTCACACTTTAGCTCATCTAAATAGGTACAAATGCCTTAAGTTTGATTCCCAGATAGGGTACTTGCAACATATTTGACATTCGTTATTAAATGGGTCATAACTGCAAAGCACAGTTTCCTATAAGCGCCCCAGTGTCACAGATTATTTTTGTAAGTACATATTTTTTATTAGCTACATCTTTCTAGTTTCGACCAAAGACAGTATGCGGCCCAAAGTTACCTACCAAAAAGACATATTTAATTCCTATTTTTTACTTAATTTCCTGAAGAATCGCTTTTTTGTAAACTTTTTTTTAATCACCCGCTTGTTTTGATGTATTTTTGATGTTATTCCTATTTATTTTTTACCAATTTTTTGTATAACTTTTTTATCGATTAGTAGTTTTATTCACTATTAGTTTTAGTTACATTTTTTCAGTATTTTTTTTCTATTATATGTAATTATACACAGATTAGTATAAGCTTTCAGCGAATATAAAGTTTTTGCACGTTGGCCGTAAAATAAGATATATTTATGTATATTTATCTTGAAATAAATAGAAAAAATGTAAAAAAACCTGTTTGAATATTGCAAATTAGATTCAAATTTCTAAAAAATGGAGCTTTATTTGTTTTTCTTTTTTGTTTCTATTATAAATAAAATGTATTACGATTTTTTATATATTTGTATCTATGTAAAAACTACATAATTATTGTAGATAAGTAGTTTTGGATTTACCTGCGTTTTTCCTTATTTTAAGAGTGATTTTTTATTTTATTTTGTTGTTTGATAGTATTACTTAGTGTTACGCCTATTGGGGACTGCATTGAGGAAATATGATGTTTTTAATCTGACGGCAGTCGGAAAATTTATACACGATTGTAATGTTCCTAACTTTATTGTATCTAATGTATATGTTTATGTTTATCAAAAGTATTATGTAAAATTATTATAGTCATAGGAGTATTTTATTGAAAATATAAATGTTTTACCAAATCATCATAAAGTAATATATAAGTAGTTTATTAATATTTATTCCTTATTTGTATTTTATAAGTACTTAATTTTTGTGTATTGTATTAAATCTGTTAAATTTCGTGTATGGATAAAAAGTCACAAACTGTCGTCATATTTAAAAATATTTTGAGTGTATGCAATGCCCCTCTAAAGTCCCCAATAGGCCAGTAGGTATTGTTTAAAAACTGAAATACTTGAATTTTTATATGAATTTTATTAATATAATATGGTATTTTACTAAATATTAGTCCAATATTAAATCTTTACATGCTTGTTTTATTTATAACCCGAGCAAACAACCTGAAAAAGTTAATACCTTATCAAACATTGAAGGAAATCAAACAACTCTTATTAGGTCTCGTGCTTGGTGGTCAGGTGATGATGAAGAAAACCGTGACGCGAAGGTGATGGACAATGTAACATTGAGAAAAATACCGCAGCCTCTTGATTATTCTCCTTGCCGCTACCCAAAGTGGTAGCAATTTTCGGTTTCGTGCGGTATCCCGCCGGGTATATACTTATGGAGTTCCATGGCTTGAGCGAAACACGCAAAACCAGTGTCGCCATACCTCCCAGCTAAAACAACCCCCCCTTCTCCCTCCTAGCGAAAAGAAACTGTTTCTTTTCGTGTCCTTCACCACACAATCCTCACTTTTGAAAACTTGATGAAAATCAATTTTGAGTACGCAGAAAAATAGTCAATAAATAGTCATAAATAGTCATCGGGGTTAAAAAAATAGTCGCATTATGAATCCGAAGTTATAGCTATATGTTGGTGAGGATTTTGTGGTGAAGGTCTCCACACAATCCTCACCTCCGTGCAAGCAAACGGCTGGGAGTAATGACTTTGTTTCAATTCCAAAAAATAGTCAAAAAAATAGTAGTAACGCTACGCCAAATCTCGAAAATAGTCATTAAGGTATTCCAGAGATATAAAGGTGTCTTGGTGAGGATTGCGTGGTGAGCCTTTCTCGCCACAATCCTCACCTGATTACCGCGGAACGCTTACGTTTTTGAAGTTGATTTTAGTGTCAAAAAATAGTCAAGAAATAGGTCTCCAACCATGATAATTTCGACCTGGTTTACTATGTAGAAGTATGTTAAACTTTTATGTAAACTTCTACGTACATTATGTTTTGGTACAGTCGCGACCACTATATTTTGCACAATTATTTTATTTAGTATTGTTGTCTATTAATTTAAAACGGTAATAAAATATTATAGTTACTTTCATTATGTTTCTGGCTTTGGCAGAACTGAACAACCTTCCATAATATGGAAAATACAAATTATACTTAGTCATGTTTTTATTGAAATTCAAAATCCTGCCAATAATACATTTTGATTTTTCATTCGATTCAACCACCATTCAACATAAAGAAGCGAGTATTTTCCTCACATCGCTTTTATGATGTCACCGAGTCTCGCTACCCCTCGTTTTTAAGTTCATAAAGATCAACATATTTTTCTTCTGCATTACGAAAATATATGTCTAATCAGCAAAATTTACATGCACTTGATATGCGATATGTCTATACAGGATGTAACGGAAAGGTGTGGTCATATTTTAAGTGCCGGTTCTGCCCATGGAGATGAACAACTTTCTCAAGGAAAAAAATTGAAAATTCCCAAAAAAATATTAGACTTTCCATACAAAGTTATCATCAGCTGATCAATATTTGTATGGGAGGTAAAGACAATTTTTTAGAATTTCCTCGGATTTTCTTGAAGAAAGATGTTCATATCGATGGGCAGATGCAGTTCTTAAAATATGACCACGCCTTTCCGTTACACCCAGTAGAGCAACACAGGCTACCGGCGGACCGGAGACGCCGGTGGCCCGTGTTGCTCTATGGATATGTCCTTTTGTAAAAATGATAGCGAGACTACCGTAGGGTTGAAGTCATATTTGAAACCAAACTTGACGTGTCGATAATTTCTTAATACGAATTAGTATTTTTTTTGTTAAAACTATTTATTTATGATACTAGTGCGGTAAGTTGGTTTTTAGAAACGAGTACGCGAATGTAACGATTACGAGACGAAGTCGAGGGCTTACTATAATTACCATTTAGTAAATACCAATTTCCGCACATGTGTCATACAACGTTTTTCAACACATTTGCGTTTTTAAAACGTACAATAGGTAATGAAACAAACTTTTGTTTTCAGATATCAGTCGGTAAGTGGCTACAATCTTTGACGTTTCTAATATGAAAATAGCGCGAATTTGCAAATGGAGCCACGTGTGCGTGGTGATAATTAGAACTAAATCTTACGTCTCATTTTCTTTTTTCATGTGAAACATCTATTGGTGCGGCTTGGCAGTAAAATCGACTCGAATGTCATGACGAATAGGGTATTTTACTCTAGATGAGAAAAAAACTAAAAATACACTGGTCAGCAAATAAACCGAGCCACCCGCTACTTAGGAACTCTTGATTCGATTTTCTCAAAAAGTATAAAACTTACAACTATCAAAATTATACCTACAAAAAGTGCGTTTCATGGTGATTAAAATTACTACAAATTAATTCGAAAATATCGTCAACTCACATTGTAATCAAGCAACAAACACAATGCTAACGATTTGCTCTGTTTTCACCAGAGTTTGAAATTAGCGTTCTTTTTCTCTACAATGAGGGTAGTCGGATATTTCTTATCATTTCTTTAGTTTTTGTCCATCGTTTGCTCAGACGCGTGTGTTTTTGCTACTTTTTTCGATTAATAATGGATACAACACCTCAGGAAGCAGCTCAAGCTGTAGCATTACTTCAAGCAGGCATTGCGCAACGTGAAGTCGCTCGAAGGCTTCGAATCAGCAGATCTTCGGTGCAACGAGTATACAGACGATACCTAGAGATTGGAGCATTCGATCGCCGTCCAGGTACGGGCAGACCTAGGGCTACATCAGCAGCAGATGATCGTTATATCCACCTTACTGTTCTGCGAAATCGCCACCTCAACGCAGTTCAAGTCCAACAAAGTCTGCGTGACGAACACCAAGTGGTCATAAGTTCAGATACCGTCAGAAGGAGACTTGCTGAACGGAACTTGACCCCAAAAAGAGCTGCAACAGGCCCAGCATTAACGGTAGCACACCGTCGAACACGACTTGAATTTGCTCGAGAGCATAGGGATTGGACATTAGAGCAGTGGAGTAATGTACTCTTCACTGATGAGACCAGGGTGAGTCTACATGGAAGTGATCGACGTCAGAGAGTATATCGTCGCCCTGGAGAACGTTATTCTCAGTATTGCATCGAGGACACTTGCTTATGGAGGAAGATCTGTAATGGTCTGGGGCGGCATTTCGTTAACAGCACATACAGCGTTAGTTTTCATCGAACCGACGGGCCGTACACGTGGACTGACTTTTTATCGCTACATTACTGAAATCCTCGCAGACCATGTGGTACCTTACGCAGGATATATCGGACAGGATATGCAATTGATGCATGATAATGCACGGCCTCATGTTGCTCATGTGGTGACCCAGTATCTACGCGACGTCAGCATTCGTACGATGGACTGGCCAGCTCGAAGCCCGGACTTGAATCCGATAGAACACTTATGGGATGAGCTGAAACGTCGGGTTCGAGCCCGGGTACCTGCTCCAACAAGGCTTCCAGAGCTGCGAATCGCAATTGAAGAGGAGTGGAATACAATTCCTCAAGATTTTATCGTCAGGCTCGTAAGGTCGATGAATACAAGGATGCTGGCAATTATCCGAGCAAGGGGAGGGAATACGGAATATTGATCAAAAACTTTTTTTGATTTTATCTTTGTTTTTTGGCTTCAATTTTTTTTTTCACTTTATCGTTACTAACGATTGTCACGACTGGAAAACGACTCTTCTTTGTAAAATCCTTAATAAACATTGACATATTGATTAAACCCAATGAGTTTCCTTTCATTTTAATCACCATGAAACGCACTTTCTGTAGGTACAACTTTGATAATTGTTGGTTTTTCAGTTTTTGAGAAAATCGAATTAGAGTGCCTAGGTAGCGGGTGGCTCGGTTTATTTGCTGTCCACTGTATATTATTGAGATAGCTTCGGCAAAAAAGCAGTCGGAAAATGTTAATTTTAGTTCATAAAATATAAAATAAATTTTAAAATTCAATTCAATGTTTTCAGTTTTTTTAATCTGTTTTTAACACCATGGAGTAGTAGCTGCCATGTTATAAAACTGCGAAGGCAATGTTACTTATGTTATCGACAATTTACAAAAATACGGATTTTACAGTGCTACACGTTATTTAAAATGCACAAATTCAAAATGTGAATTGAATGACGGACCTAATAAAAAATGTAGCTACATTTCACTTAATACTGAAATATTACAAAACAAAGGGCTAAAGGCGCTGAATGAAGCAGCTTTAATTTATGACGATTCAGAAAGATCTTATAAATCTGAAATATGTGATGGAAAAAATGCTTACGAATATGATTTAAATGATTTTTTTATTTTTTTAAATTAATTCTTTAAGGTCATGTAATATTAATGACATACCAATGGACATGACATTGAAAGGAATATCATATACATTACTCTCTGTTATTGATTATATAAATGGTGCGGGTACTATGGGACATTATAAAAGTAAATGCTATCGTTCTTCAAAGAAAAGCTGGAACTGCTATGATGATTTACAATCAATAGTTTATAATAATTCATCCAATACCACACCTCATTGTATTATTTACACAAAACCTGAAAGTCGAGAAAACATGTTTACCGAAGATCTTAAAAATAATAAATAAAAATTCAACGAGATTAGGTTATGTTGTTTTTTCCACAAATTGTTGTACATTGTATGATTTGTATTTTGACTGAATTAAAAATACCTACCTAATGTTCTATCTCAGATCACTAAACTGAACAACTTTTTTTACGTTATTCGGAAACTCACCATTTGTTCTATTTCATGATCTGAGCTATCGGCCGCGAGGCGGTTAGTTATTTCATGTAGGTAAGTACCTATAATAATACCTAGTCATAACCAGAGGTGCCAAATTGTATTTAAGTTCTTTGTCTATATGATGTAACGTATAAATTGCAAAGATATTAATAATAATATTAATACATATCTGTGATTTATATTAAGGATTTAACTTATTTTAAGTATTTCTGTACTGATTATAAGTAGGTGTTAATTATTGTTTTAGAGAATATAAGCAGATTATTTTTAAATTTTTACTTATATAAAATATTTCAAAATATTTACACTTGTTAATTACTGTTGTTAATTATTATCAGAAACCAACTGTGTAATTATTGTGATAAACACAAATTACGTAACAGTAGTGTTAGTTTGTAAGTTTTATTCAACTTTAAATTGTATTTTTCTGATCACAGCCCCTACACTCCAAAACAGTAATTAATCTTGTATATTTGGTAAGTATTCATTTATTGTATAAAGATAGAAAATCCTCCCGACACCCTCGCACGCACCGCAGTGGCCGAATATTCAGCGCGTTGACAGAGAGCGTGACCGAGTATTTGGTATTCGACTAAAGCAAAATTCATGGCATTATTATTTTATTATTGAAGATAATAAGTTACTCTTTGAAGTGTCTACTAGCTAAGGAACTGCTGTGCCTGAAACAGGTTTAATTTAGCTTATGACTTTGTTTTATAATATGTCATTATAATGATATACATTATATATGTATAAAATATACTTATAATACCTACGCGAAATAGCTTTATAACTAAAAATAATTTATACTCATTTTAATACAACCAAAAAATAAGGTCACCATTAAAATACGTACTTAATAATTTTTTGCTCGACTGTACTCGACTCGAAAATGTACGTAGAAGTTTACATGAAAGTTTAACATACTTCTACATAGTAAACTAGGTCGAAATTATCATGGTTGGAGACGACTATTTCTTGACTATTTTTTGACACTAAAATCTACTTCAAAAACGTAAGCGTTCCGCGGTAATCAGGTGAGGATTGTGGCGAGAAAAGCTCACCACGCAATCCTCACCAAGACACCTTTATATCTCTGGAATGCCTTAATGACTATTTTCGAGATTTGGCATAGCGTTACGACTATTTTTTGACTATTTTTTGGAATTGAAACCAAGTCAATACTCCCAGCCGTTTGCTTACACTGAGGTGAGGATTGTGTGGAGACCTTCACCACACAATCCTCACCAACATATAGCTATAACTTCGGATTCATAATGCGACTATTTTTTTAACCTTGGTGACTATTTATGACTATTTATTGACTATTTTTCTGCGTACTCAAAATTAATTTTCATCAAGTTTTCAAAAGTGAGGATTGTGTGGTGAAGACTGATTACCGCGGAACGCTTACGTTTTTTAATTTGAATTTATTGTCAAAAAATAGTCAAGAAATAGTCGTCTTCAACCATGATAATTTCGACCTGGTTTACTGTTAGTCCGGTCAATTTAGACATTCGAAGGTACATAAAGTCCCAACAAGCTGAAAATCAGTAAAATTGTTCAAAACAATTATAAACAATGTCTAAAAGTTCCCCATGAGGGTGCGTTTCCACTGAAGCGGAGCTGAGCGGAGAGGAGCGGAGACGTGCAGGAATCGACCAATCACAATGGTTGAAATCCTCATCGCGTCACGCGTCTTGTCTGTGATTGGATGATTCCTGCACGTCTCTGCTCCGCTCTGCACAGCTCCGCTTCAGTGGAAACGCACCCTCATTCCCGTGTATGGAAAATTTTTTATTCGAGGTCAAAGGTAAAAAAAAATAGTTTTTCGCGATTTTCAGCAAAACGGTAAGTTTTATCATCAAAAGTGGCTCAGACAAAAATTGTAGATCATAAAATTATCTATAAAAAATATATCAATACTTTTTTCTTACGAGCCACCGTTTCTGAGAAATAACGATTCAAAAAGTTATAAAAGTTGTTATCGTCATAATATGCACACGTATCCACGCCACCTATGAGGTAGCGTACTTATCGCGTTTTTTTAAACGTGAGAACAAAACATGTATGGAGCTCCTAAAAAAACTACCTGTTTAGATAAGCATCGATATGCATGTTTCGTTAAAAATACTAAAAATAAAAAACAAGTTGTCTCTCCTTACCTCTTCTGGACTATGTTGATGTCTGCTTCCTTGATGCGAGGGAGGAACTCCTTAATAAGCTCGAACGTCTGCAGAATTTCTACATACGCTTCATCTTTGGCCTCCGGAAGTACGACCATGTGTCGGAATTTCGGAAGCGATTGAGGTGGCTGCCTATTCGGCTGCGTCGGGATACTCACACTCTTTCTTTACTCTTTTCAGTTCTTCACAATGCCAGCTCTCCCTTGTATCTTCGGGAACGCTTTGAGTATCTTTTTCCAAGAGGAAAACCTTGCCGCTCTTCATCTTCCCTTCTCCTTCGGTTCCCTCCCCACTCCTCTAGTTGTTACGGTGGATCCTTTACTGTTCGTGCTGTACGCCTTTGGAACTCTCTTTCACACACTCTTAGGGCTAGCCCTTCATTGGAGGTGTATAGGAGAGGAATTAGGGAACACTTCCTGTCGGCATGACCTGTAATATGTTTTGTAAAAGGATTTCTTTGTAAGCCATACCCATAGTATTTAGTATGTTTATGTATCACATATTTGTTTAGTTTATTTAAGTTACAGATTGTATTATAAGTTTTTGTTGTGCACTTAAGATGTACCTACCTACTTATGCAAATGTATTTTTCACCCTGAGGTTTGCTGTAAGAAACCCCAAATGCTGGGTTAAGCTCGCTTTTGTAACTAACTTTCAATTTGTGTTTTATTTATATGTTATATGTGTACAATAAAGAATAATAATAATAAGCTCGCATTGTCAGGCGGTTCCTCTCTCTGGAGCACTGACCGCCGGTAGCTTGGACCCTGTTCCCGATACCAGTGGGATACTATTTTTAAATGTTTTTTTTAATCCTTTGTATTTAAATATTTAAAAATGTAAATAATCCTACTAATATTATAAATGCGAAAGTTTGTATGTTTGTTTGTTTGTATGTTTGTTTGTTTGTATGTTTGTATGTTTGTATGTTTGGCTGAAGGTATCGCAAAAACGGCTGAAGGGATTTGAATGAAATTTCGCACACAGGTGGGTCATAGCCTGGATTAACACATAGGCTACTTTTTATCCCGGTAAATGACAAGACTTAGCGAAGGCTGAGGTGGAAGTAGAAATCCAAAGTTAGGCTGAACGAGCGGTTTACGCTCACAAAGTACCAGGAGACCAGAAACATGAAAAGTATTTCCGGGTTGGAATCATGAGCGGTAGTCTCGCAAAGTACCAGGGGACCAGAATCATGAAGAGGTATTTTTGGGGCTACAACCCTAGCGGTATAGCTTCGCAAACCACCAGGAGACCAGAATCAAGAAGAAGTATTGCCGGGGCTTGAATCCTGAGCGGTATAGATTCACAAGCTACCAGGAAATCAGAATCACAAAGTATATTCCGAGGCAGGTATTATGAGATGTAGAGATTCACAAATTACCAGGAGACCAGAAACATGAAAAGTATTTCAAGGACTGAAATTATGAGCGATAAAGACTCACAAAACTACGAAAAGATCAGGATTCACGAAAAAGTAGTTCCAGAACTGGAATCATGATAGGTGTAGATTCCAAAACTACCAGGAGACCATAGTCATGAACCAGTATTTTTGGGGCTTAAATCCTAAGCGGTATAGATTCCTACGACCTACTAGGAGATCAAAATCACAAAATATATTCTGTGGCTGGTATTATGAGAGGTACAGATTCACAAATTACCAAGACATAGAAGAATTACAAATGTTACCAAAAGGCTGGGATTATGAGCGGTAGAGATTCATAAATTACCAGGAGACCAGAATTATGAAGAAGTGATTTTGGGGTTGGAATCATGAGAGGTATAGATTCTAAAATTACCAGGAGACCAGAGTCGTGAATCAGTATTTTTGGGGCTAGAATCTTAAGCGGTATAGATTCACAAAATACTAGGATACCAGAAACACAAAGAGTGTTCCGGGGCTGAAACCCTAAGTGGAATAGATTCTCAAACTCCAGGGATGGGGCTGGAATCCTGAGCGGTATAGATTCATAACCTACCAGGAGATCAGAAGTACAAAACATATTCCGAAGCTGGTATTGGGAGAGGTAGAGATTTACAAATTACCAGGAGACCAGAAATGTGAAGAAGTAAAATTTCCGAGCGGTATAGTTTCACTCACTACCAGGAGATCAGAATCACAAAAAACAAACCAAAAAAAAAGGGTGGGATCAAAAGAGGTAAAAAAAAAAAGCATCTTGAATAAGTATTTTCGGGACTGGAATCCTGAGCGGTATAGATCCTTAAACTACCAGGAAAACAGAATCATGAAGAAGAGAAATTTCAGACCTGCACGCGGATGAAGCCAAAGGTAAATTGGAAGTAAAAGGTGGTGAAAAAGTTAATCCTACTAATATTTATTATAAATGCGAAAGTTTGTATGTTTGTTTGTATGTTTGGCTGAAGGTAACGCAAAAACGGCTGAAGGGATTACAATGAAATTTTGCACACACGTAGGTCATAACCTGGATTAACACATAGGCTACTTTTTGTCCCGGTAAATGACAAGACTTAGCGAAGGCTGAGGTGGAAGTAGAAATCCAAAGTCAGGCTTGCACGAGCGCACACGCTCAAAAAGTACTAGGACACCAGAAACATGAGAAGTATTTCCAGGGCTGAAATCATGAGACATAAAGACTCACAAAGTACCAGGAGACCAGAATCATGAATAGGTGTTTTCGGGGCTACAATCCTAAGCTGTATAGCTTCACAAACCACCAGGATACCAGAATCAAGAAGAAGTATTTCCGGGGCTATAATTCTGAGCGGTGTAGATTCACAACGTACCAGGATATCAGAATTACAAATCATATTTCGAGGCTGGTGTAAAGAGATTTACAAATTGCCGGGAGACCAGAAACACAAGAGTCGCAAACTACCAGGAGATCAGAATCACAAAACATATTCCGAGGCTGGTATTAGGAGAGATAGAGATTTACAAATTACCAGGAGACCAGAAAAATGAGAAGTATTTCCAGTGCTGAAATCATGACCGGTAAAGACTCACAACGTACCAGGAGACCAGAATCATGAATACGTATTTTCGGGGCTACAATCCTAAGCTGTATAGCTTCACACACCTCACCAGGAGCCCAGAATCAATAAGAAGTTGTTCCGGGGCTTGAATCCTGAGCGGTATAGATTCACAACCTACAGGAGATCAGAATCACAAAATATATTCTGAGGCTTAATTAAAGACTAGCTAGAACAAACATAGAGATAAGAAACAGAGATAGAACAAGAACTAGAACGAGAACTAGAACTAGAACTAGAAAGCACAAGCACAAGCACAAGCACAAGCACAGGCACAAGCACAAGCACAAGCACAGGCACAAGCACAAGCACAAGCACAAGCACAAGCACAAGCACAAGCACAAGCACAAGCACAAGCACAGGCTCAAGCACAAGCAGATGCGGATGCGGGTGCGGGTGCGGATGCGGATGCGGATGCGGATGCGGATGCGAATGCGGATGCGGATGCGGATGCGGATGCGATGCGGATGCGGATGCGGATGCGGATGCGGGTGCGGATGCGGATGCGGATGCGGATGCGGATGCGATGCGGATGCGGATGCGGATGCGGATGCGGATGCGATGCGGATGAGGATGCGGATGCGGATGCGGATGCGGATGCGATGCGGATGCGGATGCGGATGCGATGCGGATGCGATGCGGATGCGGATGCGGATGCGGATGCGGATGCGGATGCGATGCGGATGCGATGCGGATGCGGATGCGGATGCGGATGCGGATGCGGATGCGGATGCGGATGCGATGCGGATGCGGATGCGGATGCGGATGCGGATGCGGATGCGATGCGGATGCGGATGCGGATGCGATGCGGATGCGATGCGGATGCGGATGCGGATGCGGATGCGGATGCGGATGCGGATGCGGATGCGTATGCGGATGCGGATGCGGATGTGGATGCGGATGAGATGCGGATGCGGATGCGGATGCGGATGCCGATGCCGATGCCGATGCCGATGCCGATGACGATGCGGATGCCGATGCCGATGCCGATGCGGATGCGGATGCGATGCGGATGCGATGCGGATGCGGATGCGATGCGGATGCGGATGCGGATGCGGATGCGATGCGGATGCGGATGCGGATGCGGATGCGGATGCGGATGCGGATGCGATGCGGATGCGGATGCGGATGCGATGCGGATGCCAATGCCGATGCGGATGCGGATGCAGATGCAGATGCGGATGCCGATGCGGATGCGGATGCGGATGCGGATGCCGATGCGGATGCGGATGCGGATGCGGATGCGATGCGGATGCGGATGCGGATGCGATGCGGATGCCAATGCCGATGCCGATGCCGATGCAATGACGATGCGGATGCCGATGCCGATGCCGATGCGGATGCGGATGCGGATGCGGATGCGGATGCGGAAGCGGATGCGGAAGCGGAAGCGGAAAGTTTGTATGTTTGTTTGTTTGTATGTTTGTATGTTTGTATGTTTGTATGTTTGTTTGTTTGTATGTTTGTATGTTTGGCTGAAGGTATCGCAAAAACGGCTGAAGGGATTACAATGAAATATTGCACACACGTAGGTCATAACCTGGATTAACACATAGGCTACTTTTTATCCCGGTAAATGACAAGACTTAGCGAAGGCTGAGATGGAAGTAGAAATCCAAATTCATGCTGAACGAGCGGTTTACGCTCACAAAGTACCAGGAGACCAGAAACATGAAAAGTATTTCCGGGGTTGGAATCATGAGCGGTAAAGTCTCGCAAAGTACCAGGGGACCAGAATCATGAAGAGGTATTTTCGGGGCTGCCCCAGCGGTATAGCTTCGCAAACCACCAGGAGACCAGAATCAAGAAGAAGTATTGCCTGGGCTTGAATCCTGAGCGGTATAGATTCACAAGCTACCAGGAAATCAGAATCACAAAGTATATTCCGAGGCAGGTATTATGAAATGTAGAGATTCACAAATTACCAGGAGACCAGAAACATGAAAAGTATTTCAAGGACTGAAATTATGAGCGATAAAGACTCACAAAACTACGAAAAGATCAGGATTCACGAAAAAGTAGTTCCGGAACTGGAATCATGATAGGTGTAGATTCCAAAACTACCAGGAGACCATAGTCATGATATGTCTAACCGGACGGAGCCACGAGCAAGAAGCTAAGCACCAATTTAGGATATGTTCGGGACTCAATAAATGAAACAGTTTGGATATGGTAAACTATTATATTTAACACGGTAAATGTCTACGCGGACGGAGCCACGGGCAAGAAGATAAGCACCAATTTAGGATATGTTCGGGACCCAATAAATGAAACAGTTTCGATATGGTAAACTATTATATTTAATACGGTAAGAGTAACAAGATAGGTACCCCGACACACTGAGTGAGTGTGTGTACCCCTACTATCTTTATGTAGAACTTTGACGTTCAAAAAAATCTGGCTTTCAGCCTAATTTAAATAACTTTTGATTTTGATTTCTACAGGATTTATTTAAAGTGCTACTCTCTGGAAATACCACTTAGACTTATTACAATTACACTTTTTACGCGGGCGAAGCCGCGGGCGGAAGCTAGTATGTCTATAAAAATTAATAAACGGAATAATAATAACAAGTTCAATTAGCTTGTCTTCTTCCAACCTCAGTTGCTGCTCATCAACATCTTTTTCGGGTATATTACCAAGTTCAAGTGTGGCTTGGTTATCAGCTAGACCCTACAGACTGGGGTTGGAAGTTGGTCAACAATATATTAGAGCCAGTTCAAACTTTACTTCCACCTGCGCCGGAAAAACTGCTTAACACAATTTTTTGCAACTGCAAAAAGGGATGCAGTGCTAAATGTGGTTGCAAAAAAGTCGGACTGTTTTGTTCTTTGACATGCACAAATTGTCAAGGCTGGTCGTGCTCTAATATTGAATCACAAACAATGGAGGATTCGTTTGATTCCGACGAAGTGTCATGCGATACATCGCTATTGACGCAATTTACTTGCATCCAAAATGAAGATGAAGAAGAAGCAGGAGAAGAAGAACAAGAAGAAAATGAAGAAGAAGAACAAGAAGAATTTGAAACTTACGAATCAAGCGAATGAACTTTTTTTAATTTACATCGCTTTTATCTTTTCCAATCTTTGAAAATTTCCGTTATTTTGCAATAATTTTACATTAAACAGGATCACAACTGACCCGTGGAGTAGGCCTACTGGGGAAAACACGTTAAAAAAAACGCACTAAGTACACTACCTCATAGGTGGCGTGGAAACGTGTGCATATTATGACGATAACAACTTTTATAACTTTTTGAATCGTTATTTCTCAGAAATGGTGGCTCGTAAGAAAAAAGTATTGATACATTTTTTATAGATAATTTTATGATCTACAATTTTTGTCTGAGGTACTTTTATGATAAAACTTACCGTTTCGCTGAAAATCGCGAAAAACTATTTTTTTTTACCTTTGACCTTGAATATTTTTTTTCCATACACGGGAATGATGGGGAACTTTTAAACATTGTTTAAAATTATGTTTTGAACAATTTTACTGATTTTCAGCTTGTTGGGACTTTATGTACCTTCACTCTCATTTTTTGGTCTTGATTGACCGGACTATGTGTAGGAGTATGTTAAACTTCCATGTATCATGTCGCGAACACTTTTAAACTATTTTATTTATTATTGTTGTACAGCATGTAACAAAAACCCTGTCCGATCCTAAAGGGTATTATTTGGTATCGTACTGCGTACCAAATAATACCCCAAATAATACCCAATAATAATATGGGATACGTACCCATTTCATGGATATGAGTTTATTATTTTTCCCCAATGATAATAATTAGTGTTACCGACTTCCGGTACTACACATACCAGCTCGATCTCATAATTCACCTTAACCAGTAAAACCAAGCTTGTTGTACTTATCTTAATAATCTTAACTTTATTATTTTGTCAATTTAATTTGATTTTCTTGATCTTTTGCAATAATTAATAATCCGATATACAGTTATGGCGCCTTTTTCGCTTCCGGTGCGCCAAATAATTACATAGTAAATTTAATGATTACGCTTGATTCCTCGATAAATATTATAGGTAATAATCTTTATTTAATGTAAGCCATTTATTTAGGGAATTCAGTTTAATTAACACTTATACAATAGTCTATGTAACATTTAAAAGTCAGTGGGTTGGTAGTTTTTGAGCAGTTCCAAAAAAACCCGGCAAACCGGCTACCAAGAAAATTATATATAAAATTGTACCTACTAGGAAAACTGTCCTGTTTTTAAAAATAAACTACGAAAGTAAATACGTGTACTTTTACTGTGACTGTGACCATCCAGACCTGACCGCTGGTTCACAGTCAGAAGTGGGATATGGCAGGACTATACATTGGTGGACTTTGCTTTGCTTCGTCTGATCTAGAGAATGATAGAAGACGCCTTAAACGCAAAACGCACCGAGTTAGCCATACCGATGCTGAAGTCATTCCAAAGTTCCAGCCTGATGAAAAATCATGCAACGTTAAAGGGTGGCTGCACAAGATCGACCAATTAGGCGACGTCTATGGTTGGAGCAACAAGGATCGCCAGTTCCTTATGCAAATTCGTCTTCGTGGATCCGCTCGAGATTGGTATGACGACTTAGAAGATTATAATCTCACATGGAAAGAATGGAAAAATGCTTTAGAGACCGCCTTTCCACGGTCTACCGATTATTTTGACCTTTTGGAGGGTATGCTCGCACGAAAAAAGATCGACTCAGATAAGGACAAATATTTCCACGATAAATTATCTCTTCTCAAGAAATTAAATGCAATATTAACGTGGAAATAAGAGCCAACTCAAAAGCGTATCAATGCGAAACACCACAGCAGCTGTACTATGGATATTTATCATTCCTTGAAAACTACAAGCAAGTGGAAACCAGCAACTCCAAGCAAGAAGAAGCAAGAAACTCCAAACAGCCAACTTCAACATGGAAGAGAGGGGGCCATATTGCTCCTAAATCAAAAGAAAACAGAATTCTGTCGAAGAAATGTCACGCCTGCAGACGACAAGGGCACGAAGCAAAGGATTGCAGGGTTCCACGCTGCGAGGTGTGTCACCGTCCGGGGTACACTGCCTCAAGCTGCTGGTTTGCAGCCAGTTCTTCACAGCAGCAGTCACAAAAGGTATCTCATGTTTTATTTACAACCTACAATATTTTCGTAGGCCTGTACAAGAAGGAAGTGGTAATTAATGGACACAATCTCATTGCATATATTAATACGGGCAATAAATTAAATATTCTGACAGTGTCAAAAGCTAATAGCTTAAAGTTAGAAATCGTGCCTTCTACAGTTACAATGAAAGGTTTTGGTGGTGCATACTCAAATTCATTGGGAACGTCGTATGTTGATGTTAAAATTGATCGTATAATTTCTAAGTGGTTTTGTTGAATTAACTAGCAATGATCTAGCTATATATTCTGCTGCAGCAGAGCAGCAAACTCTTCGATGTAGGATGAACTAAAAGTTTGTATTGGGTTCTGAGTAAAATCTTCTAATAGGTCCCATGAGTTGCTTGTTAAATGATAATTACAAATTCTGCATTGTGCGGGTACAATTAATATTTACAATCACAGAAAAGTCTTACTCTTAGTGATGCCGGAACAGTAAGGCGAGGGCGATCAGTACCTGTACATCCAGGGAAAAAGCCGCAGCGCTGAGTATCAGGTGCTCCTACATAATTTGGTAAAAATATTGTGGATTCTATCCCTTGCCCTTGAGGTGCATTTTGTGTAGACTCATATGTTTTTATCTCTTCATCTAAATCCACTGACCGGTTACTAGAACTGATAGAACGTGAATGTGTAATTGCTCTATCACTTCTCTGCCAGCAAGGGTGGCAGATGCGAGACGAGCTCAGCAACTTAAACAAAGTACTCGTAATATAATATCTTCTGTCTTTTAGGTACAGCTACCAGTCAGCTTAAAATGTGTACCTGTTTTTTTTATTTTTTTTTATACTTTTTTAATAATCCAGGGAGGTAATGAAGCTATACATCTTAGTCTATTAAGTAAGAGCACTACAGACTAGACCAATGAATTATTGAATAATATTATATGATTGTATTATATTTCACATCTAAATATTTCACACCAAAACCTGAAATATAGGAATGATTTATTTGAAACCTTACCTGACGTGGAGCAATTTGTCTAGAAATATTTTCCCTTACATATAAGGGAAATCCTGAGACAACAGGTGACTTCTTT
Organism: Polia nebulosa; assembly: GCA_951329385.1. Taxonomy (NCBI): domain Eukaryota; kingdom Metazoa; phylum Arthropoda; class Insecta; order Lepidoptera; family Noctuidae; genus Polia; species Polia nebulosa. The sequence continues at coordinate 12,334,353 of OX589608.1, forward strand.
GTCTACGAATTTTACGGTAATTTTTGTCTGAGGTACTTTTATTATAAAACTTACCGTTTTCTGAAAATCGCGAAAAACTCATTTTTTTACCTTTGACCTTGAATAAAAAATTTTCCATTCACGGGAATGATGGGGAACACTGCACAACAACAACAACAACTGAACAATTTTACTGATTTTCAGCTTATTGGGACTTTATGTACTCGGACCTTCGAATGTAAGTAATTTTAAAGGAAACAAAACGTTTGATTTTCATTAAGCAGATTTTATTTCTTAAAACATACGAGTACCAAAACCGACCGACCGATCTAAAGTAATCAAAGCTGTGTGAGTAAGGAGAACGGAACGGGAACTTGAACTTGAACGGACTCGAACGAACCGGAATGGACCCGAACGGATCCGAACGGACCCGAACGGACCCGAACGGACTAGAACGTCCCGAACGGACTCGAACGGACTCGAACGGTCCCGAACGGACTCGAACGGACTCCAACGGTCCCGAACGGACTCGAACGGACTCCAACGGTCCCGAACGGACACCAACGCTACCGAACGGACACCAACGCTACCGAACGGACACCAACGGTCCCGAACGGACTGCAACGGTCCCGAACGGACTCGAACGGACCCGAACCGACTCGAACGGTCCCGAACGGACTCGAACAGTCCCGAAAGGACTCGAACGGACTCGAACGGACTCGAACGGACTCGAACGGACACGAACGGTCTTGAACGGTCCCGAACGGACTCGAACGGTCCCGAACGGTTCCGAACGGACTCGAACGGACTCGAACGGACTTGAACGGACTCGAACGGACTCGAACGGTCCCGAACGGACTCGAACGGTCCCGAACGGACTCGAACGGTCCCGAACGGACTCGAACGGTCCCGAACGGACTCGAACGGTCCCGAACGGACTCGAACGGTCCCGAACGGACTCGAACGGTCCCGAACGGACTCGAACGGTCTGAACGGACTCGAACGGTCCCGAACGGAATCGAACGGACTCGAACGGACTCGAACGGACTCGAACGGTCCCGAACGGACTCGAACGGACTCGAACGGTCCCAAACGGACTCGAACGGTCCCGAACGGTCCCGAACGGACTCGAACGGTCCCGACGGTCCCGGACGGTCCCGGGCGGTCCCTGACGGTCCCGGGTGGTCCCGGACGGTCCCGGACGGTCCCGGACGGTCCCAGACGGACCCGAACGGACAGGGACCGATCGGTCCCGGACGGTCCCGGGCGGTCCCTGACGGTCCCGGGTGGTCCCGGACGGTCCCGGACGGTCCCGGACGGTCCCAGACGGACCCGAACGGACAGGGACCGATCGGTCCCGGACGGTCCCGGACGGTCCCAGACGGACCCGAACGAACAGGGCCCGACCGGTCCCGGACGGTCCCGGAAGGTCCCGGACGGTCCCGGAGGGTCCCGGACGGTCCCGGACGGTCCCGGAGGGTCCCGGACGGTCCCGGAGGGTCCCGGACGGTCACGGAGGGTCCCGGACGGTCCCGGAGGGTCCCGGACCGTCCCGGACGGTCCCGGACGGTCACGGAGGGTCCCGGACGGTCCCGGACGGTCCCGGTAGGTCCCGGACGGTCCCGATCGGTCCCGGACGGTCCCGGATGGTCCCGGTCGGTCCCGGACGGTCCCGGAGATTCCCGGACAGTCCCGGACGGTCCCGGAGGGTCCCGGAGGGTCCCGGACGGTCCCGGACAGTCCCGGACGGTCCCGGAGGGTCCCGGAGGGTCCCGGACGGTCCCGGACAGTCCCGGACGGTCCCGGAGGGTCCCGGACGGTCCCGGAGGGTCCCAGAGGGTCCCGGACGGTCCCGGAGGATCCCGGGCGGTCCCGGAGGATCCCGGACGGTCCCGGACGGTCCCGGACAGTCCCGGAAGGTCCCGGACGGTCCCGGAAGGTCCCGGACGGTCCCGATCGAAATTGACCTTTATCGAAATTGTCCTTTATCGAAATATACCTTTATCGAAATATACCTTTATCGATATTGACCTTTATCGAAATTGACCTTTATCGATATTGACCTTTATCGAAATTGACCTTTATCGAAATTGACCTTTATCGAAATTGACCTTTATCGAAATTGACCTTTATCGAAATTGACCTTTATCGAAATTGACCAAGAGGTCAGGTCGCCTCAAAGATGAGGCGCGCGTGGAACCACGTCGACTCACGGACCTGGTGCTGACCGGACCTGGTGCTGACCGGACCTGGTGCTGACCGGACCTGGTGCTGACCGGACCTGGTGCTGACCGGACCTGGTGCTGACCGGACCTGGTGCTGACCGGACCTGGTGCTGACCGGACCTGGTGCTGACCGGACCTGGTGCTGACCGGACCTGGTGCTGACCGGACCTGGTGCTGACCGGACCTGGTGCTGACCGGACCTGGTGCTGACCGGACGGCGAGCTACCCATTACTCTCCGTCGACTCACGGGCCTGGTGCTGACCATTACTCGCCGTCGACTCACGGGCCTGGTGCTGACCATTACTCGCCGTCGACTCACGGGCCTGGTGCTGACCATTACTCGCCGTCGACTCACGGGCCTGGTGCTGACCATTACTCGCCGTCGACTCACGGGCCTGGTGCTGACCATTACTCGCCGTCGACTCACGGGCCTGGTGCTGACCATTACTCGCCGTCGACTCACGGGCCTGGTGCTGACCATTACTCGCCGTCGACTCACGGGCCTGGTGCTGACCAGACGGCGAGCTACCCATTACTCGCCGTCGACTCACGGGCCTGGTGCTGACCGGACGGCGAGCTACCCATTACTCGCCGTCCTGCGACCTCCGACGCCCAGGGCGTCTCCTGCGACAGCTGCGGCTGGGGTCGTGAGGGCCACTCCATTGAGCTTCCCTCATCCATTCCACCTCCTCGTTCGCGAGCATTACTGCTTCGCACAAGGAGGAGACTGCTTTCCATTCCCTCTCGCTCCGTATCATGGCCGGGCGCGAGAGGTCGCTGCCGCCTATCGCATCCACGAGGACACGGCGCGTGTGGAGAAACACGGGTGGGTAAGAATCTGACACTCCCTCCCACTCCATATAGAGCGGGAGAAATCATTTCATGTTTTCTAACCCTAAAAAAAAACCGGCCAAGTGTGTATCGCATTTCGCACATTTAGGGTTCCATACCAAATACTGGTATTTGTTAGTAAAATATACATATTAATAAACAATACATAATAAAATGGAATCCACAAAAGTCTATGTTTGACTTTGAGGAAGCGTCAAGAAAAGCCGTATTGAATGTTTTCCCGGATGTTCGGGTTAAAGGGTGTTATACTCATTTTTCCGATAGCCTTTGGAGAAAAGCCAAAAAATTGGATTTAATTAAAAAGAAGGACAAATGGCCAAAAATAATTGTAGGCCCGTGTTGTGCATTACCGCTTCTGTCAAAGGCTATGTTCATGGCTTATGTTAATGAGGGATGGGAATACATTAAGGACAGGGCTGCAAATTTACAAGAATTTACGAAAAATAAAAAAATAAACACTCATAAATTATTTTCAAAGGAACTGGCTCAGGAATGATCAATTCATAAACACGTGGTGCGTCTATGGACAGCGTCATCGGAGTACCAACAACGTAGAAGCATGGCATTTTATTATGACACTTAACCAAGCCTGCGCGGTGCGTTATGCAATTTCTGAAAGCAATAAACGAGGATGCATCAGATGCCAATACGGACATTGCGGAAAATAAATATAACCGAAAAGAAAGTAGCATTATCAACGATACAATGATCATGAATGCTCAAATGCAGTTTAGTAACCGGTTAAATATCAATTGCCACTTTCCTAGAAATACTGCGATAAGGACTAAGCACTCAAGTCCATGCTCATTGCCAAAGGTTCATGACATGACTTACTTTTGTTTATCTTATTTACTCACTTGTTGGGACCTTCCCCGTAAGTTAATTTATAGCTGTTTATATGTAGGTATAACTACATGGACAAACCACTATTATTTTTTTCGAATCCAATAAGTTATATTGAGCATTATAACAAATAGGACTTTTTTTCCATTCTGTTATATTGTATAACTAGATGGACTGACCCTACGTCTAATCAGCAAAATCACACTTGACATGCGATTATGTCCTGTTAAAAACTTTGGTTTATAATATGTCATGATTATGTTATACATTGCATATAAACCTATTATGTACCTAAAATAGCTACTTAACTAACAATTATACCCTTTTTAATATAACCAAAAATAAGGTGACCATTAAAATACGTACTTAATAGTTTTATGCTCGCACTCGACTCGAAAATGTATGTAGAAGTTTACATGGAAGTTTAATATACTTCTACTTAGTAAACCAGGTCGAAATTATCATGGTTGGAGATGACTATTTCTTGACTATTTTTTGACACCAAATTTGAAAACGTAAGAGTGCCGCGACAATCAGGTGAGGATTGTGGCGAGAAAGGCTCACCACGCAATCCTCACCAAGACACCTTTATATCTCTGGAATCCCTTAATGGCTATTTTTGAGATTTGGATAGGGTTACGACTATTTTTGACTATTTTTTGGAATTGAAACCTCGTCGATACTCCCAGCCGTTTGCTTGCACTGAGGTGAGGATTGTGTGGAGACCTTCACCCCACAATCCTCACCAACATATAGCTATAACTTCGGAATCATAATGCGACTATTTTTTAACCTTGGGGACTATATAGGACTATTTATTGACTATTTTTCTGCGTACTCAAAATTGAATTTCATTAAGTTTTCAAAGGTGAGGATTGTGTGGAGAAGGACACGCAGCGCGGGGGCACTGACAAGTATAATTTGCCTCACACACCGTAACTCGGTGCATTAGTAAAGCCGAGTCCACACTCATCTTCGAGTTTGTCCAGTTCGTCGTCGGTCTCTCCACTACGAGAGACCACCGAGTACAGGAAGCGTGCAGGAACTATAGATGGCGCCACATAAATGTCAATGTCAAGTATTTCTACAGTACTTGCGGATTTCACTCAATAGATGGCAGTCTATGTTACGCGTGCTGCATGTGTGCATGATGCGTGTGTATACATTGATGGGTAAAAGTTTCGAATTTACTCCACTAGATGACACAGACTACGCCTATAGTAATAAAAAGAGACCATGGAGAAACAGTACCAAATCAGAACACTTTGTCGAGTGCGACCAGTGTTATGAAAAGTGCCAAAGCACTTTCCGCGTCACTTTACTTTGAACGTGTAAACAAACCGGGCACGAACGATTCGTATGAGTAGGTACAATAACTTGTACTTTTCAATAGCAAAGCTCTGGCGTAATGGCTTTTTTTTGTGGGGTCGGAAAACATCCAATGACATCTCCCGCTTTAGGGTGGAGCGGGAGGGCGTGTCAGACTCTTACTGACTAAAACCCACCTCTGTTCCTTCCCTGCCCTGAGTGCCCAGGTGCGGTAACTCTGTTTGGAATTTATCCACAACCCCTAGGCAGTGGCGTAATGGCTTGGAGACGTTTTCGGGAGATGAATCAAAGACGGCTAAACACAGGAAAAGTTGCAGGCCATGTCTCCATTTGACATTGTTTCCCAGCAGTGGGACAGCGTATGTTAAGACATAAAAAAGGGTCAAGACACATTGACGCAGAGTCCAGACACATCGAAGTGGTAACCTTTTTTTAAATTCATTTATAAGTACCTAGAAAGAACCACAGAAACCAGAGTTGGACACTAAACATTTACATACCCTATTGACCCCTATGCTCATCTGCTAGCACACAACTACTGATAATATTTTTAGTCGCATAACAGAAGCTTAGAATGCCTTTGACCGGTTACAGGTGGCTATGGATGGTCACAAACTATGAATGTTCATCCAAGTAACTACTGCGGCTGCCCGAGGGCCGATAGACTAGAACTACTTGCAACTCATGCGTTGTTCAGACAGGCGGTGGCGAATAGTTTGATAGAAATGAACTATATAATAATGGTCTAACATAGTCAAAACTACTCTAATAAAAATCTAAATACCTAGGTAATTACTCCTCACTCCTTCACATGGACATAATATTGATATGTATTGGTATTTATTTAGTATGTATTATATATATATTCGGATAATTATACTTATTTATGTAAGTCTAGGTTGTTCATTGGATCCTACCCTCGAATGTGATGTCTCTCTATCACTCAAAGATTTGCTGGGAGAAAACTCAACATTGAGTTAAGCTTGCCTTTGTACATTAACTATTTAATCACTGTGTTCTATGTTAGTTGTTTGGTGTACAATAAAGAGTTAAAAGTTAAAATAGCTAATCCACGAAAATTCTTTCAATGATAAAAAGTTTCAGTATGACTGAATGTCAGGTTGGCCATGGGCAAAGACTACAATAGTATATGGTCATGGGGCTCTTTATCATCGCAGAAATGCACGGTTCCTGTGTGATAGAATACGGTCTGTCTATGCAGTATTTTTTACTAAAATAGATTCCGTGACAAATAAATAAAATCGCCGTTAAGTTCCCTTGACTTCATGTGATATGGTCAAAAAACGGCATTATTGCTTGAGTACCTACGGCAGAACGCGAACGGTATAGTTGTTCTAAGTCACTAAGGCGGTACGGTCTTGGATGTGTGTGTAGGTTCACGTGTACACTGTTTTTTCTGTGTGCGTTAGCTTGGAGTGCTCGGTGTGCTCCTAATTATCTTGAATGAGTGTGATGTGTGCATTAAGCTGTGGAGATAGGGGGTAATTAATGTTATGTAGATTATGCTTCGTTTGACGTTTCCACTCTGCGTCAATGAGCCTTGGCCTTATCCTTAAAAGCACACATAGACTAACTAACTTATACATATGACTGACTGTTTATTTATTATCGAAGAGCGACATTTGGACGCTAAGGAGGGAACTAGATGAAATATACCAATACCTACATGTGATTCGACCGATTTTCACTATGAGATTAAATACTTTAATACCTACAGAATATAAAGTACCTACATAATTCCTCACCCAACCCGGTCTAATCAATATTTCGAGAACTATTTAATTTATGTATCAAATTAAACAAGTTTAAATATTTACTAGAAGCAAATAAACAGTAAGGTAATAAAACAATATTGAATTAATTTGTTTTCAAACATTTATGACTAGGTACTCGTTTCGAGGCATTGTGTAAAATGTAAAATAACACTACACTGAGATTATCATCATCATTATCATCAGCCTTTTAATGTCCCCACTGTTGGGGCACAGGCCTCCTTTCTGTGAGAGGGTGTGGGCCGTAATCCAGCACGCGGGCCCAATGCGGGTTGGCGGATGTCACATGTCTTCTAATTTTGGGTTCTAGGACATGCCGGATTCTCACGATGTTTTTTTCACCGTTTTGAGGTTTATCACTTTAAGGTACTATCTGCATGTATGTCACTAAACACTTTTACAAAAGTGGTAGCACTGCAGTAAAAAGTTCCCTGTATGGGGGATAGATGGCACTTTTCACAATAAAATTAAAAACAAATGTTCTAAGTACGCGCAGGTTGCCCTATCGAGGACTTCTATCAATCAACTATCCTTTGGGTTCTATTGTACTAAATCTGGTAGAATCAGCCTACCTACTTTGTTTTTCAGCAAAATATAGACAATGAAAAAGTATGTCTCTAGAATCCTTACTCAAGATTAAAGTCGGTAGAATTTAAAATTATTTAGTAGCAACCCCCGACTGTCAATGTCACTCTCATTGATTGAAGTTGCGTTTCCTTTCCCTAAATCTCAACCTGATATGCAGCATAAGAAAGAGATAGCTACATACATATAACTTTAGAGTTAAAGTAACAAACATGCAATGCATGTCAAAAAAACTTAAGCGACATGAAACGCAATCAATCTAGCGTGTTTTTGTTTCATTGGGGCGTACTGTAATGTAATTCCAATGTGAATACATAACATTCTAAATAATGGTTGATAATAGAGCAAATTATATTCCAACCCCTATGTTTCAAGGGCCAGAGGGGACAAAGTACGCGATAAACCCATTCGCGACCCCACAACCTGCAAACCAGCGCGAATTGTTGAAGAACAGAATCAGCGAGCAATTTTCGCTATTCTGCTCTCACTGTGATCTTCCATTTGTGGACACAACAGAATACGAGCACCATAATGTTGAACTGCACGGCGGGAAGAAGATTCTAACATGTAACCTTTGTAACGCGACTTTCCGAAGACAAGACCACTTAAAACGCCATATACAAAGTTTACACAACAACGAGAAATACTGCGTCTGTCCTGTGTGCAGTAAAGACTGTAAACGGCAGGATATGTTACTAAAACATATAAAAAGAAAGCATTCAACGACAACAGAGGTTTTTCGCTGCAGAGAATGCACTTTTGAGTGTTCAACCCATTCAGAATTGGAAAAGCATGAATTTACACACTCTTCTGTAGACAGACATCTATGCCCACATTGTCAAACTACTTTTAAAAGGCGGGATCATATGTTAAGGCATATCAAATCTCAACATATGAAGGTGTTAGTTGAATGCCCGATTTGCCGGCAATCTTATAAAAGGAAGGACCACGTCGTCAGGCACGTAAGAGAGAAGCACAAGATGGGCTTACTAAATGGTAAACTAGTAAGTTCTGCAGATGTTATTTAAGTTTCTATTTACTAATGATAGTATTGTACTAATATAATACTGCTGTCCGCAGAAAGAGGGGTGCATCTGTCATTTTCTGAGAAAATGAGGTATTTAAATATCTGGAATCAGGAAAACAATGTCTTAATAGGAAGTTGATTTAGGAATTCATTTACAAGCTTTTTTAAACTTATAACGTTTGTATGTAAGTTGCTGAACATTTATTAACCACTTGTTGGTTTCCGATAGAGCTGTTTGGCATACTTATGTAAGTATGGTGAAAATGCAATATTGTGATACCATCGAGCTGATCTGATGATGGCGCCGCGATGAAGGGACTGGAACTCCCTGATGGCAAATAGCAGGTCAATTGAATTTGGGCTAGAATGTTTTGCTATCATGAGTAGTCCATTACACTTGATGACGAGGGTCTAATGCTTGTTTAAAAAAAAATACTTTTAATAATTTATAAGTTTAGTCTCGATGAATAAATGTAAAACATTTCAGATTTTTTAAAATTATTTTTCCTATTTTGGGTTCTCACCAGTTGACAGATGTACCCTTTTTGCTTATAGCAGCAGGACGGCTTATCTCAGGAGTAAATATTGTGATAGTGGATAAAGTAAACAATTAATGGCATTTACAACTGCTGGGGATATGTACAACTGTAACATTAACGCGTCAGGCCCCTGCGTCACCACCAACAATAGGTTTTTAATTGTGTCTGCTAATGAGGGACTTGACGCGTTAAAAGCCTTTTTATAAAATTCCTTAACCATATGCTCAGTTTAAATTCTGATTAGTGGATTCTAAATTGAAGATAACACATGTCTCAATTATCACATTCAACTGTCTATAGAATAAAACCTCCTTCAAATAATTAATCAGTACTTTCTCACATCTATCCTCCTTCAGGGCAGAAAATTTTGATTTACTTATCAGTGTTTAAAGTAGAGATGCTGCGACTACTTGTTGTAGCGAATAGCCGAATACCTGTTCTGGCGCGGACTGACTACGATTTGAGATAGCTTCAAATAAGGTTGAGGATTGAACATAATAGTTGTGTTGACAATGCGAATAGGCATTTATTTTACGGGTTTTCTTTAAATTAACCAGAATATACAATAAATTACATAATTGTCCGGTCAAAGTTTTAATAAAATGCTAATTCTATTCAATTCTTAAAAAAAAAATGTTGTTATCGCTGAAAATACAGAGATGTTCGACGCCGTAGTTTATTTTTGTGGAGCAATTTCCAATTTTTTTATTGCGAATATCAAACTATTTTTTACTATTCTATTTGGTTAAAATCTTTCTTTAAATCCTTCTCTATCCACTGTATTTTTTGCAAAGGATATATTCATTGCATTACGTCATACTCGACTATCTAAAAAACCAATTTTTTTGACTATTGAGGTAATACCGCGCATTAATCGCCATTCTCTATGGGGAATAGTCGAATAACTCGCCATTATTATTCGACATAAAAAAGGAATATAAAAAATAATCATTTATTTGTTTCTGTAATCTAATTTTTTTCTAAGGATTGACTGGGTACTGATTATAAGTTATGGGTGATAATTAAAACAAAATCACTTTATGCTTTTTACTGATCTTTTACTATTAAGTTTATACGTCTGACATATAGCCTGGAGAAAACAAGACGAAACGGTATCAAGCATTTAAAATCAAAGTAACATTTTTACGGAAATGGATGTTGAACTAAATTATAATAATATCAAACCGGAAGTTACAAAATAAATCATTTTACTAATTTAATTGTTGAGATGTAATTTTTGCAAATTAAAATAAATTAAATCAACTTTGATTTTATATTTTTAAATGCTGGCAGCTGATAAAAATTAATAGTGTTTATTTTTAAAGAAAAAAATTAATTTGATTATTTTTAAGTCTATAGTTTTTTTGGACTTAGTTGTAGTTTATTTTAGATAACTATTAGCCGAATATCGATTAATACTAGCTATTATTCGGTATTTAACAAAAAAAAATTAAGTAATGCCGAATACCAAATAATAGCGAATGCGGTATTCGCGGCATCTCTGGTTTAAAGTAATCAGATGGTTATTTTTTTTGTAAAAGGCAGCATAAGTGTTGGTTTAAAAATTCAATAATATCAAAAATGGTTTTTAGAAAACAATTTTTTTTTTGTTTTTTTTACTTACACATAGAAACGAAAATTGACAGGTCCATTCTCAAAACAGTTTTCCTGTATTAAACTACTAGGATTTAAGTAAAAAAAGTGTAAAAATAAGTCTAAATTAGCATTTTTAAGTAATCTAGTGTAATGTTTTAGGAAATAATAGGTTTTGTAGTCAATATGTTAAAAGATAGGCTCCTTGCAGACCAAAAACAGAAAGAGCAGAGGATATTCCTCAAATGCATTTAGCGCTTTATTTCTAAGAGTGTAAGGTATATTTTGCAATGTCACATACAAATCCTCTGCTGTTTGCTTCTTTTTAGTCTGATCTGACTTGTTGTAAAAGCTGCTTTGTTAAAAACTTTAAAATTTCATACAGAGTTGTACGGGTCAGCAGAATCCAAAAGGCATCACATTTTTGATGATATTGAATTAGAAACCATATCTTCATAATTATAAAGTGCAATTAAGGATGCACAAGCACGCTGCAGAATGCCCAAAGAACATTTTGATATCCATGACCATGTTCGGCCAACTTCGCACTTTAACGTTCTGAAAATAAGGTTCATTATTCAGTGCATTTGTTTTTTTTTGCTGTGATCCTTTGCAGCCTAGTAATACTATTGTAAACTACTTTTCTCTATTGATGTAACGGAAATGTGTGCGGTCATATTTTAAACTGGCTGTCTCTCGCGGTTTTACCCGCGTGTTTGGTTACTGTTCTGCTTCCGTGGGTCTTAGCCTAATGCTAGATAGCCTATAGCCTTCCTCATGAATGTGGCTATCATATACAGAAAGAATTTTTCAAATCAGTGCCAGAGATTAACGCGTTCAAACAAACAAAGTCTTCAGCTTTATTATAGTATCACTACAAAGTACTGGTATAAAACAAAGTCACTTTCTCTGTCTCTATATCCCTATGTATGTTTAAATCTTTAAAACTACGCAACGGATTTAGATGCGGTTTTTTTAATAGATAGAGTGATTGAAGAGGAAGGTTTATATGTATAATTTGTACCCCATTGAAGCTGGGGCGGGTCACTAGTATATATTATAATTATAGACTTCTGCTCATAGAAATGGACAACTTTCAGTACAAAGTTATCATTAGTAAAAAATAATGATTTTATTTAGTTCGTCAGTTAAATAACCAAAAAATATTGTAGGTACCTACACGAATTTTTTTCTTTACCAAAGCAATAAATAAGAGAGTCTGTGTTTCCTGATAGCTACAACCTGAAGGTCTTTAAGTTAAGAGTGAATAGATTACTTCTAGGCAAGCGTGCTCCATTTTCAACCACATCATCGCTTACCATCAGGTGAGATAGTGGTCAAACGTGAGCCTATAAACAATAAAAAAAAAAAACAGAATTGACTATGACTTTCTTAAAGTTGTTAATTTTCTAAGGACAGAAACACTATTTAAACTATGATCACCCATTTCCGTATAAAAAAGTTTTGTGAAGTAATTGAAAAAAAATGTGTTGACACTGTGGATCCATTTCTGAACTTATGAAGTTACTATTTGTCCAACTCTACCTTAGCCTGAAAATTTTCACAACACAACAGTCCACACAGCATAGCGACAGCCGCCAGATGCCCAGCCCTTGGTATATAAAAGGCGAGAAAAAAAAAACATCCCCAGTTAACATACCCAAAGTTTTTCATCTAAGTAGATTGGTGGCCCAGAAACACGGTGAAGGGAAACATCGTGAGGAAACCGGCATGTCCTAGAACCAAAAATTCGAAGACATGTGACATCCACCAACCCGCATTAGGCCCGCGTGGTGGATTACAGCCTGTTCTACTTCACGAAGGCGGGTTGGTCTTGGATGTGTGTGTCAGTAGGTTACATACACTTTTTTTCTGTGTGCGTAAGCTCGGAGCGCTCGGTGTCATATAAAATAGATAAGTGTGTAAATTCACGTACACATTGTTCTTGTGTGCACAAGATCAATGTGTACGTGAATTTACACACACAACTAAGACCAACCCGCCTTCGTGAATTAAAATACATTTTATTTGGTATTACAAGATTATTTTGTACAACTCGTAGCAAAATGTTACAGTCCATATTTAATATGACAATAACAATTATTTAATTTGAAGTTTTGAACTGTAAATAACTGCCGGTAGCTTTCTCACATTTTTAAGCATCAATTAATTTATTAAGACTAAATTGTTATGTAAACGAACTATTTGTATACTCGGGGCAATTAATTGTTTACCACCATAAGGTTGAACATCACTTGCAAACTCTGTCTTCGACTAACTAACTTTAAAACGACAAGGGGTATTTAGTCCATGTGGCTGATAATTTCTACCTCTGCGAAGGAGGAGGGGGAACGCGTGAGGGAGACTCAACTGAGACGCCCTCACGCCCCTAGCAGCCGCCGCAGGAGACGCCCCGGGTGTCGGGAGACGCAGGGCGACTACGGCCACCGTAGGCGCGGGCTTGCGGACGGCGAGTAATGTGTAGCTCGCTGTCCGATAAGAACCAGGCCCGAGTTGACGGCCCGTCCTGGGGTCGCCCGGACCGATGCCTGTCTGGGTCTCGGCTAAATTCGAAAGAGAGTTACCGCGGCCCTGGCAAAAGCAACTGAAGGAACCCCACCCCTGAGTTTTAGTCAGTAAGAGTGTGACACACCCTCCCGCTCCACCCAGAGCGAGAGAACTCATTGAATGATTTCTCAACCCCAAAAAAAAGGCTGTAAGACGCACTGACAGGGTGCTTGTTGAGCGCCTAGAGTAACGTTTGAATATCCTCATGGATGTCCTGCACCCTGGGGCGCGGCGGGCGAAGGGGTCTGTCAGTAAATCCACGGATAGTTGTTCCGGGTTTTGTTTAAATGTTTGTGAACGCACCCACGATACAGGGGTAATTCCTAGTGCGGGGCAACGATTAAAAAACAAAAAATACTAGTCTTTAAATTAATTCTCCGGAGAAAGTTCTTTAAGGTTTTTAAGGGTCTGAAATATTTGAATCTCACCATAATAATCTCATTGTTAATGAAAATATCTATATACGTATTAATGTAGCGACGAGACAGCCGGGGGATTTTTTTCGACAAAAACAGTTTCCGACCAGCCAGCTGCCGCTAAATAAAAGAAAATTTTAAAAAAATATCTCAGATTCTTTTTACAAAAAAGTCGCGTGGCTGTCGCTCCCGTGTGCGCATCGTCCAAATCTCGGCGAAAAGAGCGACAAATACAAAGAAAAATTGGGAAACTTAAGTTGCTCGTGCGCGCCATCCCTAACTTTTTGATACAAATAATAAAAACAATTGAATCAAATACTCTATTATGCTTAGTTCAAATACTGATTAGCCGATTATAAATTCAAGATAGCACACGTCTCATACATCAAATTCAGCTGTCTGAAGAACAAAACCCCCTTTAAATGGTCAGATCACTTTACCAAACACAAGGTATCCTTCTTTGGAGAAGCTCGTGGCTAAGGTAATAACAGCCGTACGGGTCGATCCATCAGGTTAAGCTACGCTTGCCGGGGTTGGTCCATGGATGGGTGAACATCTTTAAATACCGAGACTCCGTGCCTCGGAAAGCAAGATAAGCCATTGGTCCCGGCTGTCAATCGTAGATCTTTGACAGTCGTTACGTTATGGGTCGTCAGAAGCCCGAAAGTCTGACATCCAGTCTTACCAAGGGGTATCCTATTACCCAGTAACTGGGTTGTGGAGGTCAGATAGGCAGTCGCTCCATGTAAAATAGTGGTATTCAGCTGCTTCCGGTTAGACTGGAAGCCGATCCCAAGATAGTTGGGAAAAGGCTAGGCAGATTGATTGACAGGCAGTCCCGCATATTATTAAAATTAATACTGTATTTTGGTTTGGTGGCTAGTGCAGAACGGTATCGTTTGAATTAAAAATAAGTAAAAATGAAATGATTTCGCCGCCCGGTGGAGTGTTGTCACCTTATTGCCATATTTAGTGTGTATTGCCACATTTCGCATATTTTATAAAAATAAAAATCGGTAACTTTTGGTTTTTATTACATTTTTTTTCTATTTTTCCTAGTACGTATTTTAAACCAGGAATACGCCTTTATTGGGTAGAACATTTTGAATTAGGTAAGAATCTGCTAACCATTGTTAAACTAATCCCATGGTAATTTTGTTTTATACTTAACTTTTAACTGTATTTCTGCTTTAATCACGGTTGATACTGTACATTCTTCATTTTAGGCCTTTGGTTTAAAAAAAAACTAGGAGAAATGTATGCAGATGTGAATGAAGTTTTGTACCGAATGTACCTACTATTTTTTTTGTATTTTTGCTTGAGCACGTAAAATAAAAGACAGATTTACTTAATTTATTTTTGTTTTTTTTTCCCCTATTGGAACATGATAGCAAGCAACATTACTTAATGTAGAGCTACGACACGGATAGCTCTAAACAAAAATTGAAGAGAGTTTTTAGCCGACTGCCCCAGAAGGAGGGTAATGTTTTTCGAGAGGATGTTTGTATGTATATTTCTTTGGCACGCGCTGTAGCTTAAGGTCCTACTACCACCTAGCACCAAAAACAGCCGTTTCTGACACTTTTGCCTACTACTTTGGATACGAAACATTCTGAGACCTGTTTTAACAACGTAAAAACTTTTTTACAAAAAAAAACAACCGACTTCCAAAAAAAAAACACTAAAAATTTAAAAATAACTAATTTCGGCAGTCGATGTTTGTATTTTATTTCTTCGATATTTGACACCGACTGCCGAAATTAAAGTTATTTTTAAATTTTTAGTGTTTTTTTTTTTGGAAGTCGGTTGTTTTTTTTTGTAAAAAAAGTTTTTTATTTTTCGCTTTTTAGTTGTTATACCCCAGAACTAAAAACCCCAATAACATGGAGCGTGGAATTTAAACATTTGGAGAACACAAAAACGTCATCAAGATATGCGTATTTTTCGTTTTTGTTCAGTTTCTCAAAAAGCGCTAAAGCAATTTCGATAAAATTTATATGGGACCACCTCGGGAGTATATTCTTTCGGATAAAAAATAATTTTTATCGGAAACTAAATACAAAACTTTAATACAAGATAAAGAATTTTGAAAATCGGTTCACAACTGACGGAGAAATGCGCGGACATACATAAAAAAAAACATACATACAGTCGAACATAGAACCTCCTCCTTTTTCGAAAGTCGGTTAAAAATACTTTATCCTCTTTGTAACAAACGTGACGTTGGATTCTTTAATATTTATTTTCTATGCTAAGCTATGATTTTTTATTCAACGAGGGCGCCACTTAACCGGTAATAGGGCCTTAAACGGCTGGATACATATTATGAGGTATCATTAGATTGAGTTTGACCGCCGAAGTGACAGGATATAAAATATATAAATTTTTTGTAAAAAAAACAAATAGTGAGGTCGTATAAAAACCTTCTAGTCGGGTACAAAAGCCAAAAAACTTTTTACAAAAAAAAAAACAACCGACTTCCAAAAACGAAAATACACGAAAAATTTAAAAATAACTAATTTCTGTTGTCGGTGTTTGTAAGTATTTTATTTCTTCGCTATTTGACACCGACTTCCGAAATTAAATTTGTTTTTAAATTTCTAGTGTGTTGTCTTTTTTGGAAATCGGTTTTTTTTTTTGTAAAATGTTTTTATTTTTCACTTTTTAGTTGTTATAGGTACCAACCCCAGAACTCAAAACCTCAATAAAATGAAACGTGGAATTTAAACATAGTACTCGTAATTGGAGGAAACCAAAACGTCATCTATGTATAGGTACCTACCTACCTACATATTTTTCGTTTTTGTTTAGTTTTTATAAAAGCGCTGAAGCAATTTCGATAAAATTAATATTGGACCACCTCGGGCGTTATCTGTCAGTTGTGGCCGATAAATCCGTGGAGATACATAACCTACCTCCATCCCTCCCTTTTTCGAAGTCGGTTAAAAACCCGACTGCATTAAACAACTAAATAGTTCCAAACGAGTAACTTTTTAAGCGGTCCGATGCAATTGATGGCAATTATTTTGGTTCAATTATAGATTTCATGTCACCAACTGCGTCTGATTGGATGAAAAGTGACTTGTTTGAAATTTTTAAATTAAGGTAGGTAGCTAGTTGTTATAGACAGTCGGGTTTTGTGAAAACATTTTTTTTTTAATCGTAGTTAATTCACCCTTGCCCCATCCATGTTGCCCTTGATTGAAAACTTAATTTGGTCGGGTTAAACGAGATATAGTAAGGAAAAGTAATGAAAGCTAATTTCCCTTTAAATTAAGTGTTCTAAATTATTGATCACTAAGTTACCTTACCTACATAATTTTTGGATAAATTTGTGAAAAACAGAATTTTGATAACTCATGAGCCTACGCTCATGAGTTAACGAGGGAGTTGTTACGAGTATTTACTAGAATTCCGAATGCAGTGAGGGATTCAAGCTAATCCAAAGCAAAGACAACTTTATCCCCGTCAAGAAGCATAGGTACCTACATGGACGGCAAGTAATGGGTAGCTCGCCGTCCGATCAGCAGCAAACCCGTGAGTCGATGGCGCGTAGTGTTTCATGCGCGCCTCAAAGAGAATTTGTGAGCCACCACTGACGGGGCCCATCATGGCCGGTGCTTGCATGCCTAGGTGTAGCGGATAAATTCGTAACAGAGTTACCGCTCCCCTGGGCACTCAGGCAGGGAAGGAACAGGGGTGGGTTTTAGTCAGTAAGAGTCTGACACGCCCTCCCGCTCCATTCAGAGCGGGAGATGTCATTGGATGATTTCCCACCCCCAAAAAAAAAAGTTTCGAGCCTAGCTCATTCATTAGATTATAATTTAAATGATCTTTCATGTTGTGCATTAAAACTTTTATAAATTATGCATTATTAAAAACTTATTTTAAGTGTAAAATCACGTAAATCAGCGAAATCGGCAAAATTTCGTAAGTATACGGTCTCTTAAGGGTCTACTACTGGCCAAGTGGCGCCCTCATTGAATAAAAAATCGTAGCATAGCATAGAAAATAAATATTAAAGAATCCAACGTCATATTTGTTACAAAGAGGATAAAGTATTTTTACGTTGTTAAATTTTTTATATAAGTGTAAAAATCACGTAAATCAGCGAAATCGGCAAAATTTCGTATACGGCCTCTTAAGACGTGTAAAGGTAACAAACGAACAGATCAAACGGATTTAGTTTTTAAAATCGCACTGTACTATACGTCCAAGTCTCTAATCTGTTATACTCTTATATGCATAAAAATAACTAGGTACAGAGTGTCTTAGAAAAAACTATGAACATGAAAACGCACCTCAGAAGTTGAGTAGGAATGTTATTGATTTCTTGTCTAATGTTTTCTATTCGGATAAAAATGGTTGATAGATTAGGTACTGTTTACACCCGACTCTTCAGATAAACCCAGCAGAAAAAATCCGGAGGTGTGAGGTCTGGGCTCCTCGGGGGCCATCTGTTGTCACCTCTCATCGAAATCAGCTTCGTTTTCATGAATGTTAAGAGATCGCTTTGAAGAGTGCCTGAGCCGCGAAGAAGACGTTTGAATAATGTTAATTTCAAAAGTAATTTTCCCATGTCTTCAGTTTCTGATTTTGTAATTTAACGTGTATACAGCGTGTAACGGAAAGGTGTGGTCATATTTTATGAACTCATAAAAAAATCCCTTACAAATATTAATCAGCTAATGATAACTTTGTATGGAGTTTTTTTTTTGGGCGTTTTCTATTTCTTCTTAAAGAAAGTGGTTCATTACCATGGGCAGAACCGGTTCTTAAAATATGACCACATCTTTCCGTTACACCCTGTATATAATTAAATATAAGTATTTGTTAATTTTTTATGCATCTACAAAAGTTAGTTTTTTTCTGAGACACCCAGTACCTAAGTATTTGCGTTTGAAGTGAGAGGGAAAAACAGAAAAACTTCAAAAAATATACCTAAACTATCTTTTATTCATAAAGTATTTTACAACATAAGTTACAATCTCATGTTCAGGCTATGAACCTTTGTAGGGTCCAGTAAAGCTTTGTATATTAGCGGCATTTTTGGCGCCTATTAAATTCATGCAAGAATCAAATTATCCAGATATCTTCATCGAACCATCAGTCAAGGTACCAATAACTATGTTAGGTTATCCGTCAGAACCTTCACTGTGGTTAAATTAACAGCAACACCTAGTGTGTAATGGACGCCTTACCTACACATTAAATCAGAATAAATTTAGCCTACCAACATTTATCTAGTAAACCTCTTCATACAATTGAAAATTAATAAAAAAAAATCTGAAGAATAATTTAAATATAAAATAAATACTTTAAAGTATGTTCGAACGATTTGCGGATCATTGTTTTTCATAAAACAAAATTATGCTATTTGCCAATGTAGACTTAACAACTTAAGTTAGTCATCAGTCTATGAAATTTGAACGTACTGGTTCAAAGTTCATAGACAATGCTTATTGGTAAGATGTATCTTAGAAAAAAATTAAATAAGTACCTGGCCGTAAATATAGACACATCCGAACTTTACAAAGTATGTTCGAACGATTTGCGGATCATTGTTTTTCATAAAACAAAATTATGCTATTTGCCAATGTAGACTTAACAACTTAAGTTAGTCATCAGTCTATGAAATTTGAACGTACTGGTTCAAAGTTCATAGACAATGCTTATTGGTAAGATGTATCTTAGAAAAAAATTAAATAAGTACCTGGCCGTAAATATAGACACATCCGAACTTTACAAATAAAAAAACTTTTTTTACAAAAAATAGAACCGACTTCCAAAAAAAATATTTGGTTTTATTTCTTCGTTTTTTGACTAACCGACTTCCGAAACTAAATATTTTGACATTTTTTTTTTGAAGTCTATTCTATTTTTTGTAAGCAATCGCGAGTCATTTGCTGTTAGTTATTAAAGAGTTCCACTGTCTATCTCCGAAGATTTTCATCAGATCCTGATGTATTATACCTATATACTAAAACCTTCCTTGAAAAATATGCATTTAAATAACGAAAACCTAATCCAAAATGGGATCAGTAGTTTTTGAGAAAATGGTGGCAATACAAACATAACATACGGCTCGAATACAGAACCTTCTTTTTTTGAAGTCAGTTAAAAACACACACACAGTCTTTTATCACAAAGGTATGAGTGACAAAAGACGGTCTTATAGAACCACTTTTCACAAGCATATATTTAACTTGTAATTTGTATCTTCGGGTCAAATCTTGCAAGCTGAATTATAACCACATCCTCTTATCTTAAGGAGTTGAATTTTTACATGCTGGTTCAGATTCGATGAAAACGAATTTTTATGGCAACCATGACCTGGATCGACATCAAGGATTAGCTACAGAGAGAGGAACTCTACAACAGTCCACAGCACAGACACGACATTTTGTGTACGTATTTAATTATGATAGCTGGTAAAAAGCTTGTTCTAAAAAAAAGATGGCTCATATTTACAGCAGGGTACTTAAATCCTTTAAGTTTTTTTGCAGTCTTTTTTTTTTAACTAATTTAATACAAAATAATTTTCTTATTCATATTTTATTGCACCAATAGGGATGTTTACTGGGTATAGAAATAATAATTCTGTTATCAAAAATGTAGGACACGAATTTTTTGTGCTTTACCAAACCAATAAAAATTACAAAGATAAAACGCATCAAAGTTCAGAAGTGGGGGCTTGTTACGCCACTGAACGGTACAAAGACAATGTATCAAGGTGTGACGTCACGCGAAATTTCAACGCACTGTATCGTCCTCATTTTTAAACCAAAAATGAAGACGATACAGTGCGTTTGTTTCTCAATCAATTTTGATTCTGTTTTTACTGTTAGTATTCCATCTTTGTATATTTATCGATACACTGGTTATAAATGAAAAAAAAAATCATGCATATTCCTATTTTGCATTTAGATTTGGCAATGCAAGATAAAGCATCTCGACTATACAGGCTGTAGCGTAAATGTGTGCTTATATTTTATATACCGCTTCTGCCCATAGAACTTCAAGAAAGTAACATTAAATTCCGTTTTTTGGACTGAAAGAGACTGGACCCATGACATAGAATCGTAGTGTGTGGTCTAAGGTGTTTATTTTCTTCAGACAGTAAAAAATATTATACATTATATTACCCAAAGGGCTAAATAGAGGTATACATATAGTACAAACACTGGCAGTTATTATTGACCAACTTCAAAAAAAGGAGGTTCCCAATTCGTATGTTTTTTTTTTCATTTTTATGTAAAAGAGGGCCAGCCTATTGTCATCAACCAGGCATAAATATAAGCTCCGGCTGGATCTGAGACATTCCAAATGGGAAAACTCTATAACACTATGCCCGAACCTGCATAGCAATAGCATAACTATCTTGAATAGCTTATATGTATAATAAAATCATAAGAAAAAAAAATGTACAGAAAAGTGCTAAATTCTAAAAAATAACTTAGATTTAACATAAGTAAAGCAGTATTTTAAACTTAAGTACAAAAATAAATATAAAAATGTATTAAATTTAAGTTAATATTCACATGTTAAATTTAAATAAAAGAATTAAAAACTAAGTTTTTTTATTGTGTGCATGAAATGAGAACACAGTATTCAACAATGTTTTATTATTAAAAAAAAATACTTTTATTTGTGCAAGGGATTTTGTAAACAGACTGCTTACTTAGCACATACTGAGATTTTATTACAGTATTGTATTGTGTTGTTGTGTGTATTGTGTTTTAGTTTAAATAATGATTCGTGAATTCTAAATTCAAGCCGACAATGTCACATCCATCACATTCAGCTGTCTTTGGGATAAAACCTCCTTCAAATTGTCAGTACTAAACCCCCCATTTGTATCCTTCTACCGGGCAGAAAATGTTGAGTTAAAACCTGCTAATTTAGTTTATTAAAAAAAAAAACTCGAATTTAGAAGAGATAATAAATTAATAAAGTTATTGATCGCATGGTTATGTTTTCTATAATAACGCTGTAAGCTACTAATAAGAGTATTTTCTATTGAAGCTTGTATAACATGTATTAAAAATGCCCGAAGTATATTTGCATTGTTAGGGTTTATCCATAAATTACGTCACACGAATTTCATGACATCCCCCCGCCCCCTTCCCTCACTTGTCACAGCTGGTCACCTGCGTGAGAGTCCACCGCCCTAGTGTGACGTCGCATATTTAACAGTTTTAGATCTAGAACTGATTAAAGTAAAACAGCAGTTCCAAAAGTATTTTTCGAACTCACCAACAAAACAATTTAAACTTTATGATCATATAGATAGAGTTAGTTACTAGTTACAATTTCGCGTTTTAATACTTAAAATGTGACGTCACCAAACTTATGACTCATCCCACCCAATGTCACACTTCGTCGATCGTTCCCTTCCCCTTGACGTGTGATGTAATTTAAGGATCGCCCCTTATGTGAAACATGATTTCATTGCGACATTACAGACATCATACTTTATTATTATTAGACAAAAAAAGCATAAAATATTCTAAAAATATACACAGAATAGAACAGCATCAGCTGGGATACTTATTAAGGCAGACATTTTATATTTTTATAAAAGTACTATTTTTTTAAAGTTATTATTAGTTAAAATTATTGCTAAGAAAACAACCTTGTCTATACATATAATATACTAGCACTTCCCCCGCGACTTCGTTCGCGTGGATTTCAAACATTTATAGCTTAGGACACACACATAACGTGTCTTTCTATTGGTAAAAGAATTTTCAAAATTGGTTCAGTAGATCCATAGATTACCCGCCACAACTTCACAAACTTTACCTCTTTATAATATTAGTATAGATGAATACATTAAAAATAATTTTGTAATTATATGAATGCAGAACTTTTTTTTTTAAGAACTTGTAAGAAAGAAAGAAAGAAAATACGTTTATTTACGGTAAACATGACGCAAAAGACAGAGACACACAACAAAAAAAGAAAAGCTGGGGGAAAATATGCTAACTATTTAAAGAGTTTAACGGTAGATACTGTTTCTGTCTATGGAAATGAACAATTTTCTTCAAGTCACAGGAAATTCCTAAAAAAAAATTTGACTTTCCCTACGTTATCATCCGCTGATCAAAATTAGTATGGGTCGCCCAATTTTTTTTTTCGGAAATATAATATGACCGCCCTTTTCTGTTACACCCTGTATATAACATCATGCCAGTATTCTCCAAATCCTGCCTGGAGTCGCGGATAAATTCGAAATAGAGTTAGGGAGAGCACAACGGTGGGTTTTAGTCAGTAAAAGTCTGACACACCCTCCCGCTCCACCCAGAACTGGCGAAGTCATTGGATGATTTTGCACTATCCTAAAAAAAAGTATTCCCCAAACAGGATAGGCAGCAGATCTATAAGTCATGTTACTATGTTTTGTATCTTTTATGTAAAGGCAAGCTTTTGGCTACTAACCATGCAAAAGACTGAATTATCTCAAATTCTGAGATAATAACAAAATTTTGTAAAAACAAACTCTTTACCGTATATGACAAAGATCAAGTTTCATTGCCAAACTAAACTTTTTATAGGACCTTTCTAACACAAAGTTGGTTAATAAATTAAGAGTATTTTTTTTTAAACTTTCTTCAGACCCTCGTCATTATGTGTAATGGGAAGTACTCATGATAACAAAACATACCTACTAACCCACATTTTATAGACCTACTATTAGCCATCAAAGAATTCATCATTCATCAGATCAGCTTGATGGTATATTACAAATGATGGTATATACCAATATTGCATTGTCACAGGAGTTACGTAAGATTGCCAAATTTGAGCTCTATCGGAAACCAAGTGGTAGAAAAATATTTACAAATTTTGAAGCGGATAACTTACATTTGAACACTGCAAGTTAAATAAATGCTTGTAAAAATCAACTACTTGATGGATTGAAATTATCTTGAAATATAGATTCAAGTATGTGTGCACAAAGTTTTAAGTAAATAAATGAGAAGAATCCCATAACACTAACCAATCTCATGACATAGATAATTATGTATATTTTAACAGGAAATAGTTCCAATGTAATGCTATCATAATAATTATTAAAGAACTATTATTAATAGTGTGGAAAGGCACTTAATGGTTTTTTTATCATAGTAATCCCTTGCACAAAACAAAGAGTTTTTAAATCTGTGCTCTGCATTAGTTAGTGCAACGTTTATGTAAATTAAAAAGTATTGTCTCCTTTTTAATATTGTTCCTAAACTTGCAACTTAATTTATAGAATTTCCTTGGGGAAGCAACTGTCTATCTGAACTCCGCAACCAAAACACAGATCTTTTATAGTAATTGGCTAGTTTACTAAAAAATCTAATTAGTCTATCAGTTAAATAACCAAAAAATCTAATTAGTCTATCAGTTAAATAACCAAAAAATATTGGACACATTTTTTGCTTTACCAAATCATTAAACAATGACAAAGATAAAAAGCAATAAAGTTAAGGACTGGGGGCCGGTTACGTCACTATGTGGTTTAAGAATTACATTAATTTATGATGCAGGTGTGACCCATTACTCGCCGTCCGATCAGCACCAGGCCCGAGAGTCGACGGCGCGTAGTGTTCCACGCGCGCCTCAGAGTTGTCAGCAAACAGGACGGGGCCCGTCATGGCCGATGCCTGCCCGGGGGTTGAGAATAAATTCGAAAGAGTTACCTCACCCATAGGCATTCAGGGCAGGGAGGAACAGGGGTGAGTTTTAGTCAGTAAGAGTCTGACACGCCCTCCCGCTCCACCGAGAGCGGGAGAAGTATTGGATGATTTCCCATCCCACAAAAAAAAAAAGGTGTGACTGCAGGCGTAAATCAAGGTGGTGTATCATCCTCATTTTTTTATTATGTGACAAAAGAAAAAAGAAGTGTCCGATATTTTATGGCTATCTAACTATGGAACAAATAGTTTTTTATAGTCAACTATCCTATTATTAGTTGGTCTGAAATGGTTATACCAAATCGAACACAACTACTTCCAGATTGATTTCACAAACTTTAATTACTATTTAAAGCAGTTTAACATACATAAACTACAAATGTGATTTCTGTAAAGTTGTAAACTTAGCAATGTATTAAGGAGTGACTATTTTCTAACTACTACTAGTATTTAGACTCTTTTATTAGTATTTGTGTATAATGTGACCAAAACATAGAGTATAGTATGCCCAGCATATTATGTTAGCAGTAGATTTAAACATAACATTGCGAGTTAGTCTATCTTTCAGCTAGCTATGTTAATATATCAATCCATATTAGAAATAAATCTTGATTATGAATTACAGTAACTATTCACATAAAATCTACACACAAATTGTTTATGAAACCTTTCATACCATCTACCACATAAAAAACTTAAACTAACAAAATTTTCCTAAAAAATCATAACTTCTTATGAATTCTAGCTAGATGACTCCGCAGGGACTCCTCGGCTTTGAACTTCAAAGAGCACAAATCACATTGGAAAGTCACATTTTTAAATGTGTGTTTGTTATTCACATGCTTGGCTAAACCTTCCTTGCTTGTAAACTTTTTTTGACACTTGAAACACGAGTTTTCTTGGAGAAGCTGCTTCAGTTTTAAATGGCGACGTAAACAGTACCTGGACTTGAAGGTGATCGCACAACTCTCGCATTTAGACTTCGATTTTATCTGATGATGGGTTTGACAATGGAGGTCCAAATTGCATTTTTTATTAAACACAATCTGACATTCATTGCACTCAAATGTCGCTGCCTTCTGCTGGATCTCGTGGTTTGAAGTCATGTGGCGGAAATACTGACTGTTCTGAGAAAACTTCAGGCGACAATACTGACACGAATATACGTATTTTCGATCGTCAAAAATCGAAACTGGGTCGTCCGTCTTTCTTGTTTTTAAAGCTGGTCTCGTAATTCTGATCCTTGGGCCGGTTCTCACAGGTTTTTTATTCATAACTATGCCGATTTAGCAAGCTTTCATAATATAATTGGACGAAGTTTTGATAGATTTTCTAAATTCAACACGTAGGCAGGCACTGTTCAGATCTTTCTCACTGACGCTTTGTTGTTGAAATTACAC
Source organism: Polia nebulosa (assembly GCA_951329385.1). NCBI lineage: Eukaryota > Metazoa > Arthropoda > Insecta > Lepidoptera > Noctuidae > Polia > Polia nebulosa. The sequence continues at coordinate 12,360,185 of OX589608.1, forward strand.
TGAAAGCTACACTATTTGTTAATTAATATATATTTCGGTTATAAATTATGTAACACTAGTAAATATTTGAGTATTTTCTGACTTCTGTATTATTTTTCATAAATTCGATGTAACCACAATTTCGGACGTCAAAACGTAAGTTTGGTGTGCGTTTTGAAACTAACTACAGACAACTTTCACTTTATTGTTTGTGATCATGAAATTAGCTAAAATTACTTAAATTATTTACAGTTGTATAAATAGAAAAAAAAAACTTTAAAGATTATTTTCAAACTAGTTTGAAAATGTAAAAATAGTTTGAAATGTTTTATCGGTTACGTTTTTTTCATATCAGATTTTCGAACGTGCGTCAATATACTGAGTCATGTGAATACAATAAAATCCAAAACAATGAAAACGTGCCTGAAAGGATTATTAATTTTCTTTGTTGTTTCGGACTTGTGCTAATCAGAGATTAGCAAAAGTCAATGACATCTATCATATGAACCGTGAGGTATTTAAATAACATAAATATTATCATTACATAATTAGCAATTAAGTATGTAGAATTTATCTAAATAGCATTTTTGTAAAAATAAAGCACTACAAAAAAAAAACCATTACGCACAGTACCATGCCTTTGAGCTGGAGAAGTCATTGCATGATTTCCCACCACACAAAAATAAAAAAAAGGCGGCCATTATACACTAAACAATAGCTCTACAAAATCTTGTTGTTTGATACAATTAGCAACGGCGGCGTTTTGATTTCGCCAAATAGATCGGCGCAGAGGCGACCTTAGAAAATTCAAGAATGCTCCATAATTAGGTATGCCGCAAGGCATTAATTTATTTAGATGTCATCAAGTGTTTGTGAAAAAGGCATACCTACTTACCTTAAAGATTTCAGTGTTTGGAACACCGAAGTGCTCGTGTTCGGGGCGTCTCTGACTACCTCGTTTGGCATAAAAGTCGTCATTTATGCAGACCGTACCTCTTTTTTTTTCGTGGGGTTGGAAGTCATCCACTGACTTCTCCCGCTCTGAGTGGAGCGGGAGGGCGTGTCAGACTCTTACTGACATTTTATTTTTACAAAACTTTATTTTTTAGTTTGCTAGTGGTGAGATAGTATAACATCATGGCTGTGTTTCCTGAGGGGTTAGGAAGAGGCTTTATGTTTTAAGTTCCATGTAATAGGTGGCTATCCTGATCCCATCAGCCGGACTGTCCTGATACCGGAGTGCTAAATGTATTCCAGATAGAAACACTCAATAACATTTTGTCTGACCCGGGCATCAAAACCGCAAAGGGCAATTTGAAGGAATGGGTGGGTTTTAGCTCAGTATAAATATGGACAGTAGGGAAACTACGTACAAACGTTCGAAACGGCACACTCACACAGACGCGCGCATCTACGCTAGCCCTAATGGCTCAATTACACCTTCCGATTTCAAGGGACCCAATTTAGGAAACAGGAAGGTGTAATAGCAGTTAGAGCAGTTAGTGTACGATTTAAGGCTCAATAACACCTTCCGATTTCAAGGGACCCAATTTAGGAACAAACTAACTAGGAAGCAGGAAGCGAGCGATTACACTATCCTAAATTGAACTCCTAAGTCGGCAGTGTTGTCAACTCTTACAAATTCGAGTCCCTAAACAGAATATCAAAAGTCGCTCTAAAGTCTCTTAAAAACTGATTCTACCAGGAGCGGACTTAAAAATAAAAAGAGCGTACTCAGATTTTTTTTATGGGAAAGGGACTTTGTGAAATTTAATTTTATTTTAAACACAAACAAAAATACTACTAGCCCATTTGTAGCGACAAAGTCTCTAAATTGGCAACACTTAGCTCTAAATCGGGGTGATGCGATTACACTATCCTAAATCGTACACAATTTAGGAAGTCAAATCGGGACCGTTCAATCTCACTAAATCGGACACTAACTGCTCTAACTGCTATTACACCTTCCTGTTTCCTAAATTGGGTCCCTTGAAATCGGAAGGTGTAATTGAGCCATTAGTGAGATTGGGACGTCCCGATTTGACTTCCTAAATTGTGTACGATTTAGGATAGTGTAATCGCATCACCCCGATTTAGAGCTAAGTGTTGCCAATTTAGAGACTTTGTCGCTACAAATGGGGTAGTAGTATTTTGGTTTGGGTTTAAAATTAAATTAAATTTCACAAAGTCCCTTTCCCAGAAAAAAAATCTGAGTCCGCTCTTTTTATTTTTAAGTCTGCTCCTGGTAGAATCAGTTTTTAAGAGACTTTAGAGCGACTTTTGATATTCTGTTTAGGGACTCGAATTTGTAAGAGTTGGCAACACTGCCGACTTAGGAGTTCAATTTAGGATAGTGTAATTGCTCGCTTCCTGCTTCCTAGTTAGTTAGTTCCTAAATTGGGTCCCTTGAAATCGGAAGGTGTAATTGAGCCTTAAGCGATAGTCGCGGTGCGCGCAGTTGCGGCTGCCGTGTCGAGACGAGTGGTCGTGTTACCTCTTGAGCCACGGACCGTTTTAAAATGCCACGAGCGTATTGCGCAGTATACTGTTGTATGAACTCGGTTTCTTCAAATCCGGGGCTTTCGTTTTTTAAACTCCCTGCTGATCTTGAAAGGTACCTAATAAAGACGTTTTTTAAAATTTTAATGGTTTTTCATTTACATCACACAACTACACGCATTTTCAGATTGAAACGCGGTCAGATGCGCTGCCGCAGGGTTAACTAGCTATCGGCCGAGCGACGCGCATTTTGATTTCACTTTAACACCCTCGAAAACCATGAAAATTTTTGCGTGACGTGAAAAAAAAAGAGGGTACGGGCCTTTGTGGGATATCTTAATGTTTTTCAAATTGCGCGGCAACTTTAAAGCATCTTTCATAGAATTTTTTTCCAAACATTAACAGTGATAACCCTAGCTCTCTAATGGAACGTAGGTAATTATCTTAACAAATAGGCTTAGTTTCCATACTGTCCATATTTATACTGTGGTTTTAGTCAGAAGGCTCCACCCAGCAGGTGTATTCGCTAACTCAGTGGACATCAATTTGATAGGTACTTTGCAGTACATTGCTCGGTGGACATCGATTATAATAGCACTACGTAGTACATTTTTGTTTTCTTATACGTGAAAACAGCCATGTACAGAATAGAAAAAATTAAGAATAGAATAGAAAACGTTTATTTGACACAGACAACACAACAGCAACAAACAGAAGGTAAAGAAAAGAATAGTAGGTACACAAGATACAATAAAATTGTGCTGAGCGTGCCCATACCGAAAGGGTTACCATCTCAGCATTTGCTGGGCATTGGACACCCACTGCTGGTTTTCAGTTGGCACCCCGCAGTGACGCGCGGACGAGGTTAAATAAAATATTCTATTATACTGAAATAAATATCATTTTTTATGTACTTAGACTGCATAGTGCCCATCAAATTGATGTCAACTGAGTTAACGAATACACATGCAGAGAGGGAAAAGCCATTCTGATCCTTTTCCAAATATAAAAAAGTGTACCTAACCCAGAAAGAGAGTCCAGAATTCCAGGCTCCAGTTTTGAAGCATTTGATTACATCCGCAGTAAAGGTTTCATTAATGAAAACACTATCTAATCATAATATTAATGTTTAGTAATACCAACTACCTTATATTATCACAGTATTATTGTTCAATAGTTACATAATTTACATATAATCGGGATCGTCACAGATAACATAGTACCTAAAATAAATAATTTCATTAATGCATTGATTTGAATTGATAACACAATTCTAAATAGTCACGTAAGTAGATAATAATTTCAACTTGTCCTTTTTAGAGTTCCGTGCGGTTTTCCTATATGGCTTACTAATAATACGAGAAAATGGAGTTACTATCCCTAGTAACAATCCTCTTGACCGAAATTCGATCACAGTGGCCATTGGAGATCAGCCAAGATTGAAGAGTGCAATAAGGTGGATGCTCCAGGGTAGCCCGCGAAATTCAAATTTTCCTACGTTTTTTGCAATTTGCAGGACAGTGTCAGGTTGTATCTTGGTCAACATTTGATTCGCGGCCGTAGCAAGTATGTATTTATAGAATTATAATTATTCAAATCATCAATACATCTCTCTCAGTTAAAATTGATACCAAATGTCATGATTTCATGAAATACTTACATTTGGAATCAATTCTAAGTGAGAGAGTTGTATTGATGAGTTTAATGATTATAATTCTATAAATACATATTTACTACGGCCGCAAATCAAATGTTGACCAAGGTACAACCTGACACTGACCTGCAAATTGCAAAAAACGTAAGAAAATTTTAATTTCGCGGGCTACCCTGGAGCATCGACCTTAAGTGTGTGCGTAAACACAGTTGCTCTCATAGTCCGATAGGACGACAATCCGGCACGACCAGCAGGAGTAGCATGACCAATGCTATCTCTATTCTACCAAGAATAGACAAAGTTATTTTTATCTAACTTGACATCTTTTCTGACCGAGCATCACGCTTTACATTGTACACTTTATTTTGTCGATTGAAGAATGGAAACATTTCTTCTCTTCAGTTTTAACATCGCTATGCTTAGAGCGGTTGCGCACTACGTCCGATACTTATCCGATACTTATCCGTGAACGTGACGGTCCGGCGTGGCCGTAGAACATTTTTTGTATTTTTCGAGTTTTCTATAGATCTGTATTTTGACGGATAAGTATCGGATAAGTATCGGAGGTAGTGCGCAAACGCTCTTAGGACGGTAGAAATCTTTCTACAATCTGTCATTTTGTCTATTCTTCCGTCGACAAAACCCGTTTCTATGACGGTCATGCTACGCGTGCAGGGAGAGATCAGGCGCAGTACTAACGGCTTTACGTGATTTCTGAGGCACGGGGGTGTTAACTTCCAACCAAACTCTGTGCTGCTACAGAGTCATTCTTAATGAAAAAAAAAACCCGATAAAAACTTTTTGACCTACCCGGGTATCGACCCTGGACCTCACGCTCAGTAGTCGCAAATTAACTAAAAAAAACCGGTTCACGTACACGAAGGGTTCCGTACAATTTTTATTATTTGTTGTTATAGCGGATACACATTCTGTGAAAATGTCAGCTGTCTTCCTATTACGCATCATGTGATACAGCCCGCTGACACACAGACTGACGGACAGCGGTGGCTTAGTAATAGGGTCCCGTTGGTTACCCTTCGGGTGCGGAACCCTATAAAGTAAGATTCAGTGGATAGTAAGGATGTGACCACTGATGCCTAATAAATATGTTCCATCCTCCAGAGGCTGAAACTCTGAAATGTGTTTGCTAGCTTTCAGGAAAAAACTTGGGCCTTAGAATAGTGCCCTGTAGGACACCCACCACTTAGTATTAGGTGAAGGAAAATATCGTTAAAATATTGTATGGTTTGGAATCAAAATCAAAAGTAATTTATTAAAATTATGCTGAGAGCCAGCACTTTTTGAAGGTCAAAGTTCTACATAAAGACAGTCCCCCAAAAACGCTCGCCCGTCTCCACTTCCTAGTGTTTTAGCTGGGAAGAAGTGGTGCAACAAACTCTACAGCAACACATCTGTCTGTTAAGTTTGAAGAACTTGAATCTATCTAATTGTATGCAACAATCTTAACATATATTTTGTATGTAACTTATGTAAAACATTATCCGCCACTTGTTAGCTAGCACACTCCGTTATGCCTTCAAAAACGGAGAAAACTCAAGCTAAACATTAAGGCACAATTAGACGACTTCTAATGATTTTCAATTGAACATCACGCCTAAACCACTTCAGAGAACCAAAGTAGTCGAAATAGCATAATAGCTCACATAAGCTGAAAGTGTCAATGGGCCGGCCATCTATGTAAACCATAGTATGGTCGTTGGGGTAGATGTGTGCTTGAATTGCTTTAATGTTACTGCAACTGAGGTCAACTTTGGATACGAAACATTCTGAGACCTGTTTTAACAACGTAAAAATTCTTTATCCTCTGTTTATGTAACAAACGTGACGTTGGATTCTTTAATATTTATTTTCTATGCTATGCTACGATTTTTTATTCAATGAGGGCACCACTTGGTCGGTAGTAGGGCCTTAAATCAATAATTAATCGTAACTAGAAGTACCACGACTAGATTAACCAATGATTTACGCAGTCAAATGTAAGTCAATGAGAATATATTTACTCAGTTCTGAGGGCAGCTTGGGAAACTATAAACAAGTTAAATCAAAGGTGCAGAACCTCAGTTATCCTTTATGAGTTCACTCATAACTCAATGCTATCAAAATTACAAAGAAATTAACGTTAAATGCTGCAATAGCAAAATTATGCAACTACAGCTGTATAAAAGACGCCATATTTAAATCAAAATATAGTTCTTAGTTATTTATTGAAGGACAAGGGAAATGGCTTACAGCCAAGTGTCATTCAGCCTCTTTATTTTATTTGTCGGTTTTAGCCAAGTTCTGGGCATAGACAAGACTAAGATTGTCAATACAAAACAAGGGAAAGTCAAGGGGTATTTGGCTTCCAATGAGTTGTACTATGAATATTGTGGAATTCAATATGCTGTAATCAAAGATAGATATCAGGTGAGTTGATTTAGATTTTAAATTGTATCGTGATCTTAGGAGACGTGCTTATCAGCCAGCTTCTTCTAAGAAACTACGGACGAGAATCCGTCGCTCATTTATAGTATTCAGTTAGTGAGATAAAATAAGAATTTAATGAACACGTTCTAAGTGTACAACCAAGAGATCCAAGGTTACCGACATAGCTCGAAGAATCACCCAACTGAAGTGGCAGTGGGCAGGGCACATTGCTCGCAGAACAGATGGTCGATGGGGCCGGAAAGTTCTGGAGTGACGACCGCGTACTGGAAGACGCTGCGTTGGAAGGCCCACATGGTAAACCGATGACCTGGTGAGGTTCGCGGGTAACCGATGGATGCAAGACGTACAGGACCGGTCGTTGTGGTGACACTAGGCGGAGACCAATGCCCAGCAGCAGGTTTTTGGCGGGATTTTGTCGAGTGAAGTTCAGTGGCTGTTTTAATTTTGCGTTTATTGATTCCTAGTGGATATTTTGATGTAAAATTGGTGTAGTTTTGTGTCTCAAGTGTCAACGCACTGCCCGGGGGTTGAGGATAAATTTGAAAGAGTTACCTCGCCCCTGGGCATGTAGGGCAGGGAGGAACAGGGGTGGGTTTTAGTCAGTAAGAGTCTGACACGCCCTTCCGCTCCACCCTATAGCGGAAGAAGTCATAAGATTTCCCACACCCCCAAAAAAAAAAAGTGTCAATGCAAATGGACAATATGTGGAATCATTGAAACAGGCACGATCTCGATAAAATGGTGCTGAGAATTTTATTATAGTATTGACTACCTCAGCGAAGATTGCCGAGAAGGCTGACTCGACACATTTGTTGCCAAATACTGAAAAAAAAAACATTAGAATGTGTTACATATGCATTTTAATGGAAAAAAGCAAAAATACACTACGTGAGACTAGGCAATATAGTCATAAGACTTTAGCCTTCCCTTCGGGGTAAATAAAATTTAAAAAAAAACTATGTCCAGCAGTGGACGTCTTTCGGCTGAAATGATGATGATGGTAAAGTGTATAACTGTACACGTCATGTACCGCTATTAGGATGTAAAACAAGCTAGAAAGACAAAGGTAAGATCCTAATGTCCTAATCATCTGTACCTACTTAAAGGTCATTGTCCCAAATGTCTAAATAATGTAAAACAAGAACCGGCCAAGTGCGTGTCGGATTTCGCACATTTACAGTTCCGTACCAAATATTGTTATTCTTTAGTAAAATATACGTAATAATAAACATTATCACCAAATTTCAAGTTCCTAAGTCAATGGGAAGTTAAAAAACAACAAAATTTTGTGACAAAATTTCGGAACAAAATTTTGTGACAGACGGACAGATAGTGACAGTAATTGGGCTCCGTTTAGACCCGTCGGGAACGGAACCTTAATAACAGATAGACGCTACCAGATAACATATAATATGTAGGATTCTATATAATAATGTCTGTGTCTATATCTATGGGTTTTATTTCCTTCTAAAATATAAAATCTCGTGTCACAGTGTTTGTGGTTGCCCTCCTCCGAAACGGCTCTACCGATTTTAATAGTTTTTTTTGTATATTTGGTAGAATGAGAATAGGTCGTATAGGCCCCAGTTTTTATTCGCAGAACACCGATTACTGGGTCAGCTCAAAGAACAAAAAAAAAAGCTAGTAACTTAAGGCGCAGTTATACGACTTCTAATGGCTTTTCACGTCTAAACGACTAGTCTTGTTTCTTTGAAAAAATATATGTTATTCTAAACAATTTCCGTCGTAATTTGATATGTGAATATTTGAAATTATATTTTTATAACATAGTGTAACGTTAAAGTTTAGTTTCATTTTAGATATGTTAAAGTTTGAGTTTGTGTAAAGTTATGTCTAACGCAGATAAAAAAATGAGAATCACTCAAAAACTATAAAGCGTATTTTTATGAAACCTTCACCATTTTAAAGATCATTTAATTATTTAGTATGCGTATTTTAGTATAATACCTGTTGTTTTATGTATAATATATTAATAATGCGGATAATTTCGGACAGCGCTCCTTGATGGGCGAGTCCTATTACTGGGTGGACGTACGACGCGTTACGTGTGCTCAGCACAGAACACGCAAGCTAACCACTAAAGATCATTGGCAGTTAATAACGCTTAATAAATACTCGATCATTTCTAACCGACTTTTCTTTACGCAAAAGTTTGGCTTGTCAAGTCCTCACCACTCAAATCCACACCACACACGTGTATTTCCCTCTAAAATTTAAAATAATTTACAAACTCTTTCATCAGTACTTCTTCATACTTTTTAGAAATTATGGCACATTATGAATAAAAAAAAACACTAATTAGAGTTTTAAAATAAAAGGATTATGAAGGAATTAGGATAACCAAGGGATATTATGCGTCTATACAGGGTGTAACGGAAAGGTGTGGTCATATTTTAAGAACTGCATCTGCCCATCGATATGAACTCAAGAAAAAGTCAGAAAATTCTCCAAAAAATGTTTTACCCCCCATACAAATATTGATCATCTGATGATCACTTAGTATGCAAAGTCCAATTTTTTTTTTGGGATTTTTTAATTTTTTCTTAGAGAAAGTTGTTCATTTCCATGGGCAGAACCGGTTCTTAAAATATGACCACACCTTTCCGTTACACCCCGTATGTTTTAAACAAGATATTTTATAACATAACAAGTATTGCGTTCCCATGTTTTCTGTATTACATTCCTCAACTTAAGACCAATCTCAAGAAATACGAGTACCCACCACTGAGCTATACACGCCCCCAGTTATAACAATACCAATACTCATACCATTACCTAACTATATAACATTTCAATTCTTTTCATAGGCACCCGAAGAACCACCATCACACAAAGGAATCTTCAATGCAGACAACCGCCTAGTCCTATGTCCTCAGTTTCCCGCCAACGACCCTCTCTCCGCCCCCAGCGAAAATGAAGACTGCCTTGTCCTGAACATTTACGTCCCCCACTCTTTTAACACCACCTTACCAGTCATGGTGTTCCTTCATGGAGGCGACTTTGGGGTTGGAAGCAGCTCCCCTGTCTTCTACGGCCCACATTACTTAGTCAGCCATGGGGTTATCGTCGTTTCTGTCAACTACAGGCTAAACGCTCTGGGATTCTTAAATCTGGGCATTAAGGAAGCTCCAGGAAATGCTGGATTAAAAGACATCAGAGCAGCTTTGAGATGGATTAAGGATAACATCAAAAACTTTGATGGGGACGCAGATAATGTGACTGTTTTTGGACATGGAAGTGGTGGAGTGTCAGCTATATATTTGACTCTTTCAGAGTCTTGCAATGGGTTATTTAAGAGGATTATTTCTGAAAGTGGAAGTCTGTTTACGCCGAAATCTTTTGATGCTAACCCTCTAGCTACCGCTTCTCAAGTTGCTATATCACTTGGAGTTAAAACATTGGATCCGGAAGAATTGTTGAACATATACACCGATGTGCCAATCAATAAGTTAGAAGAAGCTATTGGCAATCAAATGAACTGCAAATCTGTATTTCTACCATCAGTGGAGGAATATTTAGATGATGATCCGTTTCTATGTGATACCCCTTTCAACATCCTTACTTCTGAATCTTACAATGCAACTCCAGCTATATTTGGTCTTAACACAGTCGAAGGTCTAACTAGCACCTTAGACTACTACACCATAACCAGTCAAATGGATAGAATAAAGAACGAAGATTTCACAGTACTAGACCAAAGAAGTTTCAACGTGTCGAAAAAAGAAAAAAATGAAATCAGAGAGATTTTGAAAGATACTTACTTCGCTAACATTAGTTCCGAAGAAAATGTTATCGGTGGCTTGATCAATCTTAATTCTGATTTCGCCTACGTTGGACCAATGTCGCTCTTTGTAGAAATGTATACAAACAATTCTGATGTAGATGTTTACCAGTATATTTTCAATCATATGGGGTACAGGAATTTAGGAAGACTGTTAACTAATACCAGTCTACCTGCTACAACGAATATGGATGAATTGTTCTATATTTTTGAGTTGGAAAGACTACCGTTGCCGATGAGTGAGGATGACGCAAGAATTGTGACTTTCATGACTATGATGTGGACTAACTTTGCTAAATATGGGTAAGTTCTTTTGCTTTGCCATAGCCATGACTCGTTTTAATGAGGATTATCGGGAAAATTTACGCCAACAGTTGGCATGGGCTAAGTTCTGATATTGTGCTTTCAAGAAAAACTTGGGCTGAGAAAAGTGCCTTGTAGGCCCAACACTAAGGTGAAGGACACGATCGTGAAAAGATGGCTTGAAATCGGGGCTTTCAGGTTTATTTTTCTTGAAAACGAAACGTATAATGACATGTACATGACGTTGACGTGAACTTAACTAACGTCAGTGTTTGACATTATCTGAAGCGTTTTGACAGGTGTCTGAACCTGACGCCTCAGTGCTGTCATCTGGTATACGGCATTTCAGAAAACACAGTAGCTCTAAATAGCGAGCTATATGACGAGGGTTCGAATCTCACCCGTTGCACCAATCTAAAAAAATGTTTATCACAACTACTTAACTGAGCAGAAGGATAACAAGATCCCGGGCTCTATCTTTCTCATGGGCACAAAACTTCAGTATTGTATAATTTACGATGTTATTACATGGTGCAAATGTCAACTGTGCGATATTTTAACTCATTTATAACAATATCATCATAAACTTATCTTCAGAGTAGCAGTCTGCTAGATAAAAGTGGCATTTCTCAGCATCGTTTGCCAGATACAATTTGTGATTTATTTACGAAGATATCCAATCTGTTTCATTATCAGCACCATAATTTACTTAATAAGCTTATTCTTAACACTTACTGTTCCACGTGAGCAGCAGCAGTAATGAACAGTGCTGGTCCAGTGGTAACAGCCCCGACTTACGAATTGTATATCGTGTGTTCAAACCCAGGCAGGCACTTTACTTTGTGTAATTAGTTTCATCACCACTGCTCTCGAAACGATGAAGGAAAACATCGTGACGAAACCGGTACGTGCTAGAACAAAAAACTCGAAGACATCTGACATCTATCAACTTGCACTTGGGCACACATCGTGGGTTACGGCCCATTCCCTCTTCTGGAGAGGAGGCCTAAGACCCAGCAGTGGGAACATTTTACACAAGGTTGATTGTGTTTATCAGGGTCCACTGCAAGGCAAAAACGTCTCTCGATTCTTTCCATCATTCACGTACTCTTGATTTTTATTATAATAAACTCGGTAGCTTTTTTTCGGCCAAAGATTCAGCATTGTCATTCAACGTGGTCGCTGCCAGTGTTCTGGGCACTTTTTTTACTGACAGCGATGTAGACGAATTTTCCGATGCCCAATGATTTCTTCGCCTAACCTTTTTACGTCCCTTGTTAATTTTCCGATGCCCAATGATTTGTTCGCCTAACCTTTTTACGTCCCTTGTTAATTTTCCGATGCCCAATGATTTGTTCGCCTAACCTTTTTACGTCCCTTGTTAATTTTCCGATGCCCAATGATTTGTTCGCCTAACCTTTTTACGTCCCTTGTTAATTTTCCGATGCCCAATGATTTGTTCGCCTAACCTTTTTACGTCCCTTGTTAATTTTCCGATGCCCAATGATTTGTTCGCCTAACCTTTTTACGTCCCTTGTTAATTTTCCGATGCCCAATGATTTGTTCGCCTAACCTTTTTACGTCCCTTGTTAATTTTCCGATGCCCAATGATTTCTTCGCCTAACCTTTTTACGTCCCTTGTTAATTTTCCGATGCCCAATGATTTCTTCGCCTAACCTTTTTACGTCCCTTGTTAATTTTCCGATGCCCAATGATTTCTTCGCCTAACCTTTTTACGTCCCTTGTTAATTTTCCGATGCCCAATGATTTCTTCGCCTAACCTTTTTACGTCCCTTGTTAATTTTCCGATGCCCAATGATTTCTTCGCCTAACCTTTTTACGTCCCTTGTTAATTTTCCGATGCCCAATGATTTCTTCGCCTAACCTTTTTACGTCCCTTGTTAATTTTCCGATGCCCAATGATTTGTTCGTCTAACCTTTTTACGTCCCTTGTTAATTTTCCGATGCCCAATGATTTCTTCGCCTAACCTTTTTACGTCCCTTGTTAATTTTCCGATGCCCAATGATTTCTTCGCCTAACCTTTTTACGTCCCTTGTTAATTTTCCGATGCCCAATGATTTCTTCGCCTAACCTTTTTACGTCCCTTGTTAATTTTCCGATGCCCAATGATTTCTTCGCCTAACCTTTTTACGTCCCTTGTTAATTTTCCGATGCCCAATGATTTGTTCGCCTAACCTTTTTACGTCCCTTGTTAATTTTCCGATGCCCAATGATTTGTTCGCCTAACCTTTTTACGTCCCTTGTTAATTTTCCGATGCCCAATGATTTGTTCGCCTAACCTTTTTACGTCCCTTGTTAATTTTCCGATGCCCAATGATTTGTTCGCCTAACCTTTTTACGTCCCTTGTTAATTTTCCGATGCCCAATGATTTGTTCGCCTAACCTTTTTACGTCCCTTGTTAATTTTCCGATGCCCAATGATTTGTTCGCCTAACCTTTTTACGTCCCTTGTTAATTTTCCGATGCCCAATGATTTGTTCGCCTAACCTTTTTACGTCCCTTGTTAATTTTCCGATGCACAATGATTTGTTCGCCTAACCTTTTTACGTCCCTTGTTAATTTTCCGATGCACAATGATTTGTTCGCCTAACCTTTTTACGTCCCTTGTTAATTTTCCGATGCCCAATGATTTGTTCGCCTAACCTTTTTACGTCCCTTGTTAATTTTCCGATGCCCAATGATTTGTTCGCCTAACCTTTTTACGTCCCTTGTTAATTTTCCGATGCCCAATGATTTCTTCGTCTAACCTTTTTACGTCCCTTGTTAATTTTCCGATGCCCAATGATTTGTTCGTCTAACCTTTTTACGTCCCTTGTTAATTTTCCGATGCCCAATGATTTCTTCGCCTAACCTTTTTACGTCCCTTGTTAATTTTCCGATGCCCAATGATTTCTTCGTCTAACCTTTTTACGTCCCTTGTTAATTTTCCGATGCCCAATGATTTGTTCGCCTAACCTTTTTACGTCCCTTGTTAATTTTCCGATGCCCAATGATTTGTTCGCCTAACCTTTTTACGTCCCTTGTTAATTTTCCGATGCCCAATGATTTGTTCGTCTAACCTTTTTACGTCCCTTGTTAATTTTCCGATGCCCAATGATTTGTTCGCCTAACCTTTTTACGTCCCTTGTTAATTTTCCGATGCCCAATGATTTGTTCGTCTAACCTTTTTACGTCCCTTGTTAATTTTCCGATGCCCAATGATTTGTTCGTCTAACCTTTTTACGTCCCTTGTTAATTTTCCGATGCCCAATGATTTCTTCGCCTAACCTTTTTACGTCCCTTGTTAATTTTCCGATGCCCAATGATTTCTTCGCCTAACCTTTTTACGTCCCTTGTTAATTTTCCGATGCCCAATGATTTCTTCGCCTAACCTTTTCACGTCCCTTGTTAATTTTCCGATGCCCAATGATTTCTTCGCCTAACCTTTTTACGTCCCTTGTTAATTTTCCGATGCCCAATGATTTCTTCGCCTAACCTTTTTACGTCCCTTGTTAATTTTCCGATGCCCAATGATTTCTTCGCCTAACCTTTTTACGTCCCTTGTTAATTTTCCGATGCCCAATGATTTGTTCGCCTAACCTTTTTACGTCCCTTGTTAATTTTCCGATGCCCAATGATTTGTTCGTCTAACCTTTTTACGTCCCTTGTTAATTTTCCGATGCCCAATGATTTGTTCGCCTAACCTTTTTACGTCCCTTGTTAATTTTCCGATGCCCAATGATTTGTTCGTCTAACCTTTTTACGTCCCTTGTTAATTTTCCGATGCCCAATGATTTGTTCGCCTAACCTTTTTACGTCCCTTGTTAATTTTCCGATGCCCAATGATTTGTTCGTCTAACCTTTTTACGTCCCTTGTTAATTTTCCGATGCCCAGTGATTTGTTCGTCTAACCTTTTTACGTCCCTTGTTAATTTTCCGATGCCCAATGATTTGTTCGTCTAACCTTTTTACGTCCCTTGTTAATTTTCCGATGCCCAATGATTTCTTCGCCTAACCTTTTTACGTCCCTTGTTAATTTTCCGATGCCCAATGATTTCTTCGCCTAACCTTTTTACGTCCCTTGTTAATTTTCCGATGCCCAATAATTTCTTCGCCTAACCTTTTTACGTCCCTTGTTAATTTTCCGATGCCCAATGATTTCTTCGCCTAACCTTTTTACGTCCCTTGTTAATTTTCCGATGCCCAATGATTTCTTCGCCTAACCTTTTTACGTCCCTTGTTAATTTTCCGATGCCCAATGATTTCTTCGCCTAACCTTTTTACGTCCCTTGTTAATTTTCCGATGCCCAATGATTTCTTCGCCTAACCTTTTTACGTCCCTTGTTAATTTTCCGATGCCCAATGATTTCTTCGCCTAACCTTTTTACGTCCCTTGTTAATTTTCCGATGCCCAATGATTTCTTCGCCTAACCTTTTTACGTCCCTTGTTAATTTTCCGATGCCCAATGATTTCTTCGCCTAACCTTTTTACGTCCCTTGTTAATTTTCCGATGCCCAATGATTTCTTCGCCTAACCTTTTTACGTCCCTTGTTAATTTTCCGATGCCCAATGATTTCTTCGCCTAACCTTTTTACGTCCCTTGTTAATTTTCCGATGCCCAATGATTTCTTCGCCTAACCTTTTTACGTCCCTTGTTAATTTTCCGATGCCCAATGATTTCTTCGCCTAACCTTTTTACGTCCCTTGTTAATTTTCCGATGCCCAATGATTTCTTCGCCTAACCTTTTTACGTCCCTTGTTAATTTTCCGATGCCCAATGATTTCTTCGCCTAACCTTTTTACGTCCCTTGTTAATTTTCCGATGCCCAATGATTTCTTCGCCTAACCTTTTTACGTCCCTTGTTAATTTTCCGATGCCCAATGATTTCTTCGCCTAACCTTTTTACGTCCCTTGTTAATTTTCCGATGCCCAATGATTTCTTCGCCTAACCTTTTTACGTCCCTTGTTAATTTTCCGATGCCCAATGATTTCTTCGCCTAACCTTTTTACGTCCCTTGTTAATTTTCCGATGCCCAATGATTTCTTCGCCTAACCTTTTTACGTCCCTTGTTAATTTTCCGATGCCCAATGATTTCTTCGCCTAACCTTTTTACGTCCCTTGTTAATTTTCCGATGCCCAATGATTTGTTCGTCTAACCTTTTTACGTCCCTTGTTAATTTTCCGATGCCCAATGATTTCTTCGCCTAACCTTTTTACGTCCCTTGTTAATTTTCCGATGCCCAATGATTTCTTCGCCTAACCTTTTTACGTCCCTTGTTAATTTTCCGATGCCCAATGATTTCTTCGCCTAACCTTTTTACGTCCCTTGTTAATTTTCCGATGCCCAATGATTTCTTCGCCTAACCTTTTTACGTCCCTTGTTAATTTTCCGATGCCCAATGATTTCTTCGCCTAACCTTTTTACGTCCCTTGTTAATTTTCCGATGCCCAATGATTTCTTCGCCTAACCTTTTTACGTCCCTTGTTAATTTTCCGATGCCCAATGATTTCTTCGCCTAACCTTTTTACGTCCCTTGTTAATTTTCCGATGCCCAATGATTTCTTCGCCTAACCTTTTTACGTCCCTTGTTAATTTTCCGATGCCCAATGATTTCTTCGCCTAACCTTTTTACGTCCCTTGTTAATTTTCCGATGCCCAATGATTTCTTCGCCTAACCTTTTTACGTCCCTTGTTAATTTTCCGATGCCCAATGATTTCTTCGCCTAACCTTTTTACGTCCCTTGTTAATTTTCCGATGCCCAATGATTTCTTCGCCTAACCTTTTTACGTCCCTTGTTAATTTTCCGATGCCCAATGATTTCTTCGCCTAACCTTTTTACGTCCCTTGTTAATTTTCCGATGCCCAATGATTTCTTCGCCTAACCTTTTTACGTCCCTTGTTAATTTTCCGATGCCCAATGATTTGTTCGTCTAACCTTTTTACGTCCCTTGTTAATTTTCCGATGCCCAATGATTTCTTCGCCTAACCTTTTTACGTCCCTTGTTAATTTTCCGATGCCCAATGATTTCTTCGCCTAACCTTTTTACGTCCCTTGTTAATTTTCCGATGCCCAATGATTTCTTCGCCTAACCTTTTTACGTCCCTTGTTAATTTTCCGATGCCCAATGATTTCTTCGCCTAACCTTTTTACGTCCCTTGTTAATTTTCCGATGCCCAATGATTTCTTCGCCTAACCTTTTTACGTCCCTTGTTAATTTTCCGATGCCCAATGATTTCTTCGCCTAACCTTTTTACGTCCCTTGTTAATTTTCCGATGCCCAATGATTTCTTCGCCTAACCTTTTTACGTCCCTTGTTAATTTTCCGATGCCCAATGATTTCTTCGCCTAACCTTTTTACGTCCCTTGTTAATTTTCCGATGCCCAATGATTTCTTCGCCTAACCTTTTTACGTCCCTTGTTAATTTTCCGATGCCCAATGATTTCTTCGCCTAACCTTTTTACGTCCCTTGTTAATTTTCCGATGCCCAATGATTTCTTCGCCTAACCTTTTTACGTCCCTTGTTAATTTTCCGATGCCCAATGATTTCTTCGCCTAACCTTTTTACGTCCCTTGTTAATTTTCCGATGCCCAATGATTTGTTCGCCTAACCTTTTTACGTCCCTTGTTAATTTTCCGATGCCCAATGATTTCTTCGCCTAACCTTTTTACGTCCCTTGTTAATTTTCCGATGCCCAATGATTTCTTCGCCTAACCTTTTTACGTCCCTTGTTAATTTTCCGATGCCCAATGATTTCTTCGCCTAACCTTTTTACGTCCCTTGTTAATTTTCCGATGCCCAATGATTTCTTCGCCTAACCTTTTTACGTCCCTTGTTAATTTTCCGATGCCCAATGATTTCTTCGCCTAACCTTTTTACGTCCCTTGTTAATTTTCCGATGCCCAATGATTTCTTCGCCTAACCTTTTTACGTCCCTTGTTAATTTTCCGATGCCCAATGATTTCTTCGCCTAACCTTTTTACGTCCCTTGTTAATTTTCCGATGCCCAATGATTTCTTCGCCTAACCTTTTTACGTCCCTTGTTAATTTTCCGATGCCCAATGATTTCTTCGCCTAACCTTTTTACGTCCCTTGTTAATTTTCCGATGCCCAATGATTTCTTCGCCTAACCTTTTTACGTCCCTTGTTAATTTTCCGATGCCCAATGATTTCTTCGCCTAACCTTTTTACGTCCCTTGTTAATTTTCCGATGCCCAATGATTTCTTCGCCTAACCTTTTTACGTCCCTTGTTAATTTTCCGATGCCCAATGATTTCTTCGCCTCTCCTTTTTACGCCCCTTGTTATTTTTTTTTTTGTTAGCAAGAACCGGTTCTTGCCCATGGAAATGAACAACTTACTCTAAGAAAAAATAGAAAACTCCCAAAAAATTGTACTCTTCATACAAAGTTATCATCAGCTTAATAGGAGGTAAAAATGTTTTTTTTAGAATTTCCTCATTTTTTTCTTGAAGAAAGTTGTTCATATCGATGGGCAGATGTAGTTTTTAAAATATGACCTTACCTTTCCGTTACACATTGTATACTTTTTATTATAACAGTTTGTATTTATTTGTAAATAAGTATAAATAAACTCATTCTTTTTTTAGGTCACCAACTCCAGAAGCAGCCAATGGTGAATGGTTACCATACCCCCACAACCTGGCCATAACATTGGAACCACAATACGTGGCGCCACTGACCCCAGAACGAGCCTACTTCTGGCGCTCTCTCTATTACAAATATGGTGCCGAAATTGAGCGGGAAAACTGACAGCTGTACGATTGTCTATGTTAGGCGTGAATTTTATTTTTAGTGAATTATTTTATTTAAAATAAATTAAATGATTATTATTTTATTTCTTTTGTTTTATTTTACGTGTATCCAACAAATATACGAGTGTTGTAGGTAACTATGGGTACCTATTGAATAAAATAAAATAAACATTCCTACGATCATTTTTATTACAAAATCTACGCCTTATTATTAAAATACATAATTGTTGTCCTTGTGCAAATCTTAAAATATATTCTATATCAGATCTGATACAATGCTATAAAATTTTACCATCAACAAGTTTAAAAAAGAATTCTTACCCGATAGCTTAATTTTTGCTAATATAATTTAAAAAAAACAGTAATTATTAAGTTTTAACTCGACTAAAGAAATAAGAAGAAAAGTAAATCGTCTTCCTATATACATGTATAATAATAAGATATTGTTTGATAATAAAAACATTTTTTTTTTAAACTTTGCCCCACATATGTGGCCCACTCTTGGAATTACTCCTGTATCGTGGGTGCGTTCACAAACATGTAAACTCACATACACAAGACACCCAGACCCAAATCAACTATCTGTAGGCCATAGAAATATTTGCTCCGTGCGGCATAGAACCTGCGACACTCAGCGCGACAGCCAATTGCTCAACCACAGCGCCAACCATGCCGTCAACGTTGTTCCATGCCCAATTATAATTAGGAATTCACTCATTATTTTTTATGCCATTAGTAGCAATCAAGTTAGCGATGGCTGCTCGTTTGACCCTCTTCAATAATATTATATTCACGTAAAATACTACGCGGCAAAATCGCAACTTGAAAGCAATGAGACACAATTCAATATTGAACCTACAACCAACTTGAATTTTACACATCATTGGTCAGGCTTCCAGAAACCGGAATTTAAGACTGTGGCGTTCGCAAAAACTCAAAAGGTGAGTATAGACTAGAGCATTTGCTAGAGCATTACAATGTAATGTAACGTTCTTACGAATGGTACAATACAGATAAATGCTCAGTTTTCTTAAAGCATTTCTATGTAATGTATCGTTCTTGCGAATGTTCGACGCTGTGTGCGACATAATGCTCACGGCGAGTTAGCATTTACCTCTATGTTGATATGTCGGACCTACAAGTTGCGAGACTTTGCTCGATAAAATGTTACACCAAGACGCTCATTGGTTTTTAAAATCAGGTTGTTACAGAACATCGAGCGTCATGTTCGAAGTGTGGTTCGAGTACCTAAATTTAAAAACAGCGAATGCTTGATGTTTTGTTACTAGTAAATGCTCTAGTCTATACTCACCTAAAAATTGCAGGTTTTCAAATTTTTTTGTCGTATCTATAGAATTTATTTATTTATTTATTTATTTATTTATTTATAAGAGGTACAGTTACAGAATACAGACTAAGTTGTGATCAGGATTACTTTTAAGTGATAACATTTTTAAATCTGCACTCCAATTACTACTATACACAGCATTCAGGATTTATACAGCTTCAAAGATGCAAGTGAAGGCTACAAAAAATAAAAATAAAATAAAAAGAAGTTACAAATAATATAGTCAAGACAGCATATTACAATACAATAGCTTAAGGTGTATTCAATTTTCGCAAGGATTCTATAAATCTGCCGTGACTATCCACAAATATATCAACATGAGTGCAAATATCATTATATTGTCTACACATTCGAAACAGTGGACTATTTTGGGACACATTGTTATTGCTCGATGGTATCTGAAACAGCTGCGGAGTACGCACAGATCGAGTAGGTACCTTGAAGTGTAACTGACTTAGGAGAGCACCATCAAATGAACCGTTACACACCTTATAAAAAGTGGACATGTCGCTCATCCATCTCCTTTTATCCAATCCAACCATGTTAAAGTACCGCAGCCTAGCCTCATATTCAGGTATTTTACGCCTTAAGCCACATTTCATACATAGAGTTCTGACAAACCGTCTCTGTATAGACTCTATACGGTCTATATGAGTTTTATATATTGGAGCCCACACAGATGCGCAATACTCAATAATACTTCTAACTAAAGCATAGTACAGAGTTATCAGTGAAATGGTTTGTCTAAAAGGTTTTGCATTCCGGAGTACGAAAGATAACATGCGATTAGCCTTATTACAAACCTGATCGTAATGTGGTCTGAAAGACATAGCCGAGTCGAAGATTACCCCCAAGTCGCGAATTTGCTTTACCCTGTCTATTACAATGCCCTTGATGTGATAATTGTAACTGAGTAGTGTTTTGTTTTTTGTAAATGATATAACCTGACACTTTTTTATGTTTAACGACATTAGATTCTCGTCACACCATTTGACAACAGTATTTATATCCGTTTGGAGAGCCTCACAGTCTCGGTGATCGGAGATACGTCTAAAAATTTTGATATCGTCAGCGTAGGCTAAACATTCACTATCAATTTTACTAAGTAAATCATTGACGAATAACAGGAACAATAGGGGCCCCAAATTTGAGCCTTGGGGGACCCCAGAAGTCACCAAAAATGGGATAGATTCATACCCACTGAGTGCAACAAGTAGAGTTCGGTTTGAAAGATAGGATGTGAGCCACCTATACAGATCTCCATGTATTCCGGCATGTTGGGCCTTCGAGAGCAATGCAAAATGGTCGACACGATCAAACGCTTTGGAAAAATCTGTATATATAGAGTCCACTTGCTGTTTGCCATTGAAAGATTCGCATATATAAGTAGAGTAACATAATAGGTTAGAGTTAGTTGATCTACCCGTGATAAAGCCATGTTGACGCGGATTCAATAAATGAGAGAAATGATCATATACATGTTTATAAACAAAGCCTTCGAAAATTTTGGCAAACCAGTTTAGTATACAAATTGGTCTATAATTAGAGACGTCACTTTTATCACCAGATTTGTGGATTGGAGTGATCTTAGCAATTTTCCACAGATCGGGAAATACTCCTTCTTTAAGAGATTTATTAAATATTATTGATAGCGGAGTTACAAGATTAGTCGCACACAACCGTATAAAGATAGGCGGTATACCATCAAAGCCACCGTTCTTTGTCAGATCCACGTTTTTCAACTTTTGTAATATATCCCTACCCGATATATGCAAGCGACTAATGGTATAATTAGAAGTTTGAAAGTTAGGACAGTAATTTGTAGTTGCCCTGGGAGAATACACTGATGAAAAATAACTTGCAAATAAGTTGACAATATCACTACCCGTACTGCAAACGCTATCCTGATAATATACGCGACTAGGAATGCTATTAGTGACACGTTTGCTTTTTGTGTAGCGCCAGAAAGCTTTTATATTAACCCTAAGATCACATTCAATTCGCTCAATATACGTTCTAAAGCATTGATTTACGACGATCTTAACTCGAGCTCTAAGCATCGAAAACATATCGTAATCTCTGGGATTTCCATAACGCTTGAATTTGGTATGTGCTTTATCTTTGGATGCGAGTAACTTAATTAAATCCTTCGAAAACCAGGTGGGATACTTATTATTAGAAATTCTAGTTGTGGGAGTATATTTCTCAATTATTGAGTATATTTTATTATAAAAAAGTTGAACAAAATCGTTACATCCCAGTTCCAATGCGTGTTTGTCCCAATCAATATTTTCTAGGTCTTTATTACAGCTCTCATAATCTGTTTTACGGTAACATAATTTTTTAAGTAATGTGTTATGTGTCAGTGTAGTGATACCAGTTTTAAATACAAGTTCAAAAGGCGGATGATGCAAGTCAATACGACTAATGGGCAATGTAGGCGTTACACTCAGTAACTCAGGGCGATCAGAAAAAACTAAATCAAGTATCCGGTTATTGTGGTTTCCCGTAAAATTGAGTTGACGTATCGTTGTCGAGTGAAAGAGGTCATGTAATGATTTAGACTTTTCACAGTTACAATTCAAGGGACGTCCGGTTTCAACCGACCAACTAACTTCCCCAAGATTATAATCACCCAGTATACAGGTCATGTGATTCGGTAAATCACTGAATATGGCGTAGCATTTGGCAAAATGGTTACAAACCACATCCGTAGGCAAATACTCAGGAAGGTAAGCAACACATAAATTAATTATACGAGAGCCATTTACCATAAGTTGTATCCATAGATCTTCCAAGTATTCAGAAAACCATTCATTTTTAATTGAAATTTTAAGTTTTTTCGAATAAGCGATAAGTACACCACCACCATGGTTCTTACCATACCGAGCGCGAAACCTAGCGTCTCGATCTCTGCGCACTACACAGTACCTGTCATCAAACAATTCAGAAGACAATATCGTTTCATCAAGCCAAGTCTCACACAAGCAAATTAAGTCAAAGTTATTACATAAGACAGTATTATATATGTCTATTGTTTTGCTTTTCATACCTCTGATGTTTTGATAATACAGTGACAAGTACATCATTGTGTAAGTATAAAATTTTGTAACAACTAGAATCACTTAAAAAAAAAAAAAAAATATATAAATATATATCAACATATGAGACTAAGACTCTCTTTACTTTTTATTAATATGTACTTGCTTTCAATTGCTTTTCTTACAAAAATACGTCCATTTTTCACCCACACGAACTTATATCCTTGTTCCTTTGCCTTCCCACGTGCTGCGGCATGCAAGGATTTATTAGATGGAGAAAGATGCTCTGACACGTACACCGGTACCCTTTCACCTGCAAGTCCCAGCAGCGCAGTATTAAGTCTATTAATGGGATTGGATTTATTATATCTGTGCACTGCAGAATAAAACTCATCACGCTTTCTCACACAACTGAACTTGGCAATTATAGTGCGGGGATATTTGCTGTCCTTATTCAATTTAGCAACTCTGGTGCACTTCACTATATCACCCTCCTTCAACTCGTGACCTATGACTTTAGAGCATTGATTGAGGAGACTGGGTAAATTTTCATTATGGTGTTCGGGTACGCCATGTATCTCTAAATTGTTTTCCCGTAAATGTTGTTCCAAACCATTTAGTCGATCGGATAACTCAGCTACTGTGGTTTTTAGGGTGGTATTTTCTTTAGATAACAACGCATAATCCTTGACTAAACTTTCTACCATGTTCTTCATTTCGTCATGCATAGTGCTCAAAAAGTCCACTGACTGACGAAACTCTAAAATATCATTTTTAATTGAAGATAGTTCAGTCTTCAGAACACACGAAATCATTGCAGGCAGTTCGGACTTAAGCGCTTTAAGAACTTTATCGCTTATAGCAGAAATAAATGCTTCATCTCTATTAGGCGTGGTGCAGCTGGCTGAACCCGGGCTGCATTGAGGTGTTTCCCGGCAGTCATCACCTTGCTTCTTTCTATAAGTAACGTTGTCCAGACCGGTTTCATCAGATAAGTTAAATGAGCTTGGCTCACCCTCCTTGACATTTCGCACTGGGGTATTGGTGTTTCCAAGCTTCGGTTGTTTACTCCTACATTCATGGCAAGTCCACTTGATTTTCTGCATTTTGCTCATACCGGCATAGATTTTCTTATCGAGGATATTCGCGCAAGGAAGATCATAATATTTACTGCATTTACAGCATTTCAAACACTCTCGACTATCAACAGCACCCTTACAACCAGCACATGTAATGCCCCCCGACGCCATCTGTGTGTTTCCAGACGTACTAGATAGGCAGCGCAGTAGCAGGATAGACGTAAGTCGGAGTTATATAACGGCAAGAAGTCAAAGTGTGTATCGCAATAAATGACAAATCTGGCGTTCGAAACACGTCACCAACTTGATGGTGCTACGGCTAAGCCGTCCGCCTGTGAATCCGCAACCGCTGGTCCAAATTCCCGTGCTCTTCACTGGTACTTTTTTCAAATTTGTATTTATTCGATATTTCACCCAATTCTCACCAACGATTTTAGAAACGTGACTCCAAACTAAGACCGCCCACTGAGTAGAAACTAGTTTTTTTGCAAAAACTGCGAGATTCCAAACTAATGCCGCCTTCGTCGCTGCGTCGATAACAACATTGGTGTAGGTCAGGGATTCACTTTTCACAATGACCGGTAGATTAATATTTGTTACAGTTTTATTTCGTCTCAATTTGTGTATATTTCACTGTTTTTATTGCTGCTTCAGGGTTTATAGCACTTCACTGACTTGAAACTATGTTTTCTGGAGTTATTACCAATTTCAACAATGTATTTCTCAGTAAAAACAATTATTTTCGAGTAGCGGAAAGATATGCGTCTAGCTTAAGCAGTACCAGTTAGTGTTATAATTAGAAGCTGCTGAAATAAGTTTATAGTTAAAAAAAACATTTTTTAAACAAGCTTATAAACCGACTATCTCAATCAAATATGTACACAGAATTTCGTGTCCGTGCTGTTGATCATTAAAGAGTTCCTCGTATCTGGAGCTAATCCTGAATAGCGATTCAGGTCATGCTTATCATCAAAATGCATTTTCACCAGATCTAAAGGTATATGCAAATTTTCAGCTCAATCGGATACCAACATATTTATGGTCGAAAAATAGTTTGTAAATTTTGACGGACAGTTCGGTTTAAAAACATTTATTCCTCAGAAAAATAGAACATTACAGTTCACTTACATATTGAGAAATGTATAAAATATATTTAGAAGTACATAAATACAGGCTCTGTAACCACGCGGTGACGCGGTTATATAAAACAAGGAATTAAAATACTTTATTAGGTGACAATCGATGTTAGTATTTAGTTCTGACATATTATACATTCCAGGGCTTTTTAAATGAATACAAGCTGTTTCAGTTGCCCGTCAAAATTACACAACAAGCAACAAAGCACATTAAATAAAAAAAAGTGTGTGTGTACTTATGTACGCACGTAAGGCGTTATACTTCTTTGGCGTAACAAGATAAAAAAACCAAACAGTCACAAAATTTACAAAAGGAAAACAATCATTCTTCATGAACCACAGACCATACATACCAGAGCTAACTTCAGGGACTTGTGAATTTTGTGTGACAGTGATGCGCCCGCATGTTAAAATTTCACTCTCATCATTTTTTCATAACGCGCCTAAAGAAGTATAACTTCAAAAGCTTGTAAAAATATATGTTAATTCTGAAAATTTTGCTGTTTCTGAAACACGTTCAAAAATAAAATCCTCGATAGAAATGATCGTCAAACTTACCTCTAACTTTGAACTTTTAAAAAAATACGTATTACTGGCCAACGTACGTCAGTAAAATTATAATATTGACTCGAATCTTAATGCATACTTTTTGCCGTTTTAGATTTTTAATAGGTAAACTCAGTTTTGAGTAAGTCTTTAATATGCTTCGTGCATCTCTTTCTTTTCTATGCAGTCTGAGAGTGACCGCGCTCTAAGTCATGTCACGCCACCGATTTCAAACGGGCTACGGCTACGATACTCTGGTACGGTCTCCGAGTCTCCGACTCTACGGTTTTTGCTTCTAAGCTAAACCCGACTTTAAGAAAACTGAAATGCGAATGTAAACTTATTTGTTTTATTTATTTATTTAACATGTAAGATAATAATGCTATATTATATGTACTACTTCCGACCTATCACCGTACATTTAGTAGGTACATTTTTGGACCGTTCTTTATCAAATTCAGAGCAATCCACAAGCACCTTCAGATTTTTATCGTTGCTTTTAATAGGCTTAAAACGCAAGTTATATATTTTCTATATAAGTTTAAGCAATGTACAAAATAATTATAACTTGTTCATCTTATTAGGTATTGATATATATTATTAAATGACTAACTTAGCACGAGGTGGAACTATTTTAAGATATCGTACTCTCGCTCAAAAAGGTCATGTTACCTTTTGTACTAAATAATTATAATGTTATTAATCTAATTTTAATAACTACCAAACGCCATCTTAGTACGGCGTATTATATAAATATCATAACATACAATACACATTTCACCTATATCAACAATAATTCCCTTCGTAAAAATTATTTATTTCAGTAATACAACATACTTTTTCCATTAGGCTTTGAATTCCGAATCCAAAAAGCCCAATAGCCAAACTTTCCAACCAGAAACAACAAGATTTTACGCAAAGGCAACAACCCTTGCGGCCTTCAACTGGAGCTGTCAGTGTCACTGTCACTGGAGTCGTACTTCTTTTTGTTTCGTTTCTTGTCTCTGTGCCTGTCATCATGTTTATCTCTATGCCTAGGACTTTTTTTCGGGCTGTCCCTTCGCACCCGATGATGTCAAATGCCCGAGTCGTCGGTCGTGTGGTGAACGTTATTCAGCGATTCTTCTGAACTTTCTGATTTTTGTTTTTTCTTGGTCCTGGAATTGAATTTTTGGTTTTAGTTTTAGGTAGTTCATCTAATTTAAAATTCGCCAAATAGGGACGAAACTGGGAACCCACCAGTAAAATTATCAAAAAAAAAATTAGACACTTATTTTT
The DNA here is from genome assembly GCA_951329385.1 of Polia nebulosa. NCBI lineage: Eukaryota > Metazoa > Arthropoda > Insecta > Lepidoptera > Noctuidae > Polia > Polia nebulosa. Next base: position 12,387,077 of record OX589608.1, read on the forward strand.
GCTTTACCAAACCAATCAAAAATGACAAAGATAAAACGCATCAATGTTCAGTAGTGGGGGCTTGTTACGTCACTTCTCGTCAAAAGTGGTACATTTTTGACGCAGGAGTGACGGTTTTTTTTGGCGGGCTTTTGTCGAGTGAAGTTCAGTGGCTGTTTTAATTATTCGTTTATTGATTCCTAGTGGATATTGTGATGTAAAATTGGTGTAGTTTTGTGTCTCAAGTGTCAACGCAAATGGACAATATGTGGAATCATTGAAACAGGCGCGATCTCGAGAAAATGGAGCTGAGTATTTTATTGTAGTATTGACTACCTCAGCGAAGTTTGCCGAGAAGGCTGACTCGAAACACTTGTTGCCAAATACTGCAAAAACATTAGAATGTGTTACATCTGCATTCTAATGGAAAAAAGTATAAATACACTACGTAAGACTAGGCAATATGGTCAAAAGACTTTCGCCTTCCCTTCGGGGATAATAAAACAAAAAAAAAAGCAGGAGCGACGTTACGTGAAGTTTCAAATGCACTGTAGTGTCCTCAATCTTTGTTTACGTGACAAAAAAAAATACTGTCAAGTTTTAGGTAATCTAAGTGACGGATCAATTTGACTTTTTAGTCACCAACCCTATTCTGAGCAGCGTTGACTTACGTATATAGGTCGTGGGTTTGAACCCAGAGCCTTAGTTTCTGTTATTTATTTTATCCTCACTACACAAAACGGTGAACTATAGCTACAAAAACTTTTTTACAAAAAAAAAAAACAACCATTTTCCAAAACAAAATACATTATAAATTAAAAAATATCTTTAATTTCGGAAGTCGGTGTTTGTATTTTACTTCTTCGTTATTTGACACCGACTTCCGAAATTAAAGTTATTTTTTTATTTTTAGTGTATTTTGTTTTTGGAAGTCGGTTGTTTTTTTTTGTAAAAAAGTTTTTTATTTATCACTTTTTAGTTGTTATACCCCAGAACTAAAAACCCCAATAACAAGGAACGTGGAATTTAAACATTTGGAGAACACCAAAACGTCATCGAGGTATACGTATTTTTCGTTTTTGTTCAGTTTCTCAAAAAGCGCTGAAGCAATTTCTATAAAATTTATATGGGACCACTCGGGAGTATATTCTTTCGGATAAAAAAAGAATTTTGAAAATCGGTCCACAACTGACGGAGAAACAGGCGGACATACATTGACCGACAGACGCGCGACCGTCGCGCCCTGTCAGAATTTCATATTATAAACAGAAGCTGTGCTTCTGCCGCGTTACTGTCGCGTTAATTACGTAGCCTTACTATAGGAAGACCGTCGACCCGGGCCTGCGGACGGCGAGTAATGGGTAGCTCACCGTCCGATCAGCACCAGGCCCGAGAGTCGACGGCGCGTAGTGTTCCACGCGCGCCTCAAAGAGTTGTCAGCAAAAGAGACGGGGCCCGTCATGGCCGATGCCTGCCCGGGGGTTGAGGATAAATTCGAAACAGAATTACCTCGCCCCTGGGCACTCAGGGCAGGAAGGAACAGGGGGGGTGGATTTTAGTCAGTAAGAGTCTGACACGCTGTCCCGCTCCACCCAGAGCGGGAGAAGATTTCCCACCCCACAAAAAAAAAAAAAAAAGGAAGACCGCCGACGTTGCAGTGAGCCCAATACCCCAATAGTGGAAACGCGGAAAGATCAAATCGGCCGATGTAGCATTGATATCAATCGTCGGTGTAACCCAGTAACATGAATTTTTCAAGAATAAGCATTCCATCATACTTCGAATAGGCACATAAGCTAATTTAGGATATAATTAATGTAATTCTTTTACTTTAAATAAATTAAGGGCCTACCTCCTTGTAAGTGGCGCCCTCATTGAATAAAAATTCGTATCTTAGCATAGAAAATAAAGATTAAAGAATCCGAAATGAGAGAAATGTTGCGTTTGTTACAAATAGGATAAGGTATTTTTACGTTGTTGAATAGGACTCAAAGTGTTTCGTATCCAAAGTAGTAAGCAAAAGTACCAAAAACAGCCGTTTTTTTAACAAACGCAACATAGGATTTTTTAATCTTTATTTTCTACGCTTTGATTTTTTATTCAATGAGGGCGCCATTTTAACTTATATACGCCTTAAGTAAAATCATTTTCGGTTTTCTTAAAATCCTCCGATTGCAGCTAACGTAATTCGCTGCTAACCTAATGTGAAAGCGGTCTTAGGTTAAAATGGCACTTACCCCTTCTTCTTCTCATTCTCAGTAGATATTTGATCTTTGAATAACTGCGAGAGCTCCAATTCTTTTATTTCGTCGGAATTCGTCAGGATAATTGCTCTGAAAAAATTATAATGTTTCAGTTATTTTAGTTAAATTATAGGCTTCATGCCACCAAATGTTTCAGACTGCTTGAAAAGTGACTTGTTTGTTGACAGTCGGATTTTTTTTAAATGTTCACCTCCTTGCTGACCACCAGGACTCATTAAAGGCAACAGTACCCTCCAGACACCCCTCAACAAAACGCATTTTTTTTGCAACAGAAATCATCTTCCTGTCATCGTCCCATGTTACTTGGGCTGCAACACGATTTAAAAAAAATTTGTTTATTTTGACTAAACACTGTTGCACATTTCATTTCATTTTTTTTTTTTTAAGGTTTCGTAACCCAAATATAACCAACGGAACCCTTACTATATACCGTCCATCTGTCTGTCAGCGGGCTCTATCTCTTAAACCATAATAGGTAGACAGTTGAAATATTCACAGAGCGTGTGTATTGCCGCTATAACAACAAACAATAAAATCGTACGGGACCCTCCGTAACCGAGTCGAATTCGCACATGGCCGGTGTTTTCTTTCATTCTGTCATGTCAACCGTCATGCTATTGCTAACACTGACTTCCTGTTCTTTCATATACTTCTCCTCACACAATTCACGTTTCGTTGCTTTAGAGAGAAAATGTCAGGAGTGCAATTTTGGTAATTTTTAACCGACTTCGAAAAAGGAGGAGGTTATCAATTCGGATGTTTGTATTTTTTTTTTTTTTTTTTTATGTATGTTCGGGCATAACTCCGTCATATATTGACGGATTTGCAAAATTTTTTTTTTGATCGAAAGGTGTTTATTCCGAAATGGTCCCATTTAAATTTAAAAAAGATCTGATTATGGGTTTCGGAGACAGACAACGGAACTCTTCAAAAATTGACAGCAAATCAACCGCGATTGCTGCTATCGTATGTCTATGAATTGTTAACACAGTTTAATGGGGAACCACAACTAAAAAGTGAAAAATAAAAACTTTTTTACAAAAAAATAGAACCGACTTCCAAAAAAAGTGCAAAATAACTTTTATTTCGGAAGTCGGTGTCAAAAAACACAGACACAAAACAGGAACACCGACTTCCGAAATAAAAGTTATTTTGCACTTTTTTTGGAAGTCGGTTCTATTTTTTTGTAAAAAAGTTTTTTATTGTACCTACTAGTGGTCACCCGGTGATCGAAATTCGACCATTAAGGTTTTATTAGCATACACCATAAACATGATATGACTTGACATGGCTGCGAACCATAAACAAAAGAGATATACGTGTCAAAGGTATGGTAGTGTGTGTAATGTTGAGGATTTTTGGCGGGATTTTCTCGAGTGCAGTTCAGTGGCTGTTTTAATTATTCGTTTATTGATTCCTAGTGGATATTGTGATGTAAAATTGGTGTAGTTTGTGTCTCAAGTGTCTACGCAACTGGACATTATGTGGAATCATTGAAACAGGTACGATCTCGGTAAAATGGAGCTAACAATTTTATTGTAGTATTGACTACCTCAGTGAAGTTTGCCGAGAAGGCTGACTCGACACATTTGTTGCCAATTACTGCAAAAAACATTAGAATGTGTTACATCTGCATTCTAATGGAAAAAAGTAAAAATACACTACTAAAGACGAAGCGGTATGGTTTATGACCTTAGCCTGCCCGAGAAAGGGCAGGCAAGAAAAAAAAAAGTGTGTAGTGTTTTTTTTTAAATTCATTTACTTTATTTCCAATGCATATTATATAAAAATATTAGCTTTCTGCACTTCTTCTCCATATAAACTATAACTGTGCCTTTCATACTCCTCCATCAGCGTGATTTTCGTTATTTTTATACCTAGTTTACAGTTTTTGAAAGAAAACCTCAGGACGCACGCCCCCCTGCTCGGCGAGGCTGGCAAGCTCTTCGAAAAAGTAATTGCAGACCGCCTCGTCGGGCAGCTGGTGCGGGTGGGGCCAGATCTGGTGGAGAGCCAGTTCGGCTTCCGCAGGGGGCGCTCCACGTGGACGCCATCATGCACGTGCGAGCCCTCACGACGGGGGATGCAGTGACCCGGGGTGGGGTTGTCTTGGCGGTGTCTCTGGACATCGCCAATGCCTTCAACACCCTGCCCTGGAGTTGCATAGTGGAGGCACACCGGTATCACCGGGTGCCGCCCTACCTCCGTCGCGTGATCGAGGCCTATCTGACGGACAGGGCCGTCATCTACCCCGGTCACCAGGGAGAGTGGAACCGGCGAGAGATTTCGTGCGGTGTCTCACAGGGATCGGTCGTGAGGCCGTCTCTGTGGAGCATCGGTTACGACTGGGTGCTGCTGGTCCTGGCGCAGGGAAGGTCGCACCAAGCGGCGGCCGACTTAATGACTCGCGGGGTTGCGACAGTCGTGGAGAGGATCCGGCAACTGGGACTCGTCCTCGACAGCCGATGGAACATGGTGGAGCACTTTCGACGTTTGGCTCCCAGATTGGAGCGGGCCGGGGCTGCCTTGAAGCGGCTCCTACCCAATCTGAGAGGTTAAAACACCTCCAGCCGTAGGCTGTACGCGGGGGTCGTGGGGTCCATGGCCCTTTACGGGGCACCGGTGTGGGCGCGCTCCTTGAGGCGGCGACCAGCTCGGTTGAGCGCGTTCCAAAGGGTCATGGCCATCCGTCCGGGGATACCGCACGGTCTCCGGCGGCGAGCCTCCTTGCTGGACTGTCGTCATGGGATTTAGGGCCAAGGTCCTCGCACTCCTCTGAGAGTGGCTGGAGAGGCGCCACGGCGTCCTCACCTTTCGCCTGACGCAGGTGCTCACCGGATACGGTTGTTTCGGGAGGTTCCTGTGTCGGTTAAGGCGGGAGGAAACGCCCAAGTTTCACCATTGTGCGGATCACCCAGAGGACACGGTGGAGCATACGGTGGAGATCTGCCCCGATTGGGCGGAGCACCGCCGTGTCCTTGTGGATGCGATAGGCGGCAGCGACCTCTCGCTCCCGGCCGTGGTTCAGGCCATGGTACGGAGCGAGAAGGAATGGGAAGTAGTCTCTTCCTTCTGCGAAGCAGTAATGCTCGCGAAATAGGAGGCGGAATGGGTGAGGGAGACTCTACGGAGTGGCCCTCACGCCTCCAGCCGCAGTCACCGCAGGAGATGCCCTGGGCGTCTGAGGTCGCAGGACGATCTCCGGTCACCGTAGACCCGGGCCTGCGGACGGCGAGTAATGGGTAGCTCGCCGTCCGATCAGCCTCAGGCCCGAGAGTCAACGTCGCGTAGTGTTCCACGCGCGCCTCAAAGAGAATATGTCAGCCACCACTGACGGGACCCGATCATGGCCGATGCCTGCATGCCGAGGGGTAGCGTAAAAATAGACACGTACACAATACGTATAAAAAAAGTTAAGTAACTTGTAACGCCATCTATGATGGTTAATGGCAACCTCGTAAAAACTCGCGAGTGTTACGAAAAGCAAATGTATCAAATGCATCAGAAAACGTATCGAAACTGAAAAAAAATACACATTTATTGGAATAAGCTGTGGTAATCAAATTCTACAGGGTGCAGTTTTTTCTTCTTCTTGTAATGTTAGTTACCTCTTACGTTTTATAATATTTGATTCCCGCACGGAAGAAATATATGTACGACTACAGATAGTTGTTCCGGGTCTACAAGGACCCGGAACAGGAGAAATTCCTAGTGTGGACAATGTTTTTGGTTCGTTTCTAGGGTTTCGTACCCGAAGGGTCCAGAAGGAGCCCTATTGCTGTCCGCTTACGTGTCCGTCGTCTGTCACAAAATTTTGTTTCGAAGATTTTTTTAACTTTCTATTGACCTATGAACTTGAGGTGATAATGTGTATTACGTTTATTTTATTATCAAATACCAACATATTGATAAATCAGATTTTTTCTTTGATAATTCCCTCTTTTCGTACTTAACCACTGACACGATGACACGAAAACCTTGCTGTCACTTTGTCCGTCCACCGTGGGGTGGACTCGGCAATTCCTTTCGCGCCAGCACCCCGTGCCGCTTCCAACTTAAAGCTTAATATCTAGTAAACTGCTACAGCTACACACACACACAGCTACACACACGTAAAAATACGTATGTATAGCTGAAACTATAGAGAATTGACTTATGTGAATACTAAATCACAACACCTAGTTCTAAGTACTTAAAACAAAAGTTAAATTTGAGATTATGGGTTGAAAAACAGTAAAATATATGTTCTTACTAAGTTTTTACTAATAATTTTATAGTTTGTATCTCTAAAACCTATTTATAATGAATGTAGATTATATAAGCTTTCTTTTGATACCCATGTCTTTACTTGGAAGTTTTTATGTAGCATAATAAATTAATAAAAACCCTAAATGTGCGAATTTCGATACACACTTGGCCGACTTTTTTTATTTTTTCTTAATATTCTTCTAGACATTCTTTTTCTATGTACCCACTTGCCATATTGTCTCTCCACCCTTGGTTTGCTAGTAGAGAATGCCTGCTTTAAGTCTGCCTATGTACTCTTGTTGCCTAAAGTGTTAATAAACAAAAATATGACATATGTATGACTAATAAACCGTTTAGAACGCCGATTAAGCTAATGAGGCCCTGTGCCTACATGATTCACCATTCACAAAATAAACCCTAGACTTTTATAGGTGCTAGACCTAAGCTAATAGCCAAACACTCAATCAGCGCCGCTCAAAAGGTGTAAATGAACAAAACAAAGACTATACGTATATAATAGCCTACACGACTATCCAAACAGACGGGCTATAGGTATGGCGGATGATAGCAACCCCATCGTTTGCCGCGCCCTGCTAGGGAGGCGACGATTTGAATGTTTCGATAAAGTTTGTGTCGATAAAAATAGTGTATTTTCCTGTATTTATTTTTGTAAGTTGTTATAAACGAAACAACAAAAACACTAAAAAGATTTGCAAAATTTGCAATTTGCAATTTAAAAAAATGGATATGAGGAATAGTGGGGGTGTGGTATCTCGCTATCAATTTTGTAAGCGAGTAATCTGATGGCGGTCATGTCACATTTCAGTTTGTGCATCCACCCAGTTTCCACGTGCAATAGATTTGAAGGGTTTGTAACTTAATTTTCATGCTAAACGAGCGGTAGGCCAGGAGAACTCAAGAGTTGTGTCCTGTAACCGCAAGATGAGGCCGTGGTAGACCACGAAGAAGATGGCGGGATGACTAAGATGTCTTCCTTGAGAATTGGAAGGAGGTACCTGATACAGAACCGAGAGCAGTGGAAGGAATGGAGGGAGGCCTTTGCCCAGCGGTGGGACAGCATAGGCAATATATAATAATATCTCAGTCAACTGTCATGATTACAGACAGAACTCTTCATTTATACACAAAAAAAGTTTTTTTTTACATAAAATAGAACCGACTAACAAAAAAAAAAATGCAAAATAACTTTAATTTCGGCAGTCGGAATTCCATATGCATTTAAATAACAAAAACCTCATCCAAATTCAGGATCAGTAGTTTTTGAGAAAAATCGCGGACATACAAAACATGCATACATTATACATACGGGTCGAATACAGTTTGAAGTCAGTTGAAAATATACAAACGTTTCCAGTACTTAGTACCTACTGGGCAAAAGCTTAAACACTAGATATAGAATAGATTAAAATTTAAAACGACATCTTATTTATCGATAATTCAGTCCTCTCCCCATCACTAGCGAAGGTTGATTTGAACGGGTTTATGTCAAGGTGATGACCGACCGTCCCTCGCGACCCCACTCTATAGCATAGACAAGTCATAGTATAGCTATAGTATAGCCAATCGCTGTCGGGTCAAGCCTTTTGTTCGGCTTAAAGGAATTATACTGGGGTGAGTCAGAGGTATGCTTGATATGTTTAGAAATGAAGTGACTGGAATAAGGAGTATTTTTTTAACTGAAAACTTCTTTAGGCACGTTGGGCACTTTTAGGATAGGGAAAAAGCTCTAACTCGTTACCATCACGCTCAGTTGAAGTAAAAACTTCTTTAGGCACGTTGGGCACTTTTAGGATAGGGAAAAAGCTCTAACTCGTTACCATCACGCTCAGTTGAAGTGAAAACTTCTTTAGGCACGTTGGGCACTTTTGTGATGGGGAAAAAGCTCTAACTCGTTACCATCACGCTCAGTTGAAGTGAAAACTTCTTTAGGCACGTTGGGCACTTTTGGGATAGGAAAAAAGCTCTAACTCGTTACCATCACGCTCAGTTGAAGTGAAAACTTCTTTAGGTACGTTGGGCACTTTTAGGATAGGGAAAAAGCTCTAACTCGTTACCATCACGCTCAGTTGAAGTAAAAACTTCTTTAGGCACGTTGGGCACTTTTGGGACGGGGAAAAAGCTCTAACTCGTTACCATCACGCTCAGTTGAAGTGAAAACTTCTTTAGGCACGTTGGGCACTTTTGGGATAGGAAAAAAGCTCTAACTCGTTACCATCACGCTCAGTTGAAGTAAAAACTTCTTTAGGCACGTTGGGCACTTTTGGGATGAGGGAAAAGCTCTAACTCGTTACCATCACGCTCAGGTGAAGTAAAAACTTCTTTAGGCATGTTGGGCACTTTTGGGATAGGGAAAAAGATCTAACTCGTTACCATCACGTTCAGTTGAAGTGAAAACTTCTTAAGGCACGTGGGGCACTTTTGGGATAGGAAAAAAGCTCTAACTCGTTACCATCACGCTCAGTTGAAGTGAAAACTTCTTAAGGCATGTTGGGCACTTTTGGGATAGGGAAAAAAACACTGAACTTGTGATTGAAGGTCACGAGTTCAGTGCTTTTTCACCGCTCAGTTGAAGAAAAAACTTCTTTAGGCACTTCGGGCACTTTTGGAATGGGGTTTTCCCCACAGCAGCAGCAGATGCAGTTTTCTGAACTGAACTCGCGTCACCATCACGCTCAGATACATATATACAGATTTGCTGTCACTCACGTATCCGTCTGTCCGTCGTGTCACAAATTTTGGTTCCTAAGAATTTTGTAACTTCCCATTGACCTATGAACTTGAAATTTGGAATAGATTGATAAATCTGATTTTTTCTTTGACATAATTCCCTCATTTGGTGCGGAACCCTAAATATGCGAAGTCCGACATGCACTTTGCCGGTTTTTTTAAGCAGATTTAATTTTGATGAAGGTTCCGTTTTACCCTTTGGGTACGGAACCCTAAAAATACTGATATTTTTCTACAGCCATCAGTTAGGGATTTTCAGGTTTTTTGGCGGGCAGTTCTGTGGCTGTTTTACTTATTCGAAAATTAGTTCAGTGGATATTGTAGTATGAAAATGATGTGGTCTGGTGATGATGATGGTGTCTCAAGTGCCTACGCATATGGACAGTATCTGGCTGAAATTATTGAAAAAGGTGCGATATTGGTAAAACGGAGCTGAGATTTTAGAAGTGAAAACTTCTTTAGGCGCGTTGGGCATTTTTGAGATGAGAAAAAACGATTGAACGCGCGCGATACCGACCCGCTACGAGTGCTATGACGCGTGGCACTTGAAGCGGATTGAAGTGAAAGCTTCTTCAAGCCCGTTGGGCATTTTGTTCAAGTTTTCACTTCTGTTGGCACTCCTAGAGGGGGCACTCTATTTTTATAAAATGTAGTATTGACCTCATCGAAGTTTTCCGAGAAGGCTGACTCGATACGTTTGCTGTCAAATATTGCAAAAACATTAGATTGTTTTATGCATGTCTTTGGGTTTATTAACACACTTTTATTAGCTTCATCATCATCATCATCAGCTTTTTATTGTCCCCACTGCTGGGACACAGGCCTCCTCTCTGTGAGAGGGTGTGGGCAGTAATCCACCACGCAGGCCCCATGCGGATTGGTGGATGTCACATGTCTTCGAATTTTTGGTTCTAGGACATGCCGGTTTCCTCACGATGTTTTCCTTCATCGTTCTGAGAGCAGTGGTGATGAAATAATTTACACAAAGTAAAGCGCCTGCCTGGGTTTGAACTCACGATCTACAACTTGTAAGTCGCGGCCGTTGCCACTGGGCCACTACTGCTCTCTATGTTACTAGCTCCACCTGTAAGTAACTATTTTAAAAAAATTTAGAAGTAAAACTTGACCCACTTCTCGGTTACCGATTGAGCTGAAATTTTGCTGTTTAGTTTTTATGACAATGCATGGTTAGCTAAGCGATGTCATTCTAAATCCAATAGGGCGGACTAGTTATTTTGTATTCATTCCCATGACATTTATATACATATATATTTTATTAAGCTTTTATATCGGCTATGGCGAATGGCTACAGGTCACTGGAACAACTTGCGACCGACGAATGCCCCTTAAGTTAAAAGGGAAAATTTATAAGGCCGTGATTAGACCTGTCGTACTGTATGGATCAGAATGTTGGGCTGTGAAAAAGACGGATGAAAAAAGATTGCATGTGGCGAAGATGAGAATGTTGAGATGGATGTGTGGCGTAACGAGAATGGATAAAGCGAGAAATGAGTACATATAACTACCTCTATAGTTTAAAAGTGCCGCCAGTCACAGAAAAGTTGAAAGGGAACCGCTTATCTTGGTATGGTCATGTGATGAGGAGGGATGAAACACATGTAACTAAAAGAGTTATGAATATAAATGTGGATGAATGGAGAGGGAGAGGGAGGCCAAAGAAAAGATGGATGAATTGTGTGGGGAGTGATATGAAAGAAAAGGGAGTTAGCGATAGCGTGACGGCTGACAGAACTGAATGGAAGAAAAAAACGTGTAGCGCCGACCCCAAGTAACATGGGATAAGGGCAGGAAGACATGATGATCGGCTATCACAATTAAATGTGTACTCAAAATGTCGTGTTCGTGCTGTTCAGAATTAATAATAATATTCCACAACTATCACACAACGCCATCTAGTCCCAAGCTAAGCAGAGCTTGTGTTATGGGTACTAGACAACTGATAAACATACTTATATATTTCTAAATACATACATATTATAGATAAATTACACCCAGACACAGAACAAATGATCGTGCTCATTACACAAACATTTGTCCTGGGTGGGAATCGAACCCACGACCTCCGGCATAGCAGTCAGGGTCACTAACCACTAGACCAACAGGCCAGTCAATTGAAGAGTTCCTTTTTCTGCAGCTAATCCTGGATGTCGATTCAGGTCATCCTTACCATAAAAATGCGTTGTTATCGGAACTGAACCACCACGTAAAAATTTAACTCTGTAAGTTATGAGAAAGTGGTTCTAGTTCAGCTTGCAAGATTTGAACCGAACATACATACATACATACATACAAACATTGCAAGTTAAATAGAAGCTTTAAATGAATTAAAAAAGTTTTACTTATTTTTATATTTTTTTTAAACTATAGAAAATTATTTTTAAACACGTGGAAGAGTTTTGTTTTCAGCCAGTTTTGCAATTTGCACTATATTGCTACGCGCTACGGGCGCTACGACGTAGCCGATGCTACGACACTACGTAGCGGGTAACCTATCCGTTCGTATCGGGAGGGCCTTACAATACGCTTATAGGGTTGCTGGCCGGTACTGAGGGCCTAGTGAGTTTTTTAACGCACTCTTACGCGTTTGCGTAAACGTTCGCTTATGTCAAATCGTATAATATTGGTATGTGTAAAATATACGTAATAATAAACATTTTCACCAAAGGGGAATGCCCAAAAAATACCTTCTATTTAGAATAAAATAGGTATAATGAAATAATTCTTAAGTATGTTTAACTAGGGTAAAAATATAACGATCACTAAATATATTTAACTTGATATCCGCTTATATTTATATGGCGGTCGTGTTTATTTGATGTGAGTAAGTGACATTCAGCCAAAAAGAATCTATCTAGTGCACGGATAACATTAATTAACTATAATTCGACCTGTAGGTACCATAAATCTAATTAAAATAATATATGTATGTAACTGAAGTCGAATACGCAAAACCATAAACAATTAAAAACAAGAAATGCAGTAATGTCAAACTGTCACTAAAGCAAAGGACATGTGATTCATACCGCCTAGATACGTTTTCTATTTAAAAAAATAATTGATTTGAATTAATATTGACAAGCTTATATTAATTTAATTAGACTTACGCTAAATATAGGTCGTAATATTACTAAATGAATGATAACTGTGCACTAAATGTATAAAATAGTTCCCTAGGGATTATTTGATGATTCCTCTTTGGCTGAATGTCACTTACTCATGTCAAACAAACACGACCTCCGTAAAAATATAAGCGGATATCAAGTTAAATATATTTAGTGATCGTTATATTTTTACCCTAGTTAAACAAACTCAAGAATAATTTCACTATACATATTTTATTGTAAACAGAATTATGGACTATTATTAGTTTCTGTCCATTCCAGGCATTTTATTGTATGGCAGATCTGCATTCCTCTTTCAATTTCATAGGTCAATGGGAAGTTAAATTCTTCGTAATAAAATTTTGTGACAGACGAGGGACAGACTGACACGTGAGTGACAGTTAGTTCAGAACTTTTTCTAGGTGAACCAATTTTGATGATTCTTTTTTTATTTGAAAGCTGGGGCATCTTGATTTGGTGAAGATCTGATGAAAAACTTCGGTGATACACAATGGAACCCTTCAATAAATGATAGCAAACCTTCCGGATTTGCTGCAATCGCATGTCTGTTTATGGTTTACACCACTTCATAACATAACATCACGCATCATGCGATACGCAGAGTGTATCAGCGTGATGAGGTGGTGAGGGGTACACAGATTTATACAATTTACCCTGATAAATCCTAACATCGCCAATTCGGTCATAACTTCACTATTTAGTTTTCGTTACAGGGTACGTCTAAAAAGTGAAAAATGAAAAACCATTTTTTCCAAAAAAAAAAAAATACAACCGACTTCCATAAAAAAATGCAAAATAACTTTAACTTCGGAAATTGATATCAAATAACGAAGACACAAAACTAGAAACACTTTTTTTTTTGTTTTTTGATGGAAGCAGGTTGTATTTTTTTGTAAAAAATATTTTTTATTATTTATTTAATTATAATGTTAAAAAAAATACTGACCTGATCCTCCCTCCGTCACCCCTGTCGTGTCTCCTCTCACTGATCACAGATATGGAAGTCTCCCCGATCTCGTGTTTTTTCTTGTGCTTCTTCGATTTGTGTTTACTGAGAATTAATATCAAAATTAAGGTTTTAAGAGATGCATGGATTTAAAATCAAAGGCTCGTGATGAATCTAAGCTACTGTATGTAATTGAATATGTCTTGGGACTAATATTTTACGATAAATCCCGTAAAATTGGGATCTGTTTATTTTTAATAAGATCAATACATTGTAAATCATCGAATTTTTTGGATGTTCTATTCATAATATACTTATCGAGAGTTTCAAGATTTGTTACAATCTTATAGTGTTTGCAATTGTCCGGTAACGTATATTCTCGAAATATTCATACAAAATACTTCAGGTATAAGTGGACTGGTGAAAACAATTATAAAAAAAGAAGATGTTACTACCTACATTTTATGGAGTTATTATAAGAGAACCGCTTATCTTGGTATGGTCTTATGAAGAGGAGGGATGAAACACACATGTAACTAAAAGAGTTATGAATATAAATGTGGATAGATAGAGACTATGAAGAGGGAGAGGGAAGCCAAAGAAAAAATGGATGGATTGTGTGAGGAGTGATATGAAAGAAAACGGCGTTAGTGATAGCGTGACGGCTGACAGGACAGAATGGAAGAAAAAGATGTGTTACGCAGACCACAAGTAATATGGGATAAAGGCAGGGAGATGATTTGCAAACATAAACGTATGTGGCAGTTGATTTTTTTTGGTCCTATAGTAAAAGTTGTTCATAATAGTGAGTTCATTTACTGTTGAATTGTCGTCTGCACTATGTATATATATCTTTATCTCTCTCTTACGTACCTATGTCTCTTGTCCTTCTCTTTCCTGTCAGGATTCCTATGTTTTGTCTTCTTCCTGTACACAGACCCGCCGTTGCCTTCGTCGACAGTCTCCAGATGTAAGACATACAGTCGGTATATTTGTAGCAAGATTACCTGAGTGACAATAATAAATTAAATGTTTTTTTTTAAAAAAGCTTTAGCTCGTTGGCATTATGTAAAGTACTGATGATAACAAAACACACTAGCCCAAATTCAACTATCCTACCATTTACCATCAGGTAGTTCCAGTCCCTACATCCCGGCGCCTTCATCAGATCAGCTCGATTGTATCTTAATATTACATTGTCACCGGACTTACATACAGCTCTATCGGAAACCAACAAGAGGTCGAAAAATGTTTTACAAATTTTGAAGCGTACAACTTACATACGAACATTGCAAGGTAGATAGAAGCTTTAGAAAGTATAAGAAACTTCATCATCTACTGTCGCCTTTTCTCCACCAAGTTTGGGTCGGCTTCCAGTCTCACTGGATGCAGCTGAGCACCAGTATTTTGCATGGACCTTCACAACCCGGTTACTTTTTTTTTTTTGGGGTTGAGAAATCATCCTATGTCTTCTTCCGCTCTTGGTGGAGCGGGAGGGCGTGTCAGACTCTTACTGACTAAAACCCTGCCCTGAGTGCCCAGGGGCACGGTAACTCTGTTTCTAATTTATTCACAACCCCTGGGCAGGCATCGGTCATAACGGTCCCCGTCATGCATTGCTGACAATTCTTTGAGGCGCGCGTGGAACACTACGTGCCGTCGACTCTCGGGCCTGATCCTGATCAGACGGCGAGCTACCCAATACTCGCCGTCCGCATGCTCGCGTCTACGGTGGCCGGTTAACGTCTCGCGACGTCCGACGCCCAGGGCGTCTCCTGCGGCGGCTGATGCTGGGGGCGTGAGGGCGACTCTCTTGAGGAACCCTCACCCGTTCCACCTCCTCCTTACAACCCAGTTACTTGGTAACACGTTGCTCTTTGATAATGCTGGTTGTCAGATTTTTGGGCATACGACCACACGTAACGACTACCAAAGATCTACAAATGGCACCCAACGGCTTAACTTGCTTTTTGAGGCACGGAGGAATCTCACGAGTGCTATTTTATCATCATCATCATTTCAGCCGAAAGACGTCCACTCCAAGCTCCCCCAAGTGTCGCCACAACGACCAGTCCTATGAGTCTTGCATTCACCAGCTATCCACGACCTTCACCAGGTCCACCTTGTGGGACGCCTTCCAACGTTGCGTCTTCCAGTACGCGGTCGCCACGCCAGAAGTTTTTGGCCCCATCGACCATCTGTTTTGCGAGCAATGTGCCTTGCTCATTGCCACATGAATTTCATTGATTGAAATCTCTAATATTTTTGGGAAATTATAATTAGCCTATTATGTTCCAACTGCTGGGACACTAGGCCTCCTCTCTGTGAGAGGGGGTGGGCCATAATCCACCAAACGAGCCTAGTGTGGCTTGATAGATGTCATATCTTTGATTTTATTTACTTACTAGCTCTTGCCAGTGGCTTCGCCCGCGTGGAATTAGTACTCCCCCCATTATAAACTTTCAACCCCTTTATCACCCCCTTAATGGTTGAATTTTGAAAAACCCTTTCTTAGTGGATAGGTACCTACTCTTCACAAGGAACACACCCTCCAAATTTCATGTCTCTCGAACCAGCAGTTTAGGTCGTGCGTTGATATATCAGTCAGTCAGACTTTGAATTTTATATATACAGATTTCGTGGAGAAAATTTAAGCAAAATAATAACAACTTGAGATGTAGAAAAAAAACCCGCCAGACTAAATGGGCAGCCGCATGCTCCATGTCCGCTGGTCAATAGTCTGCACAAAGTGGAAACCTGAGGATAGATGGCGCCGCCGAGGCTAGGAAGATTTAGCGAGGTGACTTAGACGCCAACCAACCGCAAGGGCTTCGACGTGGCTCAGAAAAAGAATACCTGGAAGGATTTAGGGTAGGCCTATGTCCAGCAGTACGACACCATCCTTACCAATATTATAAATGCGAAAGTAAGTTTGTGACCTTTTTAAACAACCACTGAACCGATCATGATTATAGAGGAATGCCCATCAGCCATACAAAAAAATGACTGAAATGGACAGAAACTACTAATAGTCCTTATTTCTATTTACAATTAAATAATTATGTATAATGAAATAATTCTTAAGTTTGTTAAACTAGGGTAAAAATATAACCATCACTAAAATATTTAACTTGATATCCGCCTCAGAACGCAAAACTATGAAAAGTAAACAAGAAAAGCAAGAAATGCAGTAATGTCAAACTGTCAGTAAAGCAAAGGACATGTTGTGTTTATATACTCGTATATATATGTTTCATTGTTTCATTATCATGCAGTATATGATACGTTTTCTATATTAAAAACAATTTATATATATATTATTGTTATTAATATAAAAACGTTAAATGTTATGTTATGTTATATGTATGTTTTTCATATCATTGTGCACTAATTCAATAAAATAGTTTGTTATGGATTATTTGATGATTCCTCTTTGGTTTTTTTTTTTTTTTTTTTTGTGGGTTGGGAAGTCATCCTATGCCTTCTCCCGCTCTGGGTGGAGCGGGAGGGCGTGTCAGACTCTTACTGACTAAAACCCACCCCTGTTCCTTCCTGCCTTTGAGTGCCCAGGGGCGAGGTAACTCTGTTTCGAATTTATCCTCAACCCCCGGGCAGGCATCGGCCATGACGGGCCCCGTCTCTTGCTGACAACTCTTTGAGGCGCGCGTGGAACACCACGCGCCGTCGACTCTCGGGCCTGGTGCTGATCGGACGGTGAGTTACCCACTACTCGCCGTCCGCAGGCCCGGATCTACGGTGGCCGGAAATCTTCTCGCGGCGCCGGAAGTCCCCGGCGTCTCCTGAGGCGGCTGCTGCTGAGGGCGTGAGGGTGACTCCGTTGTTGGTGCTCTCTCACGCGTCCCGCCTCCGCCTTCGCGAGCATAACTGCTTCGCAGAAGGAGGAGACGGCTTCCCATTCCCTCTCGCTCCGTACCATGGCCTGAACCAGGGCAGGGCGCGAGAGGTCGCTGCCGCCTATCGCATCCACGAGGACACGGCGGTGCTCTGCCCAAGCGGGGCAAACTTCCACCGTATGCTCCACCGTGTCCTCTGGGCGATCCGTGCAATGGAAACACCCCTTGATCCGAAACAGGAACCTCCCGAAACAGCCGTGTCCGGTGAGGACCTGCGTCTTCCTCTTTGGCTGAATGTCACTTACTCATGTCAAAGAAACACGACCTCCAGTAAAAATATAAGACAGTCTGTCCATTTCAGGCATTTTTGGGGCATTCCCCTTTTGCATATAGGATTGTACGTAGTCAGGGGTACAGAAAAAGACAAAGGGTTTCTTTCATCCGGAAAAAAAAATACTGTTCCCGAAGGAAAGAACAATAACTTTTGACGGTTACAAATAATTTTGAATCATTTTGCTCCCGTGCAAAGCAAAGGCGGGTCTGTGGTCCCCCAGTCTAATTCCCTTTGGAGTACCACGAGCAAATATTTTTGCCCGTGAAACCCCCAAGGCGGACAAAGGGTCAAATTATTTGGCCTGTGGTACCCCCACTAATCGCCAGATAAATAAAATGCAAATACAATCTCTTTGCTTAATGCATTAATTGACGGATGACCTAATACAGTCACTCATGGGGTATCACGGGCATTAAAAATATATTTAATAAGAAGATTATTATTCAGGGTGTTCTACGGGCAAAAATATTTCCTCGTGGTACACCAAGGGGAACTAAACTGGGGAACCATGGGCAAGTACCGGGCGGGTTGCTAGTAAAAAAATAAAACTTACCAACGTATTCTTACAAGTGAAGAATATATTCATATAGTTAATGATCTTGTAGTGACAGATGATGAGGAGTCTAAACGCCAAGAACGGCGCGTCTTGGAGAGCTATGTTCATCATAATAGCACAAACTTCTATAGAACAGCAGCAAGCCCGGCTGTTTCTGTAGGAAAGAAAAGAAAGAGAGATATGTTAGAGCAGGATAAGCAAGTGTCACTTAACACAAGCTTTGGCTTCGTATTATTCCTGTTATTGTCGCAAAACTGTCACATTTCCTGTAAAGACAGGAATATTATATAATAGAGTGGTCAAATGCGATGTATAGGTACAATTTTTTGCCACCATTTCGATTTGAGGCCATTTTATTTGTTGTTTGATATCCATTTTTAAACGACTTCGAAAAAAGGAGGAGGTTCTATGTTTGACTGTATGTATGGTATGTGTGTTTTTTTTTGTGTCCACCGATTTCTCTGTGAGTTGTGAACCGATTTTCGAAATTCTTTTTTTACCCAAAAGAGTACCTATAAGCATTCCATATTTAAATTTTATCGAAATTGCTTCAGCGCTTTTTTGGAGAACAACAATAACATGTATTTTACAATATTACATTACAATAAGATGACGTTTTGGTCTCCTCCAATTACGAGTATGTTCCATGTTATTGGGGTTATCAATTCGGGCGTAAATAATATTGATACTGATACTGACTTCCAAAAATGAAAATACACTAAAAATTTAAAAACAACTTTAATTTCGGACGTCAGTGTCAAATAACGAAGAAATAAAATACAAACACCGACTTACGAAAATAAAGTTATTTTTAAATTTTTGGTGTAGGTACCTAGGTATTTTAATTTTTTTGAGTTGAAGAGTTGCATTTTAATTGTGGAAAGTTTTTAAGACCATAGCCACTGTACTAAATTCAGTAAATTGTATTCTTAAGATCCAACGTGAATTGAAAAACGATCATATCAAAAAATTATAATTATGGGTGACGACAGAAGTCGAGTTTCGACAGATCCAGAATGTTTTGAAAGGGACATTTTGGTGTCAATCTAAAATACTAAAAGCAGAATATTTGTTACTTTGATAGTGGGATACCCAATAAAGTATGCGAAAATTTAATGAAAAACACGTCCAAAGCTTTCGTCAAAATTTTTAGTCAGCAAACAAGGTAACTATTTAAGGTGGAAGCGCCAGGGTAGCCCGCGAAATTCAAATTTGTTCGACGACGACGAATTCTCGAAGACGAGAGGGTTGTATTGATGATTACAGTTCTGTAACTACGTATTTGCTACGGCCGCGAATCATATTTTGACCAACATACAACCTGATACTGACCTGCAAATTGCAAAAATGGTAAAAAAATTTGAATTTCGCGGGCTACCCTGGAGCTTTCACCTTAAAAACCGCTGAAATACCGGATAACAGACACAATAGAAAATCTATTGTTCCCGGCACTTTTATGGCCGGTATTTGACAGATACATTTTGTGCCAATGCTGCCAGTGTTGCCTGGGCATTTTTCCCATTGACGAGCTATATGGACGAATTTTTCAAAGCCCAATGATTACGGCTTCCCTAATGCCGCTTCTACTTATACTTTATTTATTTTTTAAAAGTTTGTATTTATCTGTAAACATTACCTACTTAAAAATAATTATAGATATTGTTATCCATACAAAATTGCGAAGCCTGAATAATATAATACTCGTATATTTATCTCGAATTATTGTCGTTGGATACAAAAAATATCTTAATTTAAAATTGTATACATCCGAGTTGGCCACCCTATATTATGTTTAAGCCAAAACACGTGTTAAGTGATTGTATATTAATCTAAGTCTTAGATTAGACATATAGTTGTTTAAAGTGCACTTAAGTTTGTAGTTCAAAATATTGTGTTTGTGAGGCGTCATTGTCGTGTTTGTCCAATATATTTGTGGTAGTATTTTTTCTTTTTCCATACACATCAGCACAATATTCACCTCCACTGTAGTCATACCACCTTACATGCAACTATATATTTTCTTTGTCATAATCCATTCATCGTTTTTTCGGTCTTCCCTTAGGGTGCTTACATAGGGGGGCTAGCCATATAACTTTTCTATTATTGTTTACGCTAACGCTTAGTACAAAATGTATGGCAATGTCATTACCTGCGGAGACAATATTCACGTGACTTATATGGCAGGCAATGTCATTGTCATACATTTTGTACTAAGCGTTAGCGTAAACGCTAATAGAAAAGTTATTTGGCTAGTGGGACAGGTTTCCGGCACAGACAAATCTGTGCGGATCGATACTTACATTACACAAGTTAACATGGAAATATTATACCTGTATCGATCGGTGCCGACCCGCACAATTTATCCGTGCTGAGAACCTATTTCTTTATGTAAGCACCCTTACTCTACAGGATGTAACGGAAATGGGTGGTCATATTTATAACCGACTTCGAAATAAAAACGTTTTTACAAAAAAATAGGACAGACTTCCAAAAAAAAAAAAAAAAACAAAAAAGTGCAAAATGACTATAATTTCGAAAGTCAGTGTTTCTGGTTTTGTTTCTTCGTTTTTTGACACCGACTTCCGAATTTTACATTTGTTTTGTTTTTCTTGGAAGTCGGTTCTATTTTTTTGTAAAAGGTTTTTATTTTTAACTTTCTAGTTGTGATTGCCCATAAAATTGTGTTAACAATACATATTTATGCGATAACAGCAATCGCGGTTGATTTGCTGTCATTTTTTGAAGAGTTCCGTTGTCTGTCTCCGAAACTCATCATCAGATCTATTTGAAATTTAAATGGGACCATTTCGGTATAAACCGCTTTCGAACTAAAAATAATTTTGCAAATCCGTCTCTAAATGACGAAGTTATGCCCGAACATACAAAAACAAAATATAAACATACGAATTGATAACCTCCTCCTTTATGAAGTTGGTTAAAAAGGAGGAGGTTCTATGTTCGACTGTATGTATGTTTTATGTATGTCCACCGATTTCTCTGTCAATTGTGGAGCGATTTTCAAAATTCTTTTTTTGTTTGACAGAGTATACTTACTCCCGAGGTGATACCGTATAAACTTTATCAAAATTGAATCAGCGCTTATTAAAAAAATCAACAAAAACCAAAATTGACGTTTTGGTTTTCTGCAATTATGTTCCAATTCCATGTTCTATGTTATTGGGTTCGGGCGTAACTTTAATATATCCGTTTCGACTGTTCAGACACATTAGTTTTAGTTCTGCGGTCTAACAGCTAAAAAGTGAAAAATAATAAACTTTTTAACAAAAAATACAACCGACTTCCAAAAAGAAAATACACTAAAACTTTATTTTTAACGTTATTTTTAAATTTTTAGTATATTTTCTTTTTGGAAGTCGGTTGAATTTTTTGTAAAAAAGTTTTTAGATACTATTTCTGCCTTGAAATGACCTTTATTCAAGGACGTCATAGTAAATTTCCATAGAAAATATTGGACTTTCCGTACAAAGATGTCAACATCTAATCAAAATTAGTATGGGAGGGATTTTTTTTTCGGAAGTATTTTCTTTAGAGATTTATCCATTTCTATGATCACGCATTTTCGTTACACCCTGTATAGTATTCATACATACAATGCTAGTCAAAACATTCCATACGAAATATCCCTTTTTCTTGATAGAGTGTGTCTGTATTAAAAATTAATAGAATCAAATCTGGAAAATATTCGTATCATGTGTTTGTACTAGGGAATATGCATGTAATCTTATCTCTTAATTCTAACTCTTCCTGTTAGAATTGATGCCAAATGTCATGATTTCATGAAATTCTTACATTTGGCATCAATTCTAACTGAGAGAGTTGTATTGATGATTTTAATGATTATAATTCTATAAATACATACTTGCTACGGCCGGAAATCAAATTTTAAATAAGATGACTCTGACCTGCAAATTGCAAAAAACGTAAGAAACCCCTAAATAAATAAATAAATAAAATTTGAATTTCGCGAACTACCCTGGAGTATTCACCTTAAATGAATAATTTTATTAATTGTGTGTGCCTAGTCAAGCAGAAATTGCCATTTCACTATTATAATAAAATTTTAGTGAAATTTAAAGTACTTTTTACGAATAAGTGTTATTTTGACTCATATATTTTTCGTCACTTCCGGCATTATTGAGAACGATGCGTTTTGAGTTTACGTTTAGTTTCATCAAAAACATGCAACATAAAATAATGAATTGTAAAATATGTGATGAATTAAAAATCAAACAAGTGCACCACATTGTTTCTATGGTCCAATAAAAAGTATATATACATTTATAACCCCGGCGGCGCTCGTGTGTGCCGCTAGTTTGTCTTGCCAAAAAAATTGCCAAAAACCCGATTCACGCGTTTTAAACCGCTATTAGCCAAGGTCTTTAGACCTGTGACAAGGTTCATACACCCGGAACCTGACAAAGTCTGTAGTTACACGATGGCCGCCTGTCAACGGGGACTGACAGATGCTGAAACGTGACGCGTCCAGGGCTTGAGAGGTTAAAAAAATAAAAAAGTTTAGAATTACTTGCATATTCCCTATTGGGTTCATGACTAAAAAATGTAACTAGTCCATCAGTTAAATTACCAAAAAATATTGGAAACGTATTTTTGCTTTCGTCACGTAAACAAAAAATGAAGACGATACAGTGCGTTGTAATTTTAGTGTGACGTCAAACTTGACTTAAAATTATACCACTTTTTACTCAAAAGTGACATAACATATTCCACAACTATCACACAACGCCATCTAGTCCCAAGCTAAGCAGAGCTTGTGTTATGGGTACTAGACAACTGATAAACATACTTATATATTTCTAAATACATACATATTATAGATAAATTACACCCAGACACAGAACAAATAATCGTGCTCATAACACAAACATTTGTCCTGGGTGGGAATCGAACCCACGACCTCCGGCATAGCAGTCAGGGTCACTAACCACTAGACCAACAGGCCAGCCAAATGCGAAAATAGCCAAAATGAGTTTTATCTTTGTCATTTTTCATTGATTTGATAAAGCAAAAAATACGAGTCCAATATTTTTTGATAATCTAACTTACGGAATACATAGAATTATACTTTTTTCCCTGGATCATCCCTATTACACCGGCACCCATACTCTTCAAACTGGAAGACAACGAAGCTGGTTGGCGCCAAAAATACACAACCTATCCTATCAGTTGTTCTTTTTCTGACATTTTCTTTGGTCTCTAAAGATGTGAGTGGTACACAAAAAAGCTGGAAAGCGTGATCAATATGAAGGTTTTTCATTAAGGGTGTAGATATATGTCACCTGATAATTGTAAACACAGTAAAATTGTAATAAATCTTGCGAGAGTGCCAACTGTCGGTATATTATGAACTAGCAACCCGCCTCATCTTCACACGGGTACAAAATATTATACACCTATAAACCCCTGAATCACTCTGTCTATTGGTGAAAATACGCTCAGTAGTTTTTGAGTTAATCGCGAATTTAGTTTAATTAAAATACAATCAATCTCATTTCTCAAATTGGATAATTTACAATGTATCCAAGTCTTAGAAACGGGCGGGCGTTTTTGGGCAACTGTCTTTTTGTAGTACCTACTTAACGTTCAAAAATTGCTGGCTCTCAGCCTAGTTTGAATAAATGACTTTAGATTTGATTTGATTGAAGATAAAGAGTTCACAATTTTACGTGATTTTTTATAAAATAACCGTGTTTGCAATTATCCGATGACAGATATTTGAATTGTGAAAAAAAGTCTCTTCAAAATTACACTCTGAAACATGTAGTCTGGTTTTCTCCTGAAAATCCATGAAATATTCGTATTTTTAACAAAGTAAGTTGGAAATAAATTGAAATACAATATATATATGGGTAAAGTATGTAATATGTTTGTTTTAACACAACATGTAAGTATATATCATGTACATAAATCGTCGATTTCGAATGGAGAAAGGGAGCAAGTAGATATTTGAATTTCTGCCTTTATCATTATCTTATTACGGCTACAAAACTAGAGTACTAAAAAATAAATAATGTTCTCGGAAAAACAGTAACTATACAGGGTCATTGGTAACTCGATGAATCCCCGGCAGGACGAGATAGTTTGACCTATTTGTAACAATTGAAAACCCAAGGTTTTTTTTTTGAAAATTTTCTACTATACATAATTTTTCTTTAAAATTGCTAATTGAAAAATTGGATATTCTCAAATCGATGAACAATTAAGCACCCGAGGAAGCCTCCTCGGGTGCTTAATTGTTCCACTATCACGTCCAGCCGGGAATACATCGAGTAACCAATAACCATATTAATAGTTTAGTCTGTTTTTCCGGGACCATTATTTTGTTTTAAACCGACTTCAAAAACGAGGAGGTTCTGCATTCCACTGTATGCTTTTTTTGTATGTTTATTGATGATTCTTTTTTTGTTTATAGATATATAAATTTTATCGAAATTGCTTCAACAACCAATTGTAATTTAAAAAATTTTATTACCAAAAAACGAAGAAACAAAACTAGAAACACCAATATCGCATTTTTTTTTAAAGTCGGTTAATTTTTTTGTTAAAAAAAAATTACCTACCAGTAAAGTTTCATAGAGCTGTAATAAAATCATGATAAAGGATAACGTCCTGCCGGGAATAGGTCGAGTTACCAGTAACCCTAAAATATGTTTTCATTTAAAATGCTGCAAGCATCTTTCGGCCGGTCACGATAAGTAGTCTGGGCATGGAAGTACCTCTACCCCCTTCTCCCATTCAAGAGTCGTCCACAAAAAGTGCTTCAGGTGTGTTATGAGCTCGCGTGCAGGTGTTACATATTACGTACATACATGTCGGACCTATTGGCTGTTCCCCTGGACTTGCGGCTCTTGGTGGCCGTGAGGACCACAGTGAACTGCATCAGGGACCACGACCAGATGGCCAGGGTGAGGAGAACTAGGACTTTCTCGGTCGCTACCTTCTCGTCTTTGAAGGAGTCGAAGAATTCTATTATATCGGCCGCTGTACCTGGTCGGGGAAGAAAAGAATATATTGATAAGTGAAGTGTTAGAAAATCATCATCAAAAGGATCGCAGATCAATTTCCTTTACATGCAGCGACTGCCTATCTGACCTCCAAAACCCAGTAACTGGGTTATTTAACATGGCTAGTTGTGTTTTTTGGTTTCTACCTATAACGACTGCAAAATCATCATCATTTCAGTGGAAAGCGTCCACTGCTGGATATAGGCCTCCCCTAAGTGTCACCACAACGACCGGTCTTGTGCGTCTCGCATCTATCGGATTCCCGCGACCTTCACCAGGTCATCGGTCCACCTTGTCAAGGCCTCCCGCCTTCCAACGCTGCGTCTTCCGTTACGCGGTCGCCACTTCAGAACCTTTTGGCCCCATCGACCGTCTGTTCTGCGAGCAATGTGCCCTGCCCACTGCCACTTCAGTTTGGCGATTCTTAAATTCGGGCTAAGGCAGTAACTTCGGTACTCCTGCAGATATATTTATTCCTGATGTGATCCCGCAAGGAAACTGTCAAATAACAGCCGAGACCAACGTCTTAACATGCTTTCTGAAACACGATTATGGGTATGCAATGGATGATCGACCTCGACAAACGATGTTTTACCTAGAAGAGCAACCTACGCCTGCGCCTGCGTATGGCAGTTGTCGCACCGCCGGCGAGTAAGAGACTAACTTTCGGGAGTCTCGGGTATTTTGACGCTCAAGTAACATACAATAGCTAATATATACATTCCGTGTATCTATTCCCG
Source organism: Polia nebulosa (assembly GCA_951329385.1). Classification (NCBI taxonomy): domain Eukaryota; kingdom Metazoa; phylum Arthropoda; class Insecta; order Lepidoptera; family Noctuidae; genus Polia; species Polia nebulosa. The sequence continues at coordinate 12,412,932 of OX589608.1, forward strand.
CCGGCGAGGACTTGCTCCACATGTTTGTCGCTGAACGACAAGAGCTATCAAAGCTTACTCGCTCAGCGATGCTCGCTTAAGCTGCGTGTCCATTATGCGCTCGTGGCGCGCGTGCCATGAACACCCGCGCCAAGAGTGCGTTCCGCGGAACGCGCTCCAAATATTTAAATGATATCAACTAAGCGCATGGCGCGTGTGGCAACTGTTCCAGTGTTCGGTCGTTCAACATGCAGGCCAGTCGTGCACGAGCAGCAGCAGCGTTTATAATAATTCACAGTATTATACCGAAGAAAAAAACTTAAACGTAAAGTGCGTTGGTGGATGAAAGAGTTGTACCGAAATACACCACAACTTATTTCTCTCCAAGCGTCTTCTCTGAGCGATTTATTATGATAAAAATAACTTTTCAGTTCTTAACAGTTCTTTTGTACCATAAAATTGAATTAATTTACGGCAACTCTGATTATCCATAGCACACAGCACAACACAAAATAATATCACGTCCGTCTCAACAGGCGCGCGCGCCACACCTGAGCTTCCTTTGATGCGCGGTAAAAAACCGACTTTAGATGGAACGGGCCGCTCTAAGTTCGAGCGTTCCAACAAACACATTGGCGCGCGTTCCAAAATCGTATCCATTTCGCGCGGCAGGAACGCGCGCCAATGTTCGTCCTCTTGGAGCGCGAAGTCGATACGCGGCTTTACACCAAGAAACCAACCGGAGCGAGAGGTGCGAGTAACCGCCCGTCACACTTGAACACTCGCTTAAAGCCCAGCGACAAAACTATCGGAACTACCACTCGCTACTCGCTGCTCGCCAACTCGTTTCTGTTTTGAAGCTCTACTCGCTACTCGCTCATCGCCGGCGGTGGGACAAGTGCCTATAGATCGGTATTTTATAGAGGAAATAATAATAAATCGGGCCAAATTGTTTCTTTTTTGACCCATCCCAAACTCAGTGTCAGTGTGGAGCCCCTTTACAGGACATGTGCCGCCCCCTTGCTTGCCCAGAATGCCCAACCATCTACACCTTGACTGATTTAAACGATATACAAACTGGTCGCACAAAATTTGGGTCAAAATCGACACGAAAAAAAATATCTTTACTTCGTATAGGTATGTGATCGACCTCTACCGCGTACCGTAAGACGCAGCGTTAGAAGGCCTCCAACAAGGTGGACCGATGACCTGGTGAGGATCGCGGGTAGCTAGGATGCGAGACGCACAAGGTCGGTCGTTGTGGTGACAATTTGGCCACTTTGGACAATAGGCCTATGTCCAGCAGTGGATATCTTTCGGCTGAAATGATGATGATTACTTATCGATGTAGATCAGTAGCAGTTGACTGAGCTGGTCTCCATCGGTATCAGCAGCAGCCAACGTCCCACGATGAGTAGGTCAGCATCAGGTAGGTACTGTTCTATGATTGTCACCCACATGTCCTAATGTTACTTACCGATATAGACCAGCAGCAGTTGACTGAGCTGGTCTCTTGTGAGGTCTCCTTTGGGCAGCAGCCAACGCCCCACGATTAGTGTCAGCATGAGGAACTGTTCTATGAGAGTCACCCACATGCTGGTCCCCATCTTGCTGGCACCAGGAATCGGTAAGTCCGTCTGGGGACAATTGAGAATAAGTTTTTGATTTCATGTCAATTGTTCGTGGTAGGCAATTTCGGGATTGTGTATATTTTGTTGAAGATTTGTTAATTTATCTCGTTTTTTTTTTTTGTAATTAAACCTAGAACCAAGTACAGTGACTTCATTTGCAGCTGACCATAGAGGTAGAGAGTAGACATAGACAAGAATAAAACTTAATATTTACCTACTCTATTTCGGATAAGTAAACTAAATTAATAAACTTCGCACAGTTAGGGTTCCGTACCAAATGAGGGAATTCTAAAGAAAGAAAACAGATTTATAAATATATTGGTATTTTTTAGTAAAATATACGTAATAATAAACATTATCACCAAACTTCAGTCAATGGGGAATTAAAAAAATCTTCGGACCAATTTTTTTTATTAAGGACTTATTTTTTTTGTGATTCTGATTAAACACGAAAACTTATGGATCGTCTCCTGAGACCCTTTTCGTGTAGCTGCAAAGGTTAAAGTAGTTACCCTTACTGCCTCGCTGAAAGATTCCATGGGGCGCCAATCGGAAATAAAAAAAATGTTTTTCAAAATGTACCGTGTGACATATCAAATGAATAGCAAATTGTGAGGGTCTCAAAAGTACTTTTTTCATAATTTTAAATAAATAGTTTCAATGTTACCTAAGAAAATAGGTAAAAACTAACCATCCCCCTTATCTCCGAAACTACTGAACTATTTTCTGCTATTTTATATAAAGATTACAGGAAAACCTATACACGTAAAGATAAAAAAAAACTTGATGGAAAATATGATTCGTTCGGAACCCTTTGCGAACGAGTTCAACTTGCAATTGGCCGGTATTTTTTCACACAATTTAAAAATTACGATATGATTATTTTTCTCCGTAAACTTTTGCCATGTATCTACCACTAGCTTCTACCAGCGGCTTCGCCCGCCTGGAATTAATACTTCACCCGTTATAAACTTTCACCCCCTGTTTCACCCCCTTAAGGGTTTAATTTTGAAAAACCGCTTCTTAGTGGACCTACTCTTCACAAAGTACACACCCTCCAAATGTCATGTCTCTAGGACCAGCGGTTCAGGCTGTGCGTTGATATATCAGTCAGTCAGTCAGTCAGGACTTTGAAATTTATATACAGTGTGGAAAATATCAATGGGCCCTAAAGGGAAACCACTTTAAATCCTTAATATACATTATTGTACATAAAGGAAACATATATTCCTTTATTTTTAAAAAGAAAAAAAACTGCATTCACAGATTTCCCTTTAAAAAAAAAACATACATATATAGTCGAACATAGAACCTCCTCCAGGTTCTATGTTCGACTGTATGTATGTTTTTTTTTATGTGTTGGTCACACATAAAAAAAAAAACAATTGCTGCCGATTGCTCTGTCAGTTGTGGACCGATTTTCAAAATTCTTTTTTTATCTATACATATAATAAATCTGTAGAAAAGTCATTTTTGTACATTGAAGAAATTGAAACAAAAAATAGCCAGCGTGTGAAAAGATAAGTAACAGAACCCATTTCCATCATTTTTGAAATTTTTGTCTGTTTGTCTGTTTGTCTGTTTGTTTGTGCGCACATCACGTAAAATCTACGAATTCAATGCTGACAATGTTTATATACAAAAATTATACGCAACTTGAGGATTAACTTAGTTTTTGTTTCATCGAAATCGGTTCACTCTATCAAAAGATATGATTAATTTAGTGAGTTCAAGAAGTAAAATATTACGTTACGCAATTAAGTATAGTACTTGCAACGACATCTTAAGACTAAAAATAGAACTAATGTTGATAGTTGAAATCTAAATCCGATAGATGGCGTTGTGCAAATGACGTCATTTTCTGATTCGCGGTGTTAAGATTTTCCGCGCGAGGATGACGTCCACCGTGTTTACTAGGCAAATTGGGTTTCGTTAGGTGTCTTAAAAGTTCTTGCGTGTGTCGTAAAAGTTCTTTGGTTGCTTGGTTTATCGATTTTCTAAATTGGTCGAAAAAAAAGTATTTGCTTATCTTATTGGTTTCGTTTGGTCAACTTTGGTCATTGGTTTGAAGTACGAAGTAAAGATTGTATTTGATTTACTTCGTAGTTTGAATCCAATAGTGCCAATCGTTATACAGTAAGTTAGTGTTGCCAATTCGTTGAGTCACGACCACGAACAGACGATACGTTGTCACACTAGACTGTTCGACGCACCGTTCTTTTAAGTTTGTAGGCTATTCAGTCATAAGTGTTGTTAGTTTTGTTTATTGCTTTAATTTTCCTTGAAAATACCTCAAAGAAAAAAAACTAACCTTTCGCTGCGTAGCCGAAATGCGAAAAGGATGAGACTTTGTAGGTCTCAGGAATCGGAAGAAGATCGTGAAGCACGGTTATCTGCTAACCGAGAGCACATCGCTCTTTCACGTGAATCGGAAACGTTCACCGAAAGGGAGTCACGTTTAAGTTCACAAAGAACACGGACCGCGACTTTGCGGTCTAAAGAGAGTATCCAGGAACGCGAAGACCGGCTGTCTGCTGATCGGGAGCGCCACTCTCTCTCACGTGAGTCAGAGACATTCACAGAAAGGGAGTCGCGCTTAAGTTCGCAAAGAACTCGGACCGCGACTTTGCGTTCTCAAGAGAATATCCAGGAACGCGAAGTTCGGCTGTCTGCTGATCGGGAGCGCCAGTCTCTCTCACGCGAGTCAGAGACTTTCACAGAAAGGGAGTCGCGCTTAAGTTCGCAAAGAACTCGGACCGCGACTTTGCGTTCTCAAGAGAGTATCGAGGAACGCCAAGCACGTCTGTCATCTGACCGAGAGCGACACGCTCTCTCGCGCGAGTCTGAATCTCTCTCCCAAAGAGAAGAACGATTACAAATAGCTAAACATAACTATGTAGGTGTACAAAGAAACAATGAAAGTTATCTTGCATCTGAAAGGGAAAGAATAGATGAACTAAGACGAGCAGAAACAGCAGAACAACGTCAATCTCGCCTAGAAATAGAACGAGCTCGATACCATATGAATAGAGAAACAAATAGCGGAGCTGATGAGTCCATGGAAAATGACGATGCAAATATTTTATTACCTTGGGACAATAGGGAAAAATCAGGGTTCACATATTCGTCTAGAATTAATTATGCTGGCTTTACTTTCGTGGGTGACATGAGAGAAATTTGTAATTTTTGTCATGCTTTGAAATGGAGGAAAGAGACAGATGGAATGTGCTGCTCAAATGGAAAAATTGTTCTTCCAAATTTCCAAGATCCACCACACTTACTTAAAAGTCTCCTGAATGGCGATCATCCCCAGTCGAACCGTTTTTTGGATAATATTCGTTTATATAACAGTGCTTTCCAAATGACTTCCTTTGGGGCAAAACAAATAACGGAAGGACCGTTCATGCCAACCTTCAAAGTACAAGGTCAAGTTTATCACCTTATTGGATCTTTGCTGCCAGAAAATGAACCCAAATTTCTCCAAATTTATTTTGTATCCGATTACACGCAACAGCTCAATGTTAGAAATCACAATTTTCCCCAGCTCAATGCTGAGCTTTTGGGTCAACTTCAAGAATTGCTGCATCACGTTAACCAGTACGTTCGTGAATTCAAAGCTGCATTGGAGTCAATTCCACAAGGCAGCAATGATTTCAAAATTGTTATAAGTGCCGATAGACGTCCTGTGGGTGAACACCGTGGAAGACACAATGCACCCGTCGCAGATGAAGTTGCAGTTGTTTTAGTCGACCAGGAGTGTGAGAGACGTGATATCGTGTTGCGTACACGCGACGATCGCCTTCAACGCATTTTGGAAACCCACCGAGCTTACGACGCCCTGCAATATCCACTAATTTATTGTCATGGTGAAGATGGGTACAATTTTGGGCTGTACCAAGTGAACCCTACTACGAGAGTCACTAATTATCAAAAAAAAATATCTGCTCAACAATACTATTCCTACCTTTTACAAATAAGGCAAAACAGTTTCGTATATTTGCAACGATTTCGTGGTTTGTTCAGCCAATTTATTGTGGACATGTACGCAAAAATAGAAACTGAACGTTTAGTGTATATTCGCACTAACCAGCGACGGTTACGCGCTGAAGAATACGTGCACTTGCGGGACGCCATGCAATCAGATAATAACGTCGAAAACTTGGGTCGATTGGTTATTTTGCCATCCAGTTTCACAGGCGGTCCGCGGTATATGCACGAACGAACGCAAGATGCTTTTTGTTACGTCCGTAAATACGGCCGGCCGGACCTTTTTATAACATTTACAACAAATCCAAAGTGGACGGAGATTTGCCAGGCACTTCTCACAGGACAGGCGTCATACGACAGACATGACATTATTGCTAGGATTTTTCATTTAAAACTCAAAGTCTTGATTAATCTACTTACAAAGGAGAAAGTTTTCGGTTCAACTCTTTGTTTTATGTATAGCGTCGAGTGGCAAAAGCGTGGTTTACCCCACGCGCACATTCTTCTGTGGCTGGAAGAAAAAATTCGTCCCGATGCTATAGACAGTGTCATAAGTGCAGAATTTCCGGACTATAATGCAGATCCGATTTTGCATGACATAGTAAAAACACATATGGTTCACGGGCCATGTGGCCTCTTAAACAGGGAATCACCGTGCATGAAAGATGGTCAATGCTCAAAAAAATACCCCAGAGCACTGAAAGAACTAACTATGGCTGGGGAAAATGGGTATCCGCAATACCGGCGAAGATCACCGTCACAAGGTGGTTTCACAGCTACTGTCAGATTCCGTGGACAAGAAATAATTCTAAATAATAGTTGGGTGGTACCGTATTCTCCAGTTTTGTCAAACGCTTTTCAAGCACACATTAATGTTGAAATTTGTAATAGCGTCGAATCTATAAAATATATATGTAAATATGTTAATAAAGGTAGTGATCAAGCCATGATAGCACTAAGAAATAACAACCAATTTGATGAAGTGACAAGGTATCAATCTGGCCGATACATAAGCTCTTCGGAAGCAGTTTGGCGCATTTTGAGTTTCCCTATTCATGAAAGGTATCCGCCAGTCATCCATCTTGACGTGCACCTGGAAGGCGGGCAGCGAGTTTACTTTCAGCCAGAAAATGTGGCAGAAAGAATGAACAACCCAAGACAAACCACCTTGCTCGCATTCTTTCGCCTTTGCGAAAGAGACAATTTCGCTAAGTCTCTGTTGTACAATGAAGTGCCACATTATTATACTTATAACAAGCAGCAAGGTGTTTTTAATCGCAGGAGACGTGGAACTGCTGTAGAAGGCGAGTCCGGCATTTTTAAAGAACACGTGATTGGAAGAGTATACACGGTGCACCCAAATAATGCAGAGTGTTATTATTTACGCCTTCTTCTTCACACAGTGCGAGGACCTACTTCTTTTGCTGAGCTCCGCAAAGTGGACGATATAGAATATCCCACATTTCAAGCTGCTTGCCGCGCACGGCATTTATTAGATGGCGATCAGCATTGGGATGATGCTTTAGCCGAAGCATGCGTCAGTGATAGTCCACATCGTTTGCGCCATTTATTTGCCATTTTGTTGACATTTTGTGGCCTATCGGACGCTGGGCAGTTGTGGCAAAAATATAAAGACGCGTTTGCCGAAGATTTTTTGAGACAGCAAAATATAAATAGTGAAACTTCTGACCAAGTACGTGAAAGCTGCCATAATAGGGCTTTGCTGGCTATACAAGATATAGTTACAAGTATAGGAGGGAACCCCCTCAGTCAATACGGCTTGCCGACACCGACAGTTGGTGGGGAACGAATTAATAGGGAGTATACATCTGAAATAAATTACAACCCCGAAGAGTTAGCAGAAATATTGCGAAATGGCTGTTCAAATTTGACGACAGAACAACGTCAAATCTTTGATAGAGTATGCTGTAGTGTAGAACATTCATTAGGAGAAATGCTGTTTTTAGATGCACCTGGTGGAACAGGTAAAACTTTCCTCACTAAAGTTATCTTGGCTCAAATAAGGAGCCAAAACAAAATTGCCCTTGCCGTCGCTTCCTCAGGAATAGCTGCCACTTTATTACCAGGAGGAAAAACTGCACATACAACATTTAAAATACCAATCGACTTGGACCGCACAGAAAACCCTGTTTGCAACGTGTCTCGCAATAGTGATAAAGCAAGGGTTTTACGCGATTGCGCCCTTATCGTTTGGGACGAGTGTACGATGGCAAATCGTAAAGCTGTGGAAGCTGTAGATAGAACGTTGCGAGATATAAGACAAAATGACCGACCGATGGGAGGCTTAACGGTGCTATTCTGTGGAGACTTCAGGCAGACACTCCCTATAATACCCAGAGGAACGAGGGCCGATGAAATAGGTGCCTGTTTAAAGAGCTCTATTTTATGGCGTAGTGTCATATTAACTAATTTGAGCTTTAATATGCGAGCATATTTGGGAGGTGACGCAAACGCGCAGGTTTTCTCAAATTTACTACTTCAAATTGGTAACGGCACATACCCGACTCAAGAAGGAGGTAAAGTAACTTTAGTCGAAAGCCTGTGTTCTTCTGTTGCCTCACAGCAGGAACTCATTTCCTCTGTATACGGAGATCCATCAGAGATCTCGAACCATGACGCTGCTTGGCTATGCCAACGAGCTATTTTGGCACCTCGCAACGACCAAGCAGCAGCAATAAATTCTCAAATATTGGTACATGTTTCTGGAGAAAGTAGGGAATATTTATCTATTAACACGGTTTTAGAAGAAGGAGATGCCACCCACTATCCAGTAGAGTTTTTAGACTCTCTAAATACACCAGGTCTTCCAGCACACAAAATTTATTTAAAAGTCGGAGTACCAATCATTCTACTCAGAAATTTAAGCCCACCAAAACTATGCAATGGAACTCGGTTGAGAGTAACAAATCTCCAACGAAATGTCATCGAAGCCGAAATCTTAACAGGTTGCGGCTCCGGTGATGTTGTTTTCATTCCCAGGATACCCATTATCCCCAATAATTTTCCGTTTACTTTCAAACGTGTGCAATTTCCTGTAAGCCTCTGTTACGCTATGACTATTAATAAAGCCCAAGGCCAGACGTTATCCGTTGCGGGTGTAGACCTTACTTTTGATTGTTTTTCACACGGCCAACTCTATGTTTCTCTATCACGTGTTAGCAACCCAAACAACCTTTTTGTATATGCTCCGGGTAATTCCACCGCTAACATAGTATATAGAGAAGCATTAACGTAATCAACTATACCAAAGTCAGGACTCTTATCTAAATCATCAAAAAGGTGATATACTCTTATCTAAACGACGTTGTTTTGTTCTCGACAACCACGCGAACGAAGTCGCGGGCACAGCTAGTCCGAAATAATATACCTACTCCCGAGGTGGTCCCATATAAATTTTATCGAAATTGCTTCAGTGCTTTTTGAAAAACTGAACAAAAACAAAAAATAAGTACGTATACATAGATGACGTTTTGGTTTTCTCCAATTACGAGTATGTTTCATTTCCACGTTCCATGTTATTGGGGTTTTTAGTTCTGGAGTATAACAACTAAAAAGTGAAAAGTAATAAACTATTTTTACAAGTCGTGTCAAATAACGAAGAAATAAAATACAAACACCGACTTCCAAAATTAAAGTTACTTTTTAATTTTTAGTGTATTATCTTTTTTGGAAGTCGCTTTTTGATTAAAACCTTTGTGTACTAAATATTAGATATCTTGTACGACAGACGAGTGTAAAACCTAATGTTTCTTGGATAAATCTTATCTGTAACGACTAGTGAAATAAAATAGCGAATTTTTATTTTTGAATTTTTAGCTGGTTCGATTCCCGGTTTAGGTAAGCTTGTCGAGAAATCTGTGAATGCAGTTTTGTTTCTTTTTAAAAATAAAGTCGAATGTTTTCTTTAAGTAAAATAATATATCTTAAGAATTTAAAGTGGTTTCCCTTCAGGGCCCATTGATACTTTCAGATGCTATTAAGTACACCCGTGTATTGCCGGGGGATTATTTAGGAGACGAACACTTCATAGCAGAAAAATAAGTGTTTGAGTGAAGAGCTCTTGAAATCGGCTCGATATCAAAGCTTGATACTTATAGGTAGATGTTTATACATGTAACAAGATAGCTTTTAAAATAGTAGTTAAAGTGCATAATAAACACCGTTCAGAATCAAGGGTTTAGACTAGAAAAGTACTGAGATTAGAAAATCAAGCAGATAGGCAAATGTGAGCGTCCAAGTAAAAAGGGTCCAGTTCTCAGCATTTAGTTGCCGAGATAAACACAGTTTGAAAAAATTGGAATACGAGATTCTAATTGATTATTAATTAATGCTCAATTATCTCAATTGCTCATAATAATATGATGTATCTAAGTACCAGAAATTTCTTTTTTGCTTGTTTTTTTTTTTTTTTCTATGCTTTTTCTCAAATCAAGCTTTTTCAGAGTTTCAACTTCAAATCTCTGATAAAAAAATGTGCTTTTGAATATTTTTAAAACCCCTATTATTAATTGACTATTCTAGATACGAGTACCAAATTTAACTGTCAGTGATTCCGCCGTTTCGTCCAAATCGTCTTTCCAGAAGAAAAGTCATCATGAATATTTAGATTAATCAAAATTTGATAATTCAATAAGTTAATATTTAGTTAGAGCTCAAAGGCGCGTAGTTTATAATAGGTCTAGTAACCATAATAAAAAAAATCTTAGAACAAAAACATGCCTAGATTTCATTCCACTCCCTATCCAGATGAAATGGCGGAATCACTCCTTAACTCAATACCCCACTACTGCCTTTTGCTTGGACCCCACAAATGTTTTAAGCGAGATTGTAAGGAAAGTTGAAACGATTATAAACTAAAAGAAGCAGTACCTACACGTCTTACGTAGGTATTGCGGCGCATATGAACTCTGCACTCAGGCAGAGCATGTGAATCGGGCGCTGCTGGCTGGTTATGAGTAGTGTTCGATATTTGAAAACTAATTGGATTAATTAAATAGAATAGAATTGTAAACGATTATTTTTTTAAAAGAGTTAGTCGAGAGTAGCCCTTAAAAAGTGTATCATCTATGAGTAGGTAGCCCGTCGAAGAGGGCACATGGTTGTATTCGCTTAAATATAAAAGTTCAAGAGTGCGGTATTCCCTCTTTCCCTCCTTACACTCCACACATAAAAAGTACACTTGCCACACGACCCTCACTGCCTACGAGTGAGACAGGTCCCCAAGCTACATAAGCATCCCTGGTGCCCTGAAGGCTTCAAAGTATCTAATAAGTAAATACATAATTAGATATTTCAGTATATGGTCTCACTGAGCCTAAGGTTGTCAACACCCAAAGCCTGCGTCGCAAACGAATATTGAAAGACTATAATGATGTGGTCGACGACGGAGCATGCTTGCCTAGAAGTAACCTATTCACTCTTGACTTAAAGAGTGATCCCCAGGTTGTAGCTATAAGCCTCTCGCGCCCGGTCCTGGTCCAAGCCATGGTATGGAGCGAGAGGGAATAGGAAGCAGTCGCATCCTTCTGAGAAGCAATAATGCTCGCGAAGGAGGAGGCGGAACGGGTGACGGAGACTCAACAGAGTCGCCCTCACGCCCCAAGCAGCAGCCGCCGCAGGAGGCGCCCTGGGCGTCGGGGGTGGCAAGCCGATCTCCGGCCACAGTAGGCGCGGGCTTGCGGACGGCGAGTAGTGGGTAGCTCGCCGTCCGATAAGGACCGAGAGAAAGAGATGTCAGCAATACCTGACGGGGCCCGTCAGGGCCGATGTCTGCCTGAGGTCGCGGATAAATTCGAAAAAGAGTTTCCGCGGCCCTTGGCACTCAGGCAACTGAATAGGGGTGTTAGGTTGTAGCTATCAGGAAAAACAGACTCCGGAAGGGAATGCCACTCTTTAGTTGTACGCGCAATTAATGTGTTCCCAAAAGATTTTGTGCGTGTACCCACACGCACAAAATCTTTCGATTTTCGGGATGTCCACCATGTACCGGTGGCGCATCGCCGTACGTCTAGGTAGTACCTATGCTTGTAAAAGACTTACTTGGCAATCTGTTACCTACTGGTAACAGATTGCCAAGCAAGTCTTTTGCTGAGTATTTTGTTCTTATATCAGCTAAGGTCCAGAATGCGTCATCATATTAAGGAAAATAAAGCACACCATTCAGGAGAAGCCAATTATCTTTTAATTTTATCTCATACAAAGTAAAAGCAGATTAAAATATTAAGTGATAAGTGGCTCTCTGTATAATAGAGCTGTCCAAACCATATATGATTCCGCAGTAAAATAATAAAATAAAAATAAGATCAAGATCAATTAATAGATTAAATATTTGTTTGGGATGTCATAAAAATGAAAAGGATTAAAAAAAAAGTGCAAAATAACTTTAATTTCGAAAGTCGGTGTTTCTGGTTAAGTTATTTTGCACTTTTTTTTGGAAGTGGGGTTTATTTATTGCAAAAAAGTTTTTATTTTTCACTTTTTGGTTGTGGTTTCCCCATTAAATTGTTTTAACAATACATAGACATCCGATCGCAGAAATCGCGAGTCATTTGCTGTTCGATATTGAAAAGTTCCACCCACCAGATCCCCCCTTCCTTCCCCCCCCCCTTCTTTCCCCTTCCTTTCTTCCTTCCTTCGTTCTTCTTCCTTTTTTTGACTTCCTTGAAAAACTTACATTGAAATAACGAAAACGAAAACCCTATCCAAATCGGATCAGAAGTTTTCGAGAAAATCGCGGACAAACAATACATACATACAGGTCGAATACAGAACAGATCTCCTTTTTTTGGCAGCAAATGTGAGTACCCAGACCCGAAACAACTATCTGTAGCCCATACAAATATTTGAACCGTACGGGAATCGATCCGGCGACACTCAGCGCAGTAGCCAATCGCTCAACCAAGGCGCCAACCGTGTCGTCCTTTATTTCTGATTGAATTTAGTTTGAAGTTTGTTTGACATTAATCCGTCAGGCCCCTCGCGTCTCCTTATGGAAACGTGACAATAGGTTTTCAATTGTGTCTGCTAATGAGGGGCTTGACCCTCCCTTCTGTATACTATCCTGCACAATTCTTTTTCTCCTCAATACCTTCGTGAACGCTTTGAGTACCTCGTTCCGAGAGGTAAACTCTGTCGCACTGCCACTTCTCTTCTCCTTCGTACTCAACATTACACTTCCAGCCGCTATAATGGTTCCTTTTCAGTAACTGCAGTCCGTCTCTAGAACTCTCTTTCACACTCCTTACGCGACACTCCTTCTCTGGATGTCTTTAAGAGGAAAATAAAACGTTTCTGCTATCTTCGTAATTATAATTGTTTAGAACTGGAGGCGTTGACGCGTGACGCAGGTGATATCGACTGGACCTCTGTTAGCGAAAGCGCCAGTGTGTCGATAAAGTGAACAACTTCAACTGCAAACTGCTGAGTCTATATGAGAAACATGCTCCGCGTAGGCGGATAAAAATTAAACATAATCCTGCTCTGTGGATGACTTCTGAAATAAAAAGTGCTATTGCCTGTAAGGACAAGGCGAAGAGTAGGTACAGGTGTAGACCCACGGAACAAAGTCTTGTTCAGTTCAAAGCTCTGCGTAACAACTGCAATCGTCTGTGTCGAGATGCTAAGAGACGTTATTTCCACGAATCTCTTGTAAGTCCTCTCATGTTTGGAAATTCCTAAAGTCAGTCGGTATCGGCAAATCTCCAACTAACTCGTGTAAAGATGTCGACCTGAGTACTCTTAATAGGCACTTTTCTCTTCCTCCTGTCTCTCTGGACCTAAGTGTCAAAACTTCTACTTTGCTCGAGCTCTCCAAATTGCCGTTACCGAATTGTCCAATTTTTAATCTTAGTTCTGCCTCTGAAGAGGATGTTAAAAAATCTCTTCTTGCTATCTCCTCTTCTGCTGTGAGCCATGACAATCTGTGTTCCAGAATGATATTACCTGTTCTCCCTCAACTGCTCTCCATTCTCACTCATATTTTCAATTATTCCTCTGGCACATTTCCTTCAGCCTGGAAACAGGCACACATAATAATACCTCTTCCCAAAACAAACAATCCTTCGTCCTTCTCTCATTTCAGACCCTTCTTCATTCTGCCTTTTCTTTCTAAAGTTCTCGAACACATTGTTCATGGTCAAATGTCTAGATACCTAACGTCAAATGCTCTTATTTCACCTTTACAATCTGGCTTCCGTGCTGGTCACAGCACTGTAACTGCACTTCTGAAAGTCACTGACGACATCCGCTGCGCTATGGACAATAAATCTCTTATTTTATTAGTTCTACTTGACTTCAGTTGTGGGTTCATTTCAGTGGATTTCGACATACTGCTTGGAGTCCTTTGTTCTATTAACTTCTCTTCTTCTGCCTTATCCTGGTTTGACTCTTATCTTCGGGGTCGCTCTCAGTGTGTTCGCCTTGACGAGATTTTCTCTGATTGGAGTGATCTCACTGCTGGTGTTCCTCAGGGCGGCTCTCACCTCTTCTTTTCTCTATTATCATTAATACTGCACTAAGGTTAACACACCTCTAATTTTCATCTTTACGCAGACGATTTGCAGCTTTATCATCCCTTCTTGTTTGCTGACGCGGACTCAGCGGTTAAAGTCATGAGTCATGACTTGGAGCGTATTGATCAATAGGCTAAGTCTTACGGCCTATAGATTAATCCTTCCAAGTCCCAGGCTATGATCTTAGGCAGTCGGTATTACCGCACTGCGCTTGACGTTTCCACATTGACGCCATTATCCCTTAACAGCTCAACCATTGCATACACCGACTTGGCTAAGAATCTCGGTGTCTTAATTGACAACAATCTTTCTTGGCGAGCGCAAGTGAACGAGGTTAGTCGTAAAGTGCACTTTACCTTCCACTCTTTAAAATCCCTGCAAAGTTTCTTGCCATTTAAAACTAAAATCACTTTAGCTCAAACCTTAATTCAGCCGATCATCGATTACGCTGATGCCCTAAATCTGGATGCCACTGAGGAGCTCTTAAATAAGCTTGAGCGCTTGCAAAACCTGTGCATTCGTTTTGTTTTTGGTCTAAGGAAACACGAACATGTTTCTCAGTTTCGCAAGGATCTTAAGTGGCTCCCTATCCGTCTTCGCAGGAACACTTGGACATTATGTCTCCTGTACAACATCCTTTTTAATCCTAAATATCCTGGCTACCTGCGTGATCGTTTTTCGTTCACACGCCGCCGCGCCGTGCCGACGCCCCGTGTAGATCCCACCTCATCTCAATTTCTCATCCCATGATACCCATTTCTATTCCCACTCTTTCTCTGTTCACGCGGTACGATTATGGAACTCACTTCCGCCTAATATCCGTGATTCTAAAACTGTTTACCAATTCAAGAAACAAGTCAAAGAGCCTCTCCACCATTCCGTGATTATATTTATTATTGATATTTATTTTATATTTAATTATGTATTTTGGTTTATTGTAAAGTTAGGTATATTTTATGTATGAATTACTTATGTATTTCTATTTTATGTTTCCATATCTATTTATACACACTGTGTCTACATTTCTCATCCAAATTTCAGTCGCAGGTCTGCTGGAAGAAATTTCTTTAGAAATAAGCAGCACCTTTGTGCTCATTTATCTGTATTTGTTTGTTTTTCTCTTTTAAGTGCTTTGTAGTTAACTGATTTATTTTCAACAGACTATAACTACGATACATATTATACTAAACTAATAAATAACTTAATAAATAAAACATGTAAGTGCTAATATTAAGTGCTTTTGAAATAAAAGAGCACTTCCTTTCTCTATGACATAATATTATTAGTGTATTTATTGGTATTTATTAGAATATAATAAGTGTTATTTATATTTTTATAGACTTATTTACATAGGTTTATATTGTACACGATCCTACCCTCGAATGTGATCTCTCTCTATCACTCAAAGGTTTGCTGTGAGAAAACTCAACTTTGAGTTAAGCTCGATTTTGTAGACTAACTGTGTAATTACTCTGTTCTGTGTTAAGATGTGGTATACAATAAAGAATTATGAATTAAAGTTCATACATTCTTAACTCCAAATACTCAATTCAAAAACCGATCCTTAGTCTAAGAAGCATTTAGAAGCAAACAAGACACACACATACATACATAGCATACCTCTACGTATGTGTTGTTGATGATCTTCTTCTGAAGCCGCATTTCCACTTTGTGCAGCTCCAGCAGCCAGATCGCTGGCACCACCAGCACGAGGTAGATGAACACTGAGGGGCAGAACCTGCGGACAAGGGAAATTAATTCTTGTTAATGATCAAACTTCACAGTGACAGTTTTTGTTAGAGTCGAAAGTTTTCCCTCCCAGCTACAAGCTAAACAGTTGCTGGAAAAAAATCGAGATGGTACTTTTAAAGTTATATTTCTTTAACCTGTGAAGCCCCATGGCAAAATCCGGGTTGTCAAATTAAACCCCGAGGACAACCCGGGTTGACAGCCGATTTTTTTTTTTTTATTCTCTTTAATTTTTTTTTTTTTGGTTCGACTCACCGGTGAGTTTCGGGGCTTCGAGAGTAAGTTTTTACGATGCGCGCGCACACCGTCACAAAAAACCGACACCCTGAAGTTAAGTATAGTTTGTGGTTCATGAAGAATGATTGTTTTCCTTTTGTAAACTTTCTGAAAGTTTGGTTTTTTATCTTGTAACGCCAAAGAAGTATAAGTTCTTACGTGCGTACATAAGTACACACACTTTTTTTATTTGGGACCAGCCCGCCACACTATTCCTGAACCACTGTAACTCCTGTGTCCGCCAACAGTGGCGACCACCAGAAAAAACGCCGAGGTAATGAAGCTTGACGAGTCCCGGAGAGACGATTAAACTGTATTGGGTCCCGGAACGAAATTAATCAGAAAAGAACAGCAGAGGAGAGGATTAAGAAAAACATTTCCACTGGCCTCTTAATCAGGAGACAGAACAAAGTTATGTTATTAGGCGCAAAGGGACATTTACAACTGGTGTATCGTGATGGTACTATACGTACATACGTATAACAAATTTTGAAGGCAAACTATATATCACGGCTAAGTTAGTTCTGTCAGTTTAAGAATAATAGTCGCCCATCTTATAAAATGTACCTACTTCGAAAATTTCGTACGAAGTCCTTTGAAAAAAATTACTCAGCTTCACGAGCTTACGAGCTTTTATTTAAGATGCAGTTATACGACTTCTAATGATTTTTAATTGAACATCACGTCTAAACTTTTAGTTTTATTTCTTTGAAAAAATATATGTTACTCTAGACAATTTTTTTCGTAATTTGATATGTAAATATTTGAAATAATATTTTTATAACATATTGTAATTAATTTGTAAAGTCATGTTTTAACGGGGATTAAAAATTGAAAATCACGCAAAAATTATAAAGCGTATTTTCATGAAACCTTCACCATTTTAAAGATCATTTAATTATTTATCTTTTAGTATATGTTTTTTTATGTATAATAATTAATAATGCGTCTAATTTCGGACAGCGCTCCTTGATGGGCAAGTCCTATTACTTGGTGGACGTTCGACGCGTTACGTGAGCTCAGCACAAAGCACGCAAGCTAACCACTCAAG
Organism: Polia nebulosa; assembly: GCA_951329385.1. Classification (NCBI taxonomy): domain Eukaryota; kingdom Metazoa; phylum Arthropoda; class Insecta; order Lepidoptera; family Noctuidae; genus Polia; species Polia nebulosa. Next base: position 12,430,136 of record OX589608.1, read on the forward strand.
GTCGTTGGCAGTTAATAGTTTCGTTCTTGTACTGTTCGTGTTCGTATGTTTGTAAGTTATACGTCTAAATATGCAAACCGTTTTTCGACCATTTGTTGGTATCCAATTGAGCGGAAATTTTGCATATACCTTTAGATCTGGTGACAATGCATTTTTATGATAAGCATGACCTGAACGAAATTTACATCATCAAATAGCCAGAGAAGCTCGTGGCTAAAGTAATAACAGCCGCACGGGTCGATCCATCAGGTTAAGCTACGATTGCCGGGGTTGGTCCGTGGATGGGTGATCATCTTTATATACCGAGACTCCTCCGTGCCTCGAAAAGCACGTTAAGTCGTTGGTCCCGGCTGTCAATCGTGGATCTTTGACAGTCGTTACGGGTCGTCAGAAGTCCGAAAGTCTGACAAGCAGTCTTACCAAGGGTTTTTTTTTTTTTGGTGTATCGTTTTACCCAGTTGCTGGGTTGTGGAGGTCAGATAGGCAGTCGCTCCATGTAAAATACTGGTATTCAGCTGCATCCGGTTAGACTGGAAGCCGACCCCAGGATAGTTGAGAAAAGGCGCGGGCAGATTGATTAATTAATTGAGATAGCCGGTATAAAAACTTGTTTAAAAAAATGTTTTTTTAACTATAAACTTATTTTTACAACAGCTTGTCTCTTCACGCGGTGGTACTTTTATTGATATTTTGTCTAACTTCCCTTATAAAGTTGAAGATGAAAGATGAAGAAGTAAGGAAAAAGTCTATCTCCTTCTTTAGCTACTCGTACTATCATCTTATTTGAGCCCGTTATTAAACGTTATTGGCCGTTAAACCGAGAAACCACATGTTCATTGGTAATAAACATAAACCCGGGTTTATGTTTATCCCACTTAAGGGCCGATTTCACCAATTCTAAACGCCATAACTACAATAGCCGGCACTATAATCTTTTTTATGATTTTTATTTTTTACGCTAAGCTTAGTTCAGTAAAACTTAGTTTATAGAGCGCCTAGTTTTCGGGCCCTAAGCTCTCTTAAACGCGTTTAGCCGCTGTCATAATAAGGGTGCGTTTCCACTGAAGCGGAGCTGGATGGAGCGGAGCGGAGATGTGCAGTAATTATCCAATCACAGACGAGACGAGTGACGCGATGAGGATTTCAACCATTGTGATTGGTCAATTTCTGCACGTCTCCGCTCCGCTCCGCCCAGCTCCGTTTCAGTGAAAACGCACCCTTAAGCTGATAAGTTTGTATGTATGGTCTAACGCCCTAATCTCAGGAACTATTGGATCGAATTGCAAAATTATTTTTGTGTTCAATAGTATATTTATCGAGGAAGGCTATAGGCTATATAACATCACGCTGCGGCTAACAGGAGCGAAGCATCAATGAAAAGTTTGGCATAAACGGGAAAAAAAATCCTTATGAGAGCTTCAGTTGCGTGCGCTGCGTAAACGGTTAAAGTTACGCAAAAATTATGTATGACGGAATTGTTTTTCTTTTAAAGTTCTAAAAAAAAGTCCGCGACAGTATATGTCTATCTTTTAAGGTTAACTCACTATAATCTTTTTTATGGTTTTTATTTTTTACGCTAAGCTTAGTTCAGTAAAACTTAGTTTATAGAGCGAATGGTGAAATCGGCCTAAGGCCGCATGTTTTAAACTAGCGACTACGGAACTTTACACTGCGCGTGGCCCGACACGCACTTGACCGGTTTTTTCTCGTAATGACTGGCTTTTTTATCGGCTAGTAACTTAGCGATCGGTAGCTAAAGTCAGTTTCGCTATCAATGTTGAGACCAGGCACTGGTTGAGTTTCCAAGACGTGAACTTTACAAACATTGACTGGTATTTGACCCAAACACAGTTTGGTTCACAAGTCAATTGATTAGTGCGAAACATTAGCATTTAGCGTCAGACAGCCGCTCACCCAGCACGTCATCGTCTTCCGGACGCGCCCAAATTGCCTAAACGATGTGGTGGCGGCGACGCGGCGACGACGGGGCGAAATAAATTTGTTTTGTAGCTATTTCTGTCTTTTGCGTAGAAATGTGGGCCTTGAGTAATGTTATTTTGCGTAGTTTCTAAATCAATAATATAGAATGAGATAAAACATAATAGTCTTTAAAGAACTCTCTAACCACTTTCTTAGTTTAAATACTGGTTTTATGCGGATTCTAAATTTTAATTCTCACTAGAAAATTTTGAATTAAGAACCTAAATCAGTCTTCACAGTCTTGCCTAAAGATGTGGAGGCGGCAACGCGACGACGACGGGGCGAAATAGATTTTTTTTTTTAGGCATTTCCGTCTTATCCGTAGTAATGCTATTATGCGTAGTTTCTAAATCAATATATATGTAGAATTGGATAAAACATAATATTCTTATAGAACTTACTAACTATATTCTATTTATGGATGACAATGCATTCTTAACTAAGTGACGTCATTCTAAATCCAAAATGGCGGACTCCCGAAGATGCATTCCCGTGATATGGGTATCAAATAAAAGGGTTCGCTAAGAAGAACACGAAATATAAATAAAAACCTTTTTACAAAAAAAAAAAACAACCGACTTCCAAAAAAAAATACACTAAAAATAACTTTAATTTCGGAAGTCGGTGTTTGTATTTTATTTCTTCGATATTTGACACCGACTTCCGAAATTAAAGTTATTTTTAAATTTTTAGTGTATTTTTTTTTTGGAAGTCGGTTGGTTTTTTTTTTGTAAAAAGTTTTTTATTTTTCGCTTTTTAGTTGTTATACCCCAGAACTAAAACCCCAATAACATGGAACATGGAATTTAAGCATTTGGAGAACACAAAAACGTCATCAAGATATGCGTATTTTTCGTTTTTGTTCAGTTTCTCAAAAAGCGCTAAAGCAATTTCGATAAAATTTATATGGGACCACCACGGGAGTATATTCTTTCGGATAAAAAAATAATTTTGAAAATCGGTCCACAACTGACGGAGAAATGCGCGGACATACATAAAAAAAAAAACATACATACCGTCGAACATAGAACCTCCTCCTTTTTCGAAAGTCGGTTAAAAAATAAAGTGTATTTTTTAGTTTTTTTAAACTATAGAAAATTTTGTTTACCTTTAGAACTATATACTTAATTTATATCAAAAAGTGTTAATTTGTATCCAAAATCGAAAATAGAATGATTTTTTTTTTAAACCGGAACGTACAGATAGCTTAATTTTTTTTGACAGACCGACTTTGAAAATTCAAAAGTGCCTTTAAATGATTTAATTAAATTAAATGGTTTGAGTTTGGAAGAGCCTTCCTCAGGGATGATTCCTGGGTACAAAAATAATATATATATATATAATTCTATTTAATCCGTAAGTCAAAAAATATTGGGCACGTATTTTGCTCGATCGAATCGGGAATCGAACCCATGAACTCACGCTCAGCAGTCGCGCATACAACCACAAGACCAACGATCAGCTCATCTTTACTAATACATATTATAAAGAAGAAAGATTTTTTTGTTTGTACCGAATAAGCTCCGAAACTACTGGACCGATTTAAAAAAAAAATTAACCTATGAAAAGCTAAGTTATCAGCGAGTAACATAGGCCAGTTTTTATCCCGGGAAAAACAACAGTTCCCGCGGGATAGGTCACGGAAGCGGAGCCACGGGCAAAGTGCTAGTTGGGTATACTTACTACAAAATAGACGTATAAACAAAGTTCAGAGCAGCGATACAGAGATGTTCTTTCCAGGTGCGCTATTGATCGGCCGTTAACTGCCACCCTTCCACGAGGGCTACACGTAAAGGTTACGCTCACAGCTCTTTGTGAAAGACTAATCACGTGTGACGTGCTTGGGGGCTGATTGTATTAAATACATTGTTTTAGGAAAGGGTTCGTAGAGTACCTACACAAACTTATATTGAACTTAGGAACATCATCATTCAGCCGAAAGACGTCCACTGCTGGGGATAGGCCTCCCCAAAGCTCTTTGTGAAAGGCTAATCACGTGTGACGTGCTTGAGGGCTGATTGTATTAAATACTTTGTTTTAGGAAAGGGTTCGTAGAGTACACAAAATTATGTTAAACTTAGGAACATCATCATTCAGCCGAAAGACGTCCACTGCTGCGGATAGGCCTCCCCAAAGCTCTTTGTGAAAGACTAGAGACTCTTTGTAAAGCTCTTTGTGAAAGACTAATCACGTGTGACGTGCTTGGGGGCTGGTTGTATTAAATACATTGTTTTAAGAAAGGGTTCGTAGAGTACACAAAATTATATTAAACTTAGGAACATCATCATTCAGCCGAAAGACGTCCACTGCTGCGGATAGGCCTCCCCAAAGCTCTTTGTGAAAGACTAGAGACTCTTTGTAAAGCTCTTTGTGAAAGACTAATCACGTGTGACGTGCTTGGGGGCTGGTTGTATTAAATACATTGTTCTAAGAAAGGGTTCGTAGAGTACACAAAATTATATAGAACTTAGGAACATTATCATCATCATCATTTCAGCCGAAGGACGTCCGTTGCTGGGCATAGGCCTCCCCCAAGTGTGGCCACAACGACCGGTCCTGTGCGTCTCGCATCCATCGGCTACCCGCGACCCTCACCAGGTCCTCGGTCCACCTTGTTGCATGTCTTCCAACGCTTCGTCTTCCGGTACGCGGTCGCCACTCCAGAACTTTTCGGTCCCATCGACCGTCTGTTCTGCGAGCAATGTGCGTGCTCACTGTCTCTTCAGTTTGGCGATTCTTTGGGCTATGTCGGTATCCTTGGTTCTCTTGCGGAATGCATCATTCCTGATTTAATCACGCAAGGGAACTCCGAGCATAGCCCTCTCCATTGCCCTTTGGGTGACTTTAAGCCTTCTGATGAGGCCCATTGTGAGCGAAAACGTTTCTGTTCCATACGTCATCACTGGCAACACTCACTGGTAATTAAGGCGCTATTAACTGCCAATGACCTTGAGTGGTGAGTTTGGGTGTTCTGCGCTGAGCTCACGTAACGCGTCGTACGTCCACCCAGTAATAGGGCTCGCCCCTCAAGGAGCGCTGTCCGAAATTAGACGCATTATTAATTTATTACACATAAAACAACATGTACTCAAATAAAACACTTCTAGACTAAATTATAAGTATTTAGAAAGATCTTTAAACTATAAAGCGCATTTTTATGAAACCTTCACTGGTTTCATAAAAATACGCTTTATAGTTTTTGCGTGATTCTCATTTTGTTAGCCGCGTTAGACGTAACTTTACAAATTAATTACACTATGTTATAAAAATATAATTTCAAATATTCTCAGATCAAATTACGACGAAAATTGTCTAGAGTAACATATATTTTTTTTAAAGAAATAAGACTAGTCGTTTTTACGTGATGTTCAATTAAAAACCTTTAATAATAACTGCGCCTTAAATATGATGATACGTGATTATTTCTATCCATCGACATCTACTCAAGTATTGAATAAAGCGTTTTATATTTCAAGATACCGTTTTTAGTTTTCCGTACCCGAAGGATAACCAACGGGACCTTACTAAGCTTCCGCTGTTCGTCCGTCGGTCCGTCTGTCTGTCAGCGGACTGTATCTCATGATCCGTAATAGGTAGACAGTTTACATTTTCACAGAATGTGTGTCTGGTGCCGCAACAACAACAATAATAATTACAAAAATAAGTTAAAAATTAAAGGGACCCCTACTAGAAACGTGTTTTTTTTTGCTCGATCTTAACAATGGCAATAAGTAGACGCGTATAATTTTTTACGATGGTTCGGAACCCTTAGGATATGGATAAAAAGGGGGTGACTACAGAGATGACAAATAATAGAGGAGTATGGAAGAAAAAGACATGTTGCGCTGACCCCAAATAAATTGGGATAAGGGCAGGAGAATGATGATGGTACGGAACCCTTCATGTGCGAGTTGACTCGCACTTGGCCGTTTTTTTATTTAAATCAACCTAGTAGGAACATCAATATTTCTAGACTGTTAATAATACCATAGTTATGATAAATATTTATGGCAACCTCGACAAGGCCCGGATAGCTCAGTCGGTAGAGCATTGGACTTTTAATCCAAGGGTCCAGGGTTCAAATCCCTGTTCGGGCGATAGTTTTGTTATTGTTTGTACGTATGTCCTCACAATGTTTTTAAACTTGAATGCTGTTGACAATGTTGTTGCGAACAACACAAAACTTTGTTTCACATTTTGTTTTTGTTTTTTTTTTTGTGGCTGGGAAGTCATCTGATGACTTCTCCCTAATGAAACTAAAGGCTTCCGATTCCAAGGGAACCAATTTAGGAAACAGGAAGGTGTAATAGCAGTTAGAGCGGTTAGTGTCCGATTTAATGAGATTGAAAGGTCCCGATTTGACTTCCTAAATTGTGTACGATTTAGGATAATGTAATCGCATCACCACGATTTAGAGCTAACTGCTGCCAATTTAGCGACTCTGTCGCTAGAAGTGGGCTATTAGCATTTTTATATGTGTTTTAAATAAAATTAACTTTCCCAGAAAAAAAAATCTCAGTCCTTTTTCTTTTTTGGTCCGCTCCTGGTAGAATCAGTTTTAGAGACTTTCTAGCGACTTTTGATATTCTGCCTAGGGGCTTGAATTTGTAAGAGTTGGCAACACTGCCGATTTAGGATTCCGATTTAGGAGTCCAATTAAGGATAGTGTTAATCGCTAGCTTCCTACTTCCTAGTTAGTTTGTTCCTAAATTGGGTCCCTTGAAATCGGAAGGTGTAATTGAGCCTTAAAGCCCACCCGTGTTCCTTCAGTCGCCCTTTGCGGTCCAGAACCGCGGTAAATCTTTCGAACAATCCCCCAATCAATAATTAATTTAATAAACTGTTGAATTTAAAATAAGTGAGTTGATTTAAACAAATTAAAGACACTTTTAAAATCAGTGTATAAATATTCTATTTCACGAGGGCGGGTTGTCTTGGTTGGGCGCGTATATTTACGTGCACATTGTTTCTGTTCAATTCAATTGATCGGCTCGAACTCGTAGGCATGGAGTTGACATCCAGCCTCAACTTCGGCGCCACCATTGAGTATAAAGCTCCAACTGCGGCCAAAAAACTGGGCATCCTAAAGTAAAGCGGTACATCACGCCTGGACAGCTTTTAACCCTCTACAAAGCACAAGTTCGATCCTGCATGGAGTATTACAACCACCTCTGGGATGCCTCAGGCAAATAACAACTTGCTGCGCTTGACTCGGTGGAATGCAGAGCTAAGAGGCTCGTTGGCGACGTAAAACTGGTGGATGCCAAGCTTCACAGCTTGGCTCATCGCCGCAAGGCTGCCTGCTTGTCGCTCACCATGTCAGTCCATCTTGTCGCAGGACTTCCGTATTATTTTTAACCGATTTCAAAAAGGATCAATTCGTCTGTAAGTATTTTTTTTATGTTTGTTACGCGATTACTCCGCTACTTGCGAATAGATTTTGATGATTATTTTTTTGTTTGGTAGGTCATACTTCACAGGTGGTCCCATATAAATTTAATCGAAATTGTTTCAACGCTTTTTGAAACAAAAACGAAAAATATGTATACAGAGATGACGTTTTGGTTTGCGCCAATTACGTTAAAATTCCATGTTATTGCAATTGTCAATTTGGATAAATTTATTATTTAGTTTTAGTTCTGGGGTAGAACAACTAAAAAGTTAAGGACAATATTTTTTTTACAAAAAATAGTTGCCGACTTCCAAAAAATTAAAATACGCTAATAGTTGCAAAATAACTTTAATTTCAGAAGTCGGTGTCAAATAACGAAGAAACAAAATACAAACACTTTTAGACTACTAGAAATGACAGCTTTTTTTTTTATTAACTGTAATTTCAGTGACACATCCATAGCCCGGATAGCTCAGTCGGTAGAGCATTGGACTTTTAATCCAAGGGTCCAGGGTTCAAATCCCTGTTCGGGCGACAGTTTTGTTGCTGTTTGTATGTATGAGTTTACAAAGTTTTGTTGCTGTTTGTATGTATGAATTTATTATTAATATAATAATAAATTCTTTATTTGCACAACACAAGTTTACAAATAGTGAGACCCTGACTCTTGAGCTAGGTTAGAAAATCTGTATCTCAAGAGCCAGTGACTGCTTCCTTCTAAGTTAACTTAATTAAGTTGTCCTTATAAGAATGCAAGAAAGAAAGAAAGAAAAATTGTTTATTCTGCACAGATATAACGCACATTACAGAAAAATAGATTAATAATATAAACATACAAGAATGCTAAAAGCCTCGTATTCAATCAATGTAAGTTTTCTTCTTGGTGTATCGATCTACAAATACAAAATGTAAATTAACATTTTCTAAACTTTAACTCTATTGACTACGTTGATGCGAACAAAAGAATATCTAGTGTCACATTTTGACAACGGGTGAATAAACTGGGCATCTACTCCGAAGTGTTTTCACGAAGAATCGGCCGAATGTTCGGACATATTTGTGGGAAGTGTTAAAGTGTATGTGTCATACCTAAAATTGTAGCTCTTTTCTGATAGCTTCTTCCACCAAAAACATAAGTAATGCCATTGAATTTTAGGCTTCACACAAATATGTCCGCACATTCGGCCGATACTTTGTATAAACACTTCGAAATAGACCCTCTGTTGATTTTTTGTTAATTTTATCCGACTTCAAAATAAGTAAGGTGATTTAAACACATCAAAGACACTTCTGAAATCAGTGTATATTCCATCTTTTGAAGCTGGTTTCGTTTTATTTGTGCGCGTAACTTCACGTGAAAATTCCTGTCCAGAGGGCCGGTTCTTCCGGAGAGGAGGTTTTTGAAGTTATACTTCTTTTGGCAGGAAAAATGATGAGAGTAAATTTTTACGATGCGCGCGCACACCGTCACAAAGAACCGACACCCTTAAGTTAGCTAGAACCGACCCCCTGAAGTTAGCTATAGTCTGTGGTTCATGAAGAATGATTGTTTTCCTTATATAAACTTTGTGACAGTTTGGTTTTTTATCTTGTTACGCCAAAGAAGTATAACTTCTTACGTGCTTACATAAGTACACACACACGTCTTTTTTTTTGAGGGTGAACACCTGAAATCAGTGTATATTCCATCTCAGGAAGGTGGGTTTGTTTTAGTAGGGCGCGTAGATTCACGTGAAAATTCCTGTCCAGAGGGCCTTTTTTTTGGAAGGAGGAAAATTCATCCAATGTGGGACATTATCCGCGACCCCAGGCAGTGTTCATTGGGCCTAGTGTGAGTTGTTTAACGCACTCGGATGCGTTTGCGTAAACGTTCGTTTATGTCAAATCGTATAGAAGAAAAGAAGTTATTGTCACCAGGCAGCGTTTATACAGTTTTAGCACAAATTGACGTTTACTTTATTGCTATTGAGTACCTTAAAAAACTCACAGCCGGGGATCAGGTGATAAGTTTTATTTCCTACTGTAAAACGTGGTTTATTTATTATTACACGCTTATAATATACGCTCAATAAAAAACTTGATTAGAAAAAAACAACCGACTTCCAAAAAAGAAAATACACTAAAAATTAAAAAATAACTTTAATTTCGGAAGTCAGTGTCAAAAAACGAAGAAATAAAATACAAACACCGACTTCTGAAATTTATTTATTATTTTATTGTAAAAAAAGTTTTTTATTTTTCACTTTTTAGTTGTTATACCCCAGAACTAAAAACCCCAATAAAATGGAACGTGGAATTTAAACATCAACTCGTAATTGGAGAAAACCAAAACGTCACCTGTATATACGTATTTTTCGTTTTTGTTCAGTTTTTCAAAAAGCGCTGAAGCAATTTCGATAAAATTTATATGGGACCACTTCGGGAGTATATTCTTTCGGATAAAAATAATTTTGAAAATCGGTCCACAACTGACAACGACATTGGTGGCCATACAAAAAAAAAACATACATATCTATAGTTTAACCTCCTCCTTTTTCGAAGTCGGTTAAAAATGAAGAGAGGCAGACTAAATGATATTTTTTAGATACAAGTCAAACTTTGGGAGATACAAACACACAATCATCATTCTTAAAAATCAATCGGGTACCTACCTATTATTTTTGTATTAGAAACATTTACATACCGTTGTACTTATTTGTGCCTGATTTTTTTTACTAATATCCATTTTTAGGGTTGCGTACCCGAGGGGTAACCAACGAGACCCTATTTCTAAGCCTCCGCTGACCATCCGTCCGTCCGTTCGTCCATCCATCCGTCGGTCCGCCTGTCTGTCAGCGGGCTGTGTCTCATTTATTTATTTAACCAGAACGACAAAATGCCAATTACACTGATCATACACATTACAAATTAAAACCAAAATACAAATTGTATAAAACACATAAAGAATAAAATAAAAAATATTACAATTGCACAAAATTATGCATACTTAATTCAGTGCCTTTCACTCAGTCCTCTCGCAAATCGTCAGACATTCAGACAATATCTTTTTCCATTCATCAGCGAACAGATCTAATCCAGGACTGGACTCTAGGAGAGCATTGAGTGCATTTAGCATTCGCGGAATGGGGGACATACTTCGTGCATCCGTGCGGCAACGTGGCACCATAAATAATTTATGCCGTCTCGCTCGGCAATAGTTGTCAGGAACAAAAATGTTACAGAGCGCCGCATGTAGACAAGGAGAGTCGATGCTTCCGTTTATTATTTTGCAAGCAGTTACAAGCTGGTCAAAAGCTCGTCTCACCTGGAGTGAGGTAAAGCCCAAGCAACCCAGCAGAAATTTGGTTGGATACATATATGGGTAGTACCCAAACCTACGTTTGTAGAAATACCTTAAAAATGCTTTATGAACTTTTTCCACCATAAGGGTATAAGATTTCTCGTAAGGGTTCCAAACACAAGAGCTAGAATCAAGTTTACTTCTAACAAGTGTGTTATAAAGAAGTCGGATCACTTGATGGTTTGTAAACTCACGACAATTTCTCTGGACAAACCCTAACCTCCGAAACGACTCTTTGGCTAGAGCAATAATGTGGTCATGGAAGGTAAACTTAGTATCAGAAACAACACCAAGATCTTTGACCGTCATGACTCTTGCTATTTCTTCGTTATTTAAACTGTAATGGTATTGAATTGGATTTCGTGAACGACTAAAACTCATAACGCAACATTTAGATGGATTGAAATGCATTTTGTTAATCATTGACCACTCACTTATAGCGTCAATGTCTTTTTGAAGGGCTACGAAATCAGCTGGAGTTTGAACCTCAGAATATAGCTTTAAATCGTCAGCGTATAATAAACATTTGGAGTGATTCAAAACTTGTGGAATGTCGTTTATCATTATTAGAAACAGTAAAGGTCCTAATATTGAACCCTGGCTGACTCCTGAACGTGTGTCATACGGCTGAGAATTGTACAGGCCCAGTCGCACATACTGTTTACGATCTCGAAGATAGTCAGCGATCAATAAAAGAAGTTTGGGAGCAAAACCTATGGCACTTAATTTATCTAATAGAATGTCATTATTAATTCTGTCAAAGGCTTTTTGAAAGTCAAAATATAAGACATCCACCTGCTGGCCTTGGTCCATACTGGTTGTGATGTAGTCAGCTAGAGTTACGAGATTAGTGTTAACTGATCTTTTGAAGCGAAAACCGTGTTGTTCATTACACAAGTATCTTTTGACTTGTCTGTGAATTTCTTTGTGTGAAATATGTTCAAACACTTTTGCAGGTGAACAGAGGATCGCAATAGGTCTAAAGTCTTCGACGGACGCCTTAGCCCCTTTTTTAGGTATTGGTGTTACTCTCGATACTTTCCACTGGGTATATTTACCTGTATTCAGAGCTAAATTATAAATGCAGCATAAAGGTCCTATAAAGTATTTCTTTAAAAGTTTTAGCATAGAAGACGGAATATTATCTGGTCCTGTTGAACTACTGATCCTTAGCTTATTGATGCTACGTTCCACATCTTCAGGGGAAATTTTAACTATGTTGATGTAATTGCTGCTGGAAGTTTTATCACAAGCACTTATTTTATTTGCGTTTAACTCAGTAAAATCGGGAAGAAAGACGCTGGAAAAGTATTCTGCAAACGCATTGGCAGCATCAACACCAGATAATGTTTGACCTAGGTGGATGATAGAAGACTGGAAGCCACCCTTACATCGCAAACTGGTAATGTGCTGCCAAAATTGTTTTGGGTTTATTTTAATGTTGTTTTCGATGCGATGTAAATGTGACTTGTGGGCAATTGAAATGTGCTGCTTAAGGGTTCGTCTAAATGCAGAGTAAACATTGTAATCGGTAGGACAATCAGATTGTTTCCAAGCCTCATGTAGTTTAGATTTATAGAGTAAGCCTTTAATTATGTCACGAGTGTACCAGACCGGAAAAGACTTCTTGCTGATTTTACTTCTCTGCTTTTTGGGCATACATTGGTCAAATATTTTATAGACTACTTTATAAAAACAATTCATACCGGTGACTATATCAGACGCCTGAGCTACAGATGTCCATTGTTCCTCAGATAATAAGGTATCAAGAAGCTCATAATCACACTTCTTAAAGTTCCAATCTGTAGACCCTTCATTGTTACTGGGTTGCATTGAGTTTTTATGAGAAGCTGTGTCAATATATAATTAATTGCCAGTGGGGGATGATAAAGATCAGGTGATACCGTACCTGCAGACGCAGTAACATAAACAGTAGTACTCTCCTGGACTAAGACAACATCTAACATACCACCATGCGAATTCTTTACTACATTCTTCTCAGTCAAACCACAAAATGAAAGAAAATAACAGTAGTAGTTGTTCACATTTACAGAAGCACTATTTAAATTTAAGTCACCTAATATAATTACATTACCCTTAATACTATTAATAAAACTCTCAACTTTACAGAACCAAGTCATATAAACATCATCAGTAGCACTAGGCTTGATATAAACGACACAAACGTATACTGGGCGACCGAATGAGTATGAACATACCCATAAGTCTTCACCATGTTGAGTCTCAAGATCTGGCCGTCGAGACATAAGGATACCTGCTCGAGCCAAAAGCATAACACCACCACAAGGTGTACCTCGATCACGACGAATTACACTGTAGTCATTGCAAGCAATTTCTGAATCTTCAATTGAATCGTCTAGAAACGATTCAGAGATTGCGACAAAATCTTCTTCAAGTTCCATTAAGCTCAATCTCCAGGCGGAAAGTTTAGTTTTTAAGCCACGAGCGTTTTCTCATGATCCGTACTAGGTTTGAAATTTTCACAGAATGTGCATTTCTGTTGCCACCAACAAATAATAAAAGTGGATTAAAAATTCAAGGGGATCCCCCTACTAGAAATGTGTTTTTTTTGGCTATTTTTGCTCGACCTTAAATAACTAAAAACTTTTTACAAAAAAAAATGCAAAATAACTTTAATTTCGGAAGTCGGTGTCAAAAAACGAAGAAAGAAAACTAGAAACACCATCTGCCGAAATTAAAGTTATTTTGCATTTTTTAGTGTTATATATGGAAGTCGGTTGTATTTTTTTTTTTGTAAAAAGTTTTATATTTTGAAGTTAGTTAAAAATAACAGCTGATCAGTAGATTTTAATAATAATAATCTTTATTTAATCAGACTATGTGGTCTATAGTGTTAGTAACAAAATAGCTTATCCTATGTTAGTACTTAATAACTAAAACCGATCGGGTCCTATTTGTTAGTGCCCACACTAGCGGGCTGTCTGCCCGGGCGACTATCGATTGCAGGATAGTGTTGGGACTGCCACGTAGCCTGCGGAGTAGCGAAGCCGATTTCTTACGCCACAGTGCATCAAAGCCGTCAGTGCGTGCGTCTGCAAACATTGCCGAGGCACTACAGAAGCGCGGCAGTCGCAGCAATACCCTGAATGCGTTATTATATTGGATACGCAGAGCATTGTAAGCCTTTTGGGTATATGTGAACCACAGGGCCCCCGAGTACAATGCTGTGCAGTATGCCTTAAAAAGGGTTATTTTAATTGCGTCTGTACATCGGGAAAATCTGCGGGCCAGCATATTCGCCCTAACTGACAATGCTCTGCGCTCCCTCTCTAGATCCATGTCATCTTTTAGGTCAGCAGTAACCAGATGGCCCAAGTATTTAAATTTATGTACCCTGTTTATCGGGTGACCGTTCAAAACGAGAGGCGGGACAGTAGTGGGACACCTGGTGCCAGACTTGAAGACCATGAATTCTGTCTTAATACTATTATAGATTAACCCATGACTCGCAGCGTATGACTCACACACATTAAGTAGCTTTCGGAGACCACCGATCGAGGGAGCCAGCAGCACCATGTCGTCTGCGTAGCTAATGTTGTTAAAACAAACTCCATCCACGTGCAGCCGACACGTGTGCTGGTGAGTTCCTCAAGCAGCGCATTAACATACAGACCGAAGAGCTTTTAGGGTTCCGTACCCGAAGGTTCCAAACGGAGCCCTATCGCAGTCACTCACGTGTCGGTCTGTCCGCCTGTCAGTCTGTCCGTCTCTCCGTCTGTCTGTCTGTCCATCGTCTGACACAAATTTTGTTCCGAAGAATTTTTTAACTTCCTATTGCCCCATGAACTTGAAATTTGGTGACAATGTTTATTGTTACGAACCCGTCACCGCCTCAGAAGGAGACGCGAGGGGCCTGACGGACAAATACCAAAGTATTTATTTCCCTCATTGGTACGGAACCTTAAATGTGCGAAGTCCGACACGCACTTGACCGGTTTTTTTTTTTGGATGATGTTAAAAAAATCAGACTGAGTGTTGGTACTTCAGGTATATTTACGACAACTCAATTAGAATGTTACGACATTAAGGGGACTACTCATATTAGGTCGTTACAACCGATGCTCATAAAACCGGTAATTGGATTTAGAATTACGGTACCTCTGTTTTCGGGATTTTTATTACAGTCGTCAAAACAGAAGTGTGGTACTAAACAATATCTTCATAACCGATTTTGACTATAATAATTATAATCTAAGCCTCTGGATAATTGTAATACCGTTTACAATAAATCTTGCGAGAGAGTAAAGTCTCGACATTTTATAAAAAGTTTATTTCAAATACTCGTAGAAGAAATTTCATCCAGATAAAATAAATTAACAATGTACCCGAGTTTTATTGAGACCCAAATGCGGGTTTAACGTTAATTAATTAATTTGGGAATCCCGGAGTCACTTTTGGGCTGCAAAACAGAAATGTAAAAATAAAGTTTTTCTATCTGTACTTTGCGATAAGTATATCAAATTAAAAGGCTTATTACGAGAGTCTCAACTGTAATTTTATAATAATTTAAAAATAAATAGTTTTAATGCAATTAAAGAAAATATACGAAGATTGACCGGGAAATGGGCTCCTTTATCTCCGAAACGATTGAGTCTAAATAAAAAAATAAAAAATTGAAAATACCTAGTTCTTTACCAATAGATTACTTATAAGAAAACCTACAGTCTATGATTTCTATAAAATCCGTAAGATATATTTTTTTTTAACTTCGCTCGCAAGTCCGACTCGCATTTGGCTGGTTTTCATTTTTTTTTCTAAGAGTTGGCGAAGACGTAGACAATGTAAAAGATGGATGGATATTGCGAAGGATGATATTGCTAGAAAGGAGGTGACGACTAAAAAGAAGTATGAAAAGAAGACATGTGGCGCCGTCACCAAATAAATTAGGATAAAGGCAAGAGAATTAATAATTATGGAATGTGCTATTTTAGTACTTAATCGTTCACTACTCAAACTTACCACTTCCATTCTTGATTTTCCTTGATAGTTAGCGTAAAAACTCCTTCTAAGATTAACAGCAGTATCGGTGACGCCAAATACCAATATTCGAGATCGACTTTGAAAAA
Organism: Polia nebulosa; assembly: GCA_951329385.1. Taxonomy (NCBI): domain Eukaryota; kingdom Metazoa; phylum Arthropoda; class Insecta; order Lepidoptera; family Noctuidae; genus Polia; species Polia nebulosa. Next base: position 12,445,956 of record OX589608.1, read on the forward strand.
CACGACCTGCCATATCGCGATTATACCGTGACAGGCGAAAACTAATCTTGTAATAACTGCCTTAATAGTAGCCAAAACTTTGCCTACATTCGCCATTTTGATAAAAAAAAACTACAAACTTTTTAGAAAATGACGTAACGTTATGTCAAAATTTTTCAAAATGGACAAGATTCTAAATGTTTTTATAAAAAAAATTAGGCACATTTTTCTTTGTTTTACATTTAATTTGTAAATGAAACACTTTTTATTTTATTTTATTGTTAAAAGCACTTTGTCTAAGGCACGCGCGTTTTTCAAACATTTTGAAAATTTAAAGACTGTTTTTTGTTACATTTTAAATGTTCGTACTAAATGCAACGCTATGCGAAACTCAACTAAATAGCTGTCTCTTGCATTGAAAGAAGCGCCATGATTCGAATAGAGATTTTTACTACACTGTTTCTTTTTCAGGTTCATTGCTGCATTAAACTGAGCAAAAAACTACTCCCAGAGACAAAAACAAGCAATGAACGTCGTGAAATAGTGAACGAACACAACATGACTATTACAGATGCGCGCGCATCATCAAAATTGGCCAATCACAGGTCATTTTCCCAAGAAAAGGGCTTGGGAACGGAGGGAACTTAACCTGATTTAGTCTTTACCTGGATTTGCAGTCTTAGTAACTCTTAATTGGAAGAAGATTAAGCTTAAAATCGTGTGGCAAATTGTTTGTCAGTGAAATAAGAATTGCTTGCTACAGTTTTGTTCGAGGAAGGCAGGTTTATAATAAAAATAAATGTTTTTATGAGCTACGTAAAGGAAAGTCGGATGTCGAGCGTCGCGTCATCAGTTGGGACTGGTCATCTCTCAGCTGCCACGGTTTAGTTTAAGAGGCCGTACCCGAAATTTTGCCGATTTCGCTGATTTACGTAATTTTACAGACGTGATTTTACAGTTAAAATAATGTATTTCTAAAAGTTTTAACGCACAAGATGAAAGATCATTTCAATTATGATCTAATGTATGAGCTAGTTTTTTTATTTTATATTATAATTACGATTAATCGACCACAAACCGACAATGGTTTTGTGAATTTTGCTGAAAGGGGTTTAGAATATCACATAATTACGAATCGGTTTGACGTGTAAACGATATGAAAAAATTAAAATGTATTGTTGCAAAACTCGTCTACATAATGCATGAATCACTTTTTACCACTTTCATACAAAAAAAAATTAGTAAAAAAATATTTAACTTAGTCAAATTTTAGAGAAAATGGGCAAAGAATTGCTTTTTATTTTGGCTATTTAGGACTCTCATTTATAAAATTAAAACAGCAAAAACTAAACTTTAGTTCACCGTCAATCCATTTCTTGCGAAAAAAATTTAAAAATTACAATTTGGCAATAAAAAATCTTTTAATACAACCCATATCTCGACTTATAATACTGTAAGAACCCTAGCCCTCTTGTGGCTATGGGGCTCTTTCCTCAAGAAACACGTCGACGTTAACGGGGCGTCGCGTAGCACTCCAACTCGTTGGCACGGTGCGAGAGGACTGTGTGGATGGGATCTATCTACGGGGCGCTTGATTAATAGAACTGAGGGCGACTACATTTAACTATATTCATCAGAATATTTCAGAACACCATTTTAGCCCACACGTTCGGGCTTACGGATCCCTTCTCTCTCTCTGACACAAACGTCAAGCCTAACATATTTTCTAATTTAATTTCAAACGGCTTTTCAAGAGTTTCTAGAAACTTCCAACCTGCCAGTCGGCAACATAAGGTTGCCAACATAAGGTTGTCACAATACGCAACGCAAGCTTCGAATCTAACTCATTAATTAGATCATAGTTGAAATGATCTTTCATGTTGTGCATTAAAACTTATAGAAATGCATTATTTTAACTGTAACATCACATCTGTAAAATAACGTAAATTAGTGAAATCGGCCAAAATTTCGTGTACGGCCTCTTATATTAATTACTTATTGGTTCTTTAAATTGTTTTTTTTTTAATTCCCGACGGTTTTAATGTGCACGTTTATTTACATCGTTCTCACATAAACATGATATGTATAATTTCAACGGTAACGGTGTTATCATAATTTTGTATATTTATTTATCTATAAATAAACTTTTTTACCAAAAATATTACCGACTTCCAAAAAAAAATGCAAAATAACTTTGATTTCGGAAGTCGGTGTTTCTAGTTTTGTTTCTTCATTATTTGACACCGACTTCCGAAATTAAATTTATTTTGCATTTTTTTGGAAGTCGGTTGTATTTATTAAGCGACTTCAAAAAAGGAGAAGATTCTCAATTCGTCGGAATCTTTTACTTTTATGTATGTTCCCCGATTACTCGAAGACGCCTTGACCGATTTGGAAAATTCTTTTTTTGTTTGAAAGGCTACTTCCTAGGTAGTCCTGTTTAAATTTAGTGAAGATCTGATGAAGAACTTCGGAGATAGACAATAACAACTCTTCAGTAAATGATAGCAAACTTTCCGGAATTGCTGCAATCGCATGTCTGTTTATTGTTTACAACACTTCATAACATAACATCACGCTGATGATACGCTCTGAAGGGGTACACAGATTTGTACAGTCGTACAGTTCACCCATTTGACATAATTGGTGAAATTAGGGTAATTTCACCGATTATGTTCAAATTCCATGTTTTTGGGGTTATCAATTCGGGCATAACTTTACTATTTAGTTTTTGTTATGGTTCAACAAATTCCAAAAAAATACAACCGACTGTCATCATCATCTGCCTAGCCTTTTCCCAACTATCTTGGGGTCGGCTTCCAGTCTAACCGGATGCAGCTGAATACCAGTACTTTACATGGAGCGACTGCCTATCTGACCTCCACAACCCAGTTACTGGGTAATACGATACCCTTTGGTAAGACTGGATGTCAGACTTTCGGGCTTCTGACGACCCGTAACGACTGTCAAAGATCCACAATTGACAGCCGGGACCAACGGCTTAACGTGCTTTCCGAGGCACGGAGGAGTCTCGGTATGTAAAGATGGTCACCCATCCATGGACCTTTAAATACAACCGACTGTATTTAAAGTTATTTTGTTTTTTTTTTGTTTTTTTTTTATGTGTTTTTTGGAAGTCGATTGTATTTTTTTGGAAAAAAGTTTTACAAATAGTCTATTGTCTTGGAAATAGAGTACCTAATTTATGACACTTTTCATCAGATTATTGAGTTCCCTCGGGATACATTATACGCAGATGAAGACACGGGCAGAAAATAGTAGGTATCACAATAATTCGCATGGCCACCTGTTTGATGACATTCATGTTTAATTTCACACTGGATTATATCTTGTCGTGTGAGAGTACCTTTCTGATTGATATTTGTTTTTGTTTTTTGCTGAGATGTTGAGGAGAAAACGATGAGGAATACAGTTATTTATTTATGTGTCATTTTATTTTACAGTAAGTCTTGTTGTATTAAGAATTAATTCAAGACTTTCCTTCAATTTTAACAGGTTCACCTTTAACGAACTATGTAAATTAATATTTAGATAAGTAGTTAGTTGCAGGTGAAGAAAATATATAAAAAAGAGTGGCATTCCGGGAGTACCAACAGAAGTGAAAACTTGAACAAAAAATGCCCAACGCGCCTAAAGAAGTTTTCACTTCAATCCGCTACGCGATCCGCTACGAGTGCTACGACGATGACAGAGTCGGTGTCGGTGTCGCGCGAGTTCTATGAATAAAATTGACCTGTATAAATAATATAGTTTAGAAAAACTCGCTTATTTTTCCTATTCTACTTAGTAGGTAACCCTTTTATTTGGTACCCATAACATGGGAATGCATAGAAAATTACTATTCCGCCATCTTGGATTTAGAATGATCTTCGACACTTAGCTAACCATGCATTGCCATCCAAACTAAACATGTGTGTGAAATTTCAGCTCAATCGGAAACCGGGAAGTGGGTCAAATTAACCTTCGATTTTTTTTTTCATATTTACAGGTGAAACTAGTATATGAGTGTTATAGTGATTAACAATAAAACAATTCTTTCCCAACAGCTCTCCACAACGCGAAATCAAGAAAACAAAATACAAGGGAATTAAAACCAGACACGGACAAAAGAATCAACGTTGTAAATAAAATTAACGTGACAAAGTTTGTCGATATGCTTCTGAGGGACGCCAAAGTAATGGCTATGAAAAAAAACAAACATGAAACCACTATACCCCCCTCTTCAAAGTCCGTTACAAAGAAAAAAAAATCTCGACGACTAACGACGCAGAAAACGAAGGAGATAACAGAAAAAGACGGATTTGAAAGCAATTATGATACTTTGAACTTAGATGAACAAAGAAAGGACCAAATTCTTATTTCACACAACGAGGAAAAAGATTTAAAAAGAATGGAACAGATTATTCGAACACAAAAGGAAGGAGTCGATTTGGATAACTTGGCACGTATTTTTCAGTCGAACAACGCGGGCGCAGACTATGAAGAAATGCGTCAACTTCTTCGTGCTAGTAACGCTGGCATAGATATAAAAAAAAAGAAGAGAGGGCATACAGTTATTCGATCTAAAGATGATTCGGATGAAATGTTGCAAGATGGCCAATTCTTTCGAACCCTTGATCGGTCCAGTGATGAAAAGGGAGCAGAATTACTGTTTGATCTAGAAAACGAAGATGGGTTGACGAATCCGCTGTTTTGATAAAATATTTAATCGAAATTTTACTTTATTCATGGTTAAACCAGCTTTACCAGCAGCTTCGCAACTTAAAATTAAAAGTATTTTTTAAACAAGCTATAGACCCTGTCATCAAAATGTAACATATTCGTACAGCCCAAATTCAAGTGTCCCACTTTGCCATCAGGGAGTTCCAGTCCCTATATCCCGGGGCCATCATAAGATCGGCTCGATGCATTTTTTTTGTGGGTTGGGAAATCATCCAATGACTTCTCCCGCTCTGGGTGGAGCGGGAGGGCGTGTCAGACTCTTACTGACTAAAACCCACCCCTGTTCCTTCCCTCCCAGAGTGCCCAGGGGTGCGGTAACTCATGTTGAGAATTTATCCGCTACCCCTAGGCATGCAGGCACCGGCCACGATGGACCCCGTCAGTGGTGGCTGACAACATCTCTTTGAGGCGCGCGTGGTACACTACGCGCCGTCGACTCACGGGCCTGGTGCTGATGGGACGACGAGCTACATATTACATCGTTACATAAGTATGCCAAATTTCAGCTCTATCTGAAACCAAAAAGTGGTCCGACTAGCCGTTTAGGCTACAACGCGTGCCAAAGAAATGACAGACATACAGACATACACAAATATTACTCTCCTAGGGGAGTCGAGTTAAAAGTATCCTTAGTCCTAATCCAAGCCATGGTTTACCCGTGTTCCTCATTCAAATCTGGTCAATTGAGGTGTTCTAACAAACGTCCTAACTTGACCTGCCAATGACCTTGAGTTAGCTTGCGTGTTCTGTGGTGAGCTCACGCAACGCGTCGTACGTCTACCCAGTAACAGGACTCGCCCACCAAGGAGCGTTGTCCGAAATTAGACGCATTATTAATTTACTATACATAAAACGACAGATATTATACTAAAACACGTATACTAAAATATAAATAATTAAATGATCTATAAAATGGTGAAGATTTCATAAAAATACGCCTTATAGTTTTTGGGTGATTCTATTTTTTATCCGCATTAGACATATATTTACAAATTAATTACACTATGTTATAAAAATATAATTTCAAATATTCACATATCAAATTACGACACAAATGATTTATAGTAACTTAGATTTTTTTCAAAGAAATAAGACTAGCCGTTTAGACGTGATGTTCAATTAAAAACTATTATAAATCGTATAAAAAAGAGTCCAATAGTGTGGTATTTAGTTAAGACTAGATTCGGTATCTAGAATGGTCAATTGATAATAAGGATTAAAAAAATATTCAAAAATTGGACATTTTTTAACCGACTTCGAAAAAGGAGGAGGTTATCAATTCGGATGTTTGTATTTTTTTTTTTTTTTTTTTTTTTTTTTTTTTTTTTTTTTTTTTTATGTATGTTCGGGCATAACTCCATCATATCTTGACGGATTTGCAAAATTCTTTTTTTATTCGAAAGGGGTTTATTCCGAAATGGTCCCATTTAAATTTCAAAATGATCTGATGATGGGTTTCGGAGACAGACAACGGAACTCTTCAAAAATTGACAGCAAATCAACCGCGATTGCTGCTATCGTATGTCTATAAATTGTTAACACAGTTTAATGGGGAGCCACAACTAAAAAGTGAAAAATAAAAAACTTTTTTACAAAAAAATAGAACCGACTTCCAAAAAAAGTGCAAAATAACTTTAATTTCGGAAGTCGGTGTCAAAAAACGAAGACACAAAACAGGAACACCGACTTCCGAAATTAAAGTTATTTTGCACTTTTTTTGGAAGTCGGTTCTATTTTTTTTTATCAGACATTTGAAGTTGAAACTGAAATAGCTAGATTTGACGAAAGGCATAAAAAAAAAATTAAGCAAAAAAAACTTTTTTACAAAAAAATAGAACCGACTTCCAAAAAAAGTGCGAAGTAAGTTTAATTTCGGAAGTCGGTGTCAAAAAACGAAGACACAAAACCAGGAACACCGACTTCCGAAATTAAAGTTATTTCGCACTTTTTTTGGAAGCCGGTTCTATTTTTTTGTAAAAAAGTTGTTTTCACCCAACTTTAGAAAACTCCGTATATCTCGGCAACTAAATGCCGAGAACTGGACCCTTTTTGTTTGGACACCCACAAATCAATAATTGGGTAAACGTTACATTCGCTCGACCGTGATAAAATGGTCATGCTTGTATCTATATATATTGAGGGTAGTATTGTTTAGCAGAGCTCATTCATACTAAAAACCGTATAGCACTTATCGATCCATGCGAAGTGTGTGAGCTTTTTTCATTATGAAGGCGTTTTCTTGCGACCTGAGGTGTGAGGATAAATTTAATAATAATAAGATTTTTCATATATAGAAGGGTGACGCAGTCATGTTAAAGTTCATTTATTTGTCACTAGGGAACAGAAAATTAAAAAAAGAAAAGAACACCCAAAAAAAAAAACAAAAAAAGTGCAAATTAACTTTACTTTCGCAAATCGGTGTATCTGATTTTGTATCTTCGTTTTATGACGCCGACTGCCGCAATTAAAGTTATTTTGCACTTTATTTGTTTTTTTTTTGGAAGTCGGTTCTATTTTTTTGTAAAAAAGTTTTTATGTTTCACTTTTTAGTTTTGATTCTCAATTATATTGTGTTAACAGTGTATATTTATGCGATAGCACCAATCCTTGTTGATTTGCTGTCATTTTTTGAAGTGTTTTTATCCACCTGCCATATTATCTCTCCACCACCCTTGGTTGACTGGTAGAGAATGCCTAAGGCATTAAGTCCGCCTTTGTACTTTAGTTGCATGAAGTGTAAATCCTACTAATATTATAAATGCGAAAGTTTGTATGTTTGTTTGTTTGTATGTTTGTATGTTTGTATGTTTGTATGTTTGGCTGAAGGTATCGCAAAAACGGCTGAAGGGATTTAAATGAAATTTTGCTCACAGGTAGGTCATAGCCTGGATTAACACATAGGCTACTTTTTATCCCGGTAAATGACAAGACTTAGCGAAGGCTGAGGTGGAAGTAGAAATCCAAAGTCAGGCTGAACGAGCGGTTTACGCTCACAAAGTACCAGGAGACCAGAAAGATGAAAAGTATTTCCGGGGCTGGAATCATGAGCGGTAAAGTCTCGCAAAGTACCAGGGGACCAGAATCATGAAGAGGTACTTTAAATTACGAGGAGACCAGAAACACAAGAGTCGCAAAGTACCAGGACATCAGAATCACAAAACATATTCCGAGGCTGGTATTAGGAGAGGTAGAGATTTACAAATTACCAGGAGACCAGAAAAATGAGAAGTATTTCCAGGGTTGAAATCATGACCGGTAAAGACTCACAAAGTACCAGGAGACCAGAATCATGAATACGTATTTTCGGGGCTACAATCCTAAGCTGTATAGATTCACACACCCCACCAGGAGCCCAGAATCAAGAAGAAGTGTTTTCGGGGCTTGAATCCTGAGCGGTATAGATTCACAACCTACCAGGAGATCGGAATCACAAAATATATTCTGAGGCTAAAAGAAGTCTTTTTTTTTAATTGATTTTTTAAATCAAACTACCAGTTCACAACCTACTAGGAGATCAGAATCACAAAACATATTCCGAGGTTGGTATTAGGAGAGGTAGAGACTTACAAATTACCAGGAGACCAGAAACATGAGGAGAAGTATTTCGAGGACTGAAATCATGAGCGATAAAGACTCACAAACTACCAGGAGACCAGAAACACAAAAAGCATTCCGGGGCAGGAAACGTAAGAGGTAGAGAAAGATTCACAAATTACCAGGAGAACAGAAACGTAAAGAAGTAAAATTTCCAAGCGGTATAGATTCACGCACTACCAGGAGATCAGATTCACAATAAGTATTCCGAGGCTGAGATCATGAGAGGTAACATCTTGAATAAGTATTTTCGGGGCTGGTATCCTGAGCGGTATACATTTCCAGGCGTATAGGCGTGAGTACCAGGAAACAGAATCATGAAGAAGAGAAATTTCAGACCTGCACGCGGATGAAACCAGCTTTCAGCCTAATTTAAATAACTTTTGATTTTGATTTCTACAGGGTTTATTTTACGTGCTACTCTATGGAAATACCACTCAAACTTATAATTACACTTTTTACGCGGGCGAAGCCGCGGGCGGAAGCTAGTAAATAAATAAATAAATAATATATATAAACATCCGAATTGATAACCTCCTTCTTTAATCTTTTTACACACTGACAGATTTAAATCTTGGCCAAATATCAGTCTCTCAAGTTGTATATCAATACCGGACCCTCTTTACCACTCAATCCGCATAGCCTAGCCTATCTTAACCACTCCCTTTAATTAACAGCATTAATAATTTATCTTGCTAACCATCTAAGCTTATTTTAAATACTGAGTATCTAATTCTGAATTAAAATGCTCCATATAAGAAACCGCTAATCAGTGTAACTAATCATAACTATGCTTAATTTTTTATACATATGGCCCTAGCGGCCCTACAACCTTGTAGGCACCTACGCACTCAAAGATAAGAATATCAGAGACAATAAAGAAGTAAGTAGGTATTTAATTCAAGTGAGATGTACTTTTCATTTATAACCTCTTCAAATGCGGTGTGAACAGCTACTTACAACTCTGCAATCACGTTTTATCATGGGTGTTAATAGATGGGATTAATAAAATAAAATAAGGATCTTTTTACAATGTTACCAAGTTTCGATTAAAACAACCGGCACTTGACACTGACAGTAACACTAACAGTTCGATCTAATGCTACCACGTTTTAGGGAATTCCTTGAATTTCAGGTAAATGAAGGATTGTTATTTGCAAGTTACTAATTAAAATATACGATATTAAAAGTCACCAAACTTTTAGGTTGTTTATAATAATTAAGTCGAATGATTATGATGTTTTAGTTATTATTTTCTAATCTTTTTTGTCGTAGAATTTGTTTGTTGGGGAAGTTATTCAATAAACTTTCAAACCAGGGTTTATTATTTATTCGATCTAACCAACATAGGCTACTTTTTATCCCGGTAAATGACAAGACTTAGCAAAGGCTGAGGTGGACTTATTCATGACTCTGGTCTCCTGGTACAAGTAGCGGCACGAAACTTTAGCGCTGACCGTTATTGCGCAGAAGTAAAAATTAAGGTACCTGAGGGGGGCTAGAGGGATGAAGGGCGAGCGTGCGTAGCGCCAATTGGCTCTACAGTCGCATTCTGTTCCCCGCGCGCCAAATGCGCAGCAATTATCGTTCAGCGCTAGACTTACGTGCCGCTACTTGTAATTTATGAATCTCTACCCTATTTATAACCAAATAATTAAAAAAAAAAAAAAACTTTAAGCCTCAGAATATATTTTGTGATTCTGATCTCCTGGTAGGTTGTAAATCTATACCGCTCAGGATTCAAGCCCCGGAAACACTTCTTCTTCTTGATTCTGGGCTCCTGGTGGGGTGTTTGAAGCTATACAGCTTTGGATTGTAGCCCCGAAAATACGTATTCATGATTCTGGTCTCCTGGTACTTTGTGAGTCTTTACCGGTCATGTTTTCAGCACTGGAAATACTTCTCATTTTTCTGGTCTCCTGGTAATTTGTAAATCTCTACCTCTCCTAATACCAGCCTCGGAATATGTTTTGTGATTCTGATCTCCTGGTAGTTTGTGAATCTACACCGTTTAGGATTATAGCCCCGGAAACACTTCTTCTTGATTCTGGTATCCTAGTGGTTTGTGAAGCTATACAGCTTAGGAATTGTTTCCCCGAAAACACCTATTCATGATTCTGGTCTCCTGGTACTTTGTGAGTCTTTATCTCTCATGATTTCAGCCCTGGAAATAATTCTCATGTTTCTGGTGTCCTAATACTTTTTGAGCGTGTGCGCTCGTTCAGCCTGACTTTGGATTTCTACTTCCACCTCAGCCTTCGCTAAGTCTTGTCATTTACCGGGATAAAAAGTAGCCTATGTGTTAATCCAGGCTATGACCTACCTGTGTGCGAAATTTCATTCAAATCCCTTCAGCCGTTTTTGCGATACCTTCAGCCAAACATACAAACATACAAACAAACAAACATATACTTGATTCTGGTATCCTAGTGGTTTGTGAAGCTATACAGCTTAGGAATTGTTTCCCCGAAAACACCTATTCATGATTCTGGTCTCCTGGTACTTTGTGAGTCTTTATCTCTCATGATTTCAGCCCTGGAAATAATTCTCATGTTTCTGGTGTCCTAATACTTTTTGAGCGTGTGCGCTCGTTCAGCCTGACTTTGGATTTCTACTTCCATCTCAGCCTTCGCTAAGTCTTGTCATTTACCGGGATAAAAAGTAGCCTATGTGTTAATCCAGGTTATGACCTACGTGTGTGCAAAATTTAATTGTAATCCCTTCAGCCGTTTTTGCGATACCTTCAGCCAAACATACAAACATACAAACATACAAACAAACAAACATACAAACTTTCGCATTTATAATATTAGTAGGATAGTAGGATTAACTTTTTCACCACCTTTTACTTCCAATTTACCTTTGGCTTCATCCGCGTGCAGGTCTGAAATTTCTCTTCTTTATGATTCTGTTTTCCTGGTAGTTTAAGGATCTATACCGCTCAGGATTCCAGTCCCGAAAATACTTATTCAAGATGCTTTTTTTTTTACCTCTTTTGATCCCACCCTTTTTTTTGGGTTTTTTTTTGTGATTCTGATCTCCTGGTAGTGAGTGAATCTATACCGTTCGGAAATTTTATTTCTTCACATTTCTGGTCTCCTGGTAATTTGTAAATCTCTACCTCTCCCAATACCAGCTTCGGAATATGTTTTATACTTCTGATCTCCTGGTAGGTTATGAATCTATACCGCTCAGGATTCCAGCCCCCTCCCTGGTAGTTTGAGAATCTATTCCACTCAGGATTTCAGCCCCGGAACACTCTTTGTGTTTCTGGTATCCTAGTATTTTGTGAATCTATACCGCTTAAGATTAGGGCAAAAAAAAAAAAAAAAAAAAAAAAAAAAAAAAAAAAAAAAAAAAAAAAAAAAAAAAAAAAGCCCCAAAAATACTGATTCACGACTCTAGTCTCCTGTTAATTTTAGAATCTATACCTCTCATGATTCCAACCCCAAAATCACTTCTTCATAATTCTGGTTTCCTGGTAATTTATGAATCTCTAAAAAAAAACCGCTCATAATCCCAGCCTTTTGGTAACATTTGTAATTCTTCTATGTCTTGGTTGTTCGTGAATCTGTACTGCTCGGAAAACTTATTCATGATTCTGTTCTCCTGGTAATTTGTGAATCTGTACCTCTCATAATACCAGCCACAGAATATATTTTGTGATTCTTATCTCCTAGTAGGTCGTAGGAATCTGTACCGCTTAGGATTTAAGCCCCAAAAATACTGGTTCATGACTATGGTCTCCTGGTAGTTTTGGAATCTACACCTATCATGATTCCAGTTCCGGAACTACTTTTTCGTGAATCCTGACCTTTTCGTAGTTTTGTGAGTCTTTATCGCTCATAATTTCAGTCCTTGAAATACTTTTCATGTTTCTGGTCTCCTGGTAATTTGTGAATCTCTATATCTCATAATACCTGCCTCGGAATATACTTTGTGATTCTGATTTCCTGGAAGCTTGTGAATCTATACCGCTCAGGATTCAAGCCCCGGCAATACTTCTTCTTGATTCTGGTCTCCTGGTGGTTTGCGAAGCTATACCGCTAGGGTTGTAGCCCCGAAAATACCTCTTCATGATTCTGGTCCCCTGGTACTTTGCGAGACTTTACCGCTCATGATTCCAACCCCGGAAATACTTTTCATGTTTCTGGTCTCCTGGTACTTTGTGAGCGTAAACCGCTCGTTCAGCCTGACTTTGGATTTCTACTTCCATCTCAGCCTTCGCTAAGTCTTGTCATTTACCGGGATAAAAAGTAGCCTATGTGTTAATCCAGGCTATGACCTACCTGTGTGCGAAATTTCATTCAAATCCCTTCAGCCGTTTTTGCGATACCTTCAGCCAAACATACAAACATACAAACAAACAAACATACAAACAAACAAACATACAAACTTTCGCATTTATAATATTAGTAGGATTCGATCTAACCAATCTGAGTCGGTTATAATAAAATTTCGCGGTAATTAATGGCCGGTTTCTGAATTGAGAATTAGAAGATAAGTTTTTGTCAAACTCTACTTTAACCTATAAAATTGTATCAACAAAGTACGATTTGACACGTTCATAACCTAAAGAAACCGGCCCTGATTATTAATTGACTCCCACTATTGGGTGAATTAAAAATGACTTTGGCAACACTGAAGTTGTTATTTGCCCGACAATCGATAACAATACTGTGTCAGGGAAACCGCGAAGGTTGGTGTTTTCAATTTCTGCTAAAAAGAGGAATAAACTGTAATACAACTCATATGATGTGACTAAGTTCTTAATACGACTTTTTCTGGACAGCAGCGGCCATTGCTATGACGAAATAGCTCATTTATTGGTTTAAACTCTGGATGGTGAGTAGGATTCCACTTACGAGTAATTCGTATTAATTTAAATGTCCGGCTTGACTTTGCCGGTTTGTGGATCAGAAAATTGTTCTACAGCGGCAGTGCATACAATTATTTGCAAGGTTATATGTACCTACTCGTATGCGTTATTCTGTCTAACAGAACCATGTAGATAGGGTGGATCTATTTATAACTTGAAACGTACAGTCAACGTCAACATTAAGTGTTAGATGTTTTATAGATTTTTTTTTCAATGACAGCTGTATAACTATGACGAATTTTAGTAGATACTTAAATCCGTTTTTGTTTTAGTTTTTCGCTCCTAAGATAAACTTATGACTACATTTCTTTATAAAAAAAAACTTAAATTTTGCGCCCGGCCATTGCTTGCGGGCGGGTTAGTTTTGGATGTGTGTGTTGATTCACGTGCACGTTGTTTCTGTGTGCGTAACCTATTATATGAAACCGAACGCTCCGAGCTCACGAAACAACAAATAATGAAGAAACAAAACTAGAAACACCGACTGCCGAAATTAAAGTTATTTTGCTATTTCTAAGTCAGTTGTATTTTTTTGTAAAAATTTTTGTCATGTCTCTCTATAATCGTTTTCTCTTTCGTCTTTCAGATATTTCTGGAACAAAAAGAAAGCAGGTACTATCTAATAAAAGCATGAGACTGCAGCACAAACGGACAAAATGATTTCAACAAATCCTAACGATTTTAAAAGTCAAATGTTTCACAAAAAGTACAATGTAAGTTATAGCTGTGTAATAAAATTGCAACCAACAGTTCCAGATTAAGATTTTTGACACCATCATATTTTTTTTTTGAAATGATTACTGAAAACGTTGGGTACTTTTGGGATGGGGAAAAGCACTGAACTCGCGTGACCTTCACGCTTAGATAATACAGATGAGTGTGTATACCCAACGATCAGATCAGATTGGTCGGTCGGCCGGTTCGGTCTCAGATCTTTCCAGTCGGTCTCACTTCTGACATGCAATCCTACGACTGACAGTTCTTTTTAAAACCACTTGAACTGCTGAACAAAGACCTAAACCGCAACCACCAGTGCACTACGTCATCTATCCAAGTCATGGCAGCCTTGAATTTGATAATATCTACCATAATGTCTCACAAACAACATCAACATGATCGACCCTCAGTCATCAGATACGCACCCAAGAGAAACAGAAGAGACTCCATACCCACACCAAAGGAGAAGAGACTTTCCACACCTCCGCCAAGCACAGATCAAAGAGAGCAAACGCCTCCTCCATCCAGTTCTGACCCAAAAAATTCTTCAAAGCCTAGAAAAACAACCGCTCCCAGGAAAATAAAACCAAAGTTCTGCACATCACGAACTCAAATATGGCGACCATACGACAAGGAGAAGCGTTACAAATGTGACACGTGCAATAAAAGCTTCGACAAGAAATGCGACTTGAAGCGACATGTTCCCATTCACTCAATCGAGAAGCCGTTCAAATGTACGATTTGTAAACAGGCTTTCGTCCGTGAGAATCTTCTGAAAACTCACATAAGTGCACACAAGAATGAGAAACCTCACAAGTGTACTTATTGCGATTGCAGCTTCATGTTACCCGTAGATTTGAAACGCCACATTTTTACACACACCGGCGAAAAACCTTATAAATGTGATTCTTGTGAGATGGCGTTCCGTCAACCTGGTGACTTGAAAAGACATATCCGGAAGCATACTGGTGAAAAACCTTACAAGTGTAATGTATGCCATAAGAGTTATGCACAACTGCACGGTTTGAAAAAGCATAATCTTACACATACAGGTGAAAAAGATCATAAGTGTGATCAATGTCAGAAATGTTTCAGTACCGCAGAAGCTTTGAAAACGCATGTCCGTATACATAGTGATGAACAGCCACATAAATGCGATGTCTGCGAAAGACGATTCACCCAACTGGAAGGCTTAAAGAAACATTACCGAGTGCACACCGGTGAAAAGCGATACAAATGTGAGACTTGTCAGAAACAATTCAGAGATTCACAGGATCTGAAGAAACATGTTCGTATACACACTGGCGACAAGCCTTTTAAGTGTGATAAGTGCCCGGACGCGTTTAAGGAGAGAGGTCATTGGAAAAGGCATATGCGTATACATACTAATGAAAAGCCGTACCACTGCAGTATTTGTTTGAAATCACGCTTTCGAGATGCGGCTGACCGTAGGAAGCATATTCGTACCCATATTCGTGATGAACCTTACAAATGTGATATTTGTCAAAAGACTTTTGTTTATAAGACGACTTTGAAATCCCATCTTGCGTGGCATGAGAAAACTAAACCAGTTATTCATTAGAAAACTTTATTTATATAATTTTACTATTTATAGTAACTAGCCCCAAGGGTGCAATTTAATTACCGGTGGATATTTAAAAAAAATCTTTCATACAAACCCTATCTTATAAATTACGAAAACAACAAAAATAAAACAATCAAACTTAAAGTCAAACCATTTATTTTAAATAACCATTTACTTGGACTTTTGAATTGTCAAGAAGAATTGTCGGTCAATCAGAAAGATGAAGCTAATTGGACATTTCAAAGTGTAGACCTATATGGAGAAGAACTAGCAAGAAACACCATGGCTTGGTAGTAAGGACTCCTTTTTTTAACCATGTTATGTATTACAAAAATCCTGGTGCATATTTCTTATTGCTTAAATTATGTGAGAAGAATGTTCATAAAAATTAACAATTCAAAAGGTAAAGAAAAATCAAATCGGTCAAGCCGATCCCAAATGATGCTCTGTCTTAAACGTGGCATTCTTACTAATATATATTTATTTGTTTTTAATACAAAATAAGCAACCCTAGATGTATTACGTTTTTTTGTTATTAAACATAGTCTACACTGTAGTTTAGGCTATTTACTCGTATCAGTGTTAAGAATAATTAAGATTTGACAATGATTCTAAATTTTCATGTAGGTAGAAAAAGGAAGGCTTTTTCTCGGACTGTAAATGTGTAAAACACTTTGTTATTCTTAATAAAATAAAATAAAAACATTGTGGTATTTATGACTCTACTCCATAATAATATTCTAAGTAAGATTACTCCACTTGAATCAATCATTGACAGTTATAACTTGTTATTTTGAGGGTCTTTTCCCGTTGTCATGGCGACTGTGCTGATTGGAGTGGAGGATATTTCCTTTGAAAAGAACTTAGAATAGTGGCCCACCGAATACTTTGGGCTTCTTATTTAAGCAAAGGTATATTTATCTAGTTAAATTTATATAAAAATATAAACTACCTACTGAAATTAGATTTTAAAAACAAGTTTCGGCATACATTGTTGAATTAAAATTTTACATTTAAAATAATAAATTTATTTTATCTCTAAATAAATAAACTTTGAGGTGGGATTTATTTTTTAGCTACTGTATGTCAGTAGACGATAAGTATATTATGTATTTATCTAGTTAAATTTATATTAAAATATACTTCTGGAATTAGATTTTAAAAACGAGTTTCGGCATACATTGTACAATTGAAATTTTACATTTAAAATAGTAAAATATTTTGTCTATATAAATAAATTTTGGGGGGGACTACTTATTTATAAACTATATATTTATGTAGTTAAACTGCGTATGGCAGCCAAAATTTGTTGTAAACTGTACAGTGACAGACTTACAAACAAATTCCAGCCCCTACAGCTTGGCTTTGGCTCCAGAGGGGGCTGTGAGGCTGCCGTACATGCACTATCTTCCTTTTTAAATTCTGAAAAGGGTGAGGTCATTCTCAAGGTTGACATTAAGAACGCTTTCAACTCTGTCAACAGGGACACTTTGTTGGCCGAGGCAAAAAAGAACCTCTGGTGGTTCTTTAAAAACTTTAAAAAAAGAACCACCAGATATTTTCGGTTTTATTTGGCAATGTTACAGGCACCCTTCTAAATTATTATATAAAGAACAGCTTTTAGAATCTGCAGTTGGATGCCAGCAAGGTGACCCTCTCGGGCCAGTCATTTTCAGTTTGGCTATTCATCCAGTCATTCAACAACTAAATTCAAAATTTAACGTATGGTATTTGGATGATGGAACATTAGGAGGTGACGTCGATACCGTATTAAAAGACTTTCAATTCCTGAAGACTCATTTTCAATCCATCGGACTTGACCTTAACCACTCGAAGTGTGAAATTTTTCTTTGTGACAATACCGAAAGACAATCGACCATTCATAAATTCAATACAATTGCACCAGAAATCAAAATTTTAGAAAAAAGTTCACTGCACCTCCTAGGTTCCCCTATTTTGGAAGAAAGTTTTTCGCCATTCATTGACGGAAAAATTAATCATTTTAATGATGAATGTCCGAAATGGACAGACTCACAAAAATAAATTTACATTCGGCATTCACCCTAATTAGATATTGCTGTTTTGGACCAAATTTTATATATTTTCTCCGCTCTTCCCCTTTATGGAAGCATTCGCATCTCCTGGACAAAATTGATGAAATTATTTGATGCACTCTTACAACCATTTTAAATGTGGCCTTGGATGACCGAGCGTGGCTACAAACCACACTACCTACCTATTCGTTTTGGTGGGCTCGGCATCCGCAAAATTTCTAGTATAAGCCTACCGGCGTTCCTGTCCTCGGTCCACAGCACTGAAAAGTTAACCAAAAGAATTTTGACTTCATCACTGGTTAACTGTGAAGTGCCGTGCTTGACCGACGCAATGAATGCTTGGAAAATGGCTTGCCCGGACACGGCGTTGCCCGAGAACCCGTTCTCCCAGAGGCAGTGGGACGAGCCGCTCTGTAGTTTGGTACGGAATAATCTCTTAAATACGTCAACCAATAATGCTGAGCGTGCCCGCCTGCTGACTGTGGGCGAATGGGAGTCGGGCCTCTGGCTACAGGCACTACCGTCACCCAACATAGGTACTATGCTGAATGACACCACCTTCCGGATCGCTACATGTCTGCGTCTGGGTGCTCCTTGCGGAGCTCCACATCGCTGCCAATGTGGTGAAGTAGTCGACCATCTCGGACACCATGGCCTATCCTGCAGTAGGAGCGCGGGTCGTATGGCACGGCACACCAGCATTAACGACATCATCCGTCGGGCTCTTGTCACCGCCGGTGTGTCAGCCGTTTTAGAACCTCATGGCCTGGCACGTGACGATGGAAAGAGGCCCGACGGGATGACTATAATGCCTTGGAAGATGGGTAGGCTTTTGGTGTGGGATGCAACATGTGTCGGCACCCTTGCGCCATCTCATCTTCTTAGCACGGCGGGCTGTGCTGGGGCGGCTGCTACAGGTGCAGAAAACCTCAAACGGCGCAAATATAACAACCTTATTCGGAGTTATATGTTTGAGCTGTTTGGGGTTGAAACACTAGGGCCATGGGGTCCGAGTGCTCATCGAGTTTTCCGTGACATCAGCAAACATTTAGTCGACTCTTCACGTGACCAGAGGGCTGGCCTTTTTCTCGGCCAACGAAACAGCATTGCCATTCAACATGGCAATGCTGCCAGCGTTCTGGGCACTTTTCCCATTGACAGCGATGTGGACGAATTTTTTGATGTCCAATGAGCTTTACTCCTACCGGATCTTTTATGCCTCCTGTACATATTTTATTTATTAAGTTATTTATTAGTTTAGTATAATATGTATTGTAGTTCTATTCTGTTGAAAATAAATTTACCTACTTAATGTAGCTAAATTTGATGTTTAAATATACTACTGGAATTAGATTTTAAAAACAAACTTCGGCATACATTGTTGAATTAAAATTTTACATTTAAAATAATAAATTTATTTTATATCTAAATAAATAAACTTTGCGTGGGAATTTTTTTTAGCTACTCTATGTCAGTAGACGATAAGTATATTATGTATTTATCTAATTAAATTTATATTAAAATATACTACTGGAATTAGATTTTAAAAACGAGTTTCAGCATACATTGTAATATTGAAATTTTACGTTTAAAATAATAACATATTTTGTCTATATAAATAAACTTTGGGGGGGGACTACTTATTTATAATTATACTATATATTTATCTAGTTAAATTTGATATTAAAATAATACTAGTGGAATTAGATTTTAAAAACAAGTTTCGGCATACATTGTTGAATTAATATTTTACATTTAAAATAGTAGATTTATTTTATATAAATAAACTTTGGGGTGGGATTTTTTTAAGCTACTGTATGTCAGTAGACGATAAGTATATTATGTATTTATCTAGTTAAATTTATATTAAAATATACTATTGGAATTAGATTTTAAAAATGAGTTTCGGCATACATTGTACAATTGAAATTTTACATTTAAAATAGTAAAATATTTTGTCTATATAAATAAACTTTGGGTGGGGGGTGGACTACTTATTTATAATTATACTATATATTTATCTAGTTAAATTTCATATTAAAATATACTACTGGAATTAGATTTTAAAAACAAGTTTCGGCAAAGGTAATTAAGTATATTGTTTAATTGAAAAACTTTTAAAATAATTAAATTATTTTGTCTACTAATAAATAAATGTCAACATCATCATATTATTACACAGTAAGCGTTTTATTACTACCATTTTACTATCAGAAAAGTGTGAATACATTTTGGTGCAAAGCATTGTTATTGCAACCGAAGCGAGATCATTCTGAAAATGAGTTACCGCACCTCTGGGCAGTCAGGCAGGGAAGGAACAGGGGTGGGTTCTAGTTAGTAAGAGTCTGACACGCCCTCCCGATCCACCCTGAGCGGGAGAAGTCATTGGATGATTTCCCTATCCCCCAAAAAGAAAAACCGAAGCGAGATAGACCCGTTATAAAGCAGAGCGACGTTTTTAACACACTTTCGAAAAACTATAAATATAATTATTTAACACAATATCTTTAACCGACTTCAAAAAGGAGGAGGTTATCATTTCAGATGCTTATACAGGGCGTAACGGAAAAGTGTGCCCATATTTTAAGAACTGCATCTGCCCATCGATATGAACAACATTGATATACAGGGTGTAAGGTAAACGCTCCTGAAAACGCAGACAGGAAATGAAATCGTTATTTGCATTTAAAAACACTTTTTTCTTTACAACTTTATTATGCAATGTAATATATATAAAATATCAGCTGACGCCCGCGTATGCCTCGAGTTCAAAGTGCGCGCGCTCTCGTCGACAGCCGTGGAGCCAACGACCCCACGTCCACACGACGTCGAAATAAGGCGTAAGATCACTGGTATCTGTTTGCATTTAGGTGTTATATAATCTACCTTCTGGCTTCGGAAGCGTTTCCCTTACACCTTGTATAATTATAATATTTCATTTTATGTGTGTTCGGGCATAACTTCGTTATACATAGACGGATTTACAAAATTCTTCTTTTGTTCGAAAAGGCTTTATTCCGAAATAGGCTTTCATATAAATCTGATAATGAGTTTCGGAGACAGACAACGGAACTCTTCAAAAAATGACAGCAAATCAACCGCGATTGCTGATATACAAATATGCATTGTTAACACAACTTAATGGGGAATCACAACTAAAAAGTGTAAATTAAAAACTTTATTACAAAAAAATAGAACCGTCTTCCAAAAAAAACAACAAAAAAAAGTGCAAAATAATTTTAATTTCGGAAGTCGGTGTCAAAAAACGAAGACACAATACCCAAAACATCGACTTCCGTAATTAAAGTTATTTTGCACATTTTTTATAATTTTTTTGGAAGTTGGTCCTATTTTTTTGTAAAAAAGTTTTTTTTTTATAATAAAATTTTCTTTCGTGCGACTTGTTTGCTTTTTGTGGGAATTATTCCGATCTGTCACCTTGCTGGGAATACCTCTCTTGGCATAAAATTTTAAGGCATAATATTGTTTGGCATAACGTTTTCGCATAACTTTTATTAGCATAATAATACTGTGACTAATCAATACTTAGGCATAAAGCAAAGGTTAGCATAACTGTCATTTGGTCTAATTTGTTTTGGCATAATGTGGAGTTGCATAAATTTTTAAGGCATAATATTTATTACTCTATTAAGCATGAGCTATAAATATAAAGTCAGGATTGGGTGATAGCCAATAATTTTATGTTGCATGTTAGGTACTAGGTAATGAAATACAGTTGTCAGTGGTATATTTTTAGAGAAATGTGTAATAAAACACAGTATAGATGATTCCTTGTTTTTATTAAGTTACTATCATGCAACTAAAACAAATGTGAAATTAAAATTTAAAAAAAAATTAAAACTCATTACAATCATAATACATAGAGTCCTAATAGAATATAACATCACAATCAGTTTTTATTTTTTTATTTTATGCATAAAACAACGTTTGGAATAAAAACGAAACTCATTCAATAGTTAGACTAGGCTAAAATATAATTTAAAAAAAAAGATTACGTTAGGTTAACTGGGGTGCGGTAACTCATTTTCAGAATTTATCCGCTACCCCTAGGCATGCAGGCAGGCACCGGCCACGATGGGCCCCATCAGTGGTGGCTGACAACATCTCTTTGAGGCGTGCGTGGAACATTACGCGCCGTCGACTCACGGGCCTGGTGCTGATCGGACGGCGAGCTACCCACTGCTCGCCGTCCGCAGGCCCGGAAGGAACAGGGGTGGGTTTTAGTCAGTAAGAGTCTGACACGCCCTTCCGCTCCACCCTAGAGCGGGAGATGTCATTGGATGATTTTCCACCCCAAAAAAAAGGCCCTTATAACACAATACATATAAGTATAAAACAATTATTACTATAAACTAGTACATACTTTAAACAATAAACTTAAAAACTTCTGTACACAAAATGATGGCGTCGTGTTACGCACCGAGGTGTCACGTAGCCGGCCGCGGAAACGCCGATACAGCACACCTTTCGGCCAAAACTCTTCCTTGAGGAAGGTCATCAAATGGTGAGTCGAAAAGCGCACCACGAACTACTTCAAATTGGGGTTATGGCGCGCCTCCAACTTTTCCACCCTCAAGGTCCAGTTAGTCTTCACCCAAATGTAAAGTTGCCGTAATTTAAAGATATTTTGGATCTTTTTATGTTTTTTTTATGGAAGTCGGTTGTACTTTTAACCGACTTCAAAAACAGGAGGAGGTTCTCAATTCGACTGCATGTTTTTTTTTTATGTGTCTTACTGCCGAACTTTTTTCCAGGTGAACCGATTTTGATGATTCTTTTTTTTATTTGAAAGCTCGTGCTTCTCGTGTGGTCCCAAACTTTGTGCAGATCTGATGAAGAACTTCGGAGTACATAATGGAACTCTTCAAAATGATAGCAAACCTTCCGGAATTGCTGCAATCCCATGTGTTTATTGTTTACACCACTTCATAACATAACATCACGCAGAAACGCTAAGAAGTGGTTCACAGATTTGTACAGTTCACCCTGATACACACTAATTTCACCAATTAAGTATGTTCATATTCCATATTTTTGGGGCTATCAATTTTTAGATTAACAAAAATGATTAAACACGTATTTTTACTTTACCAAACCAATAAAAAATTACAAAGATAAAACGCATCGAAGTTCAGGAGTGGGGGCTTGTTACGTCACTAAGCGGTACAACGTGTATCGAGGTGTGACGTCATGCGAACTTTCAACGCAGTGTATCTTACCTACTCATTCTTGGTTAACGTGATAAAAGAAAAAAATAAGTGTCCAATATTTTTTGGTAACTGTGACGTCACGCGAAATTTCAATGCAGTGTATCTTACCTACTCATTCTTGGATTACGTGATAAAAGAAAAAATACGTGACCAATATTTTTGGTAACTGTGACGTCACGCGAAATTTCAACGCAGTGTATCTTACCTACTCATTCTTGGTTTACGTGATAAAAGTAAAAATGCGTTTCCAATATTTTTTGGTAACTGTGACGTCACGCGAAATTTCAACGCAGGGTATCTTACCTACT
This sequence comes from Polia nebulosa, assembly GCA_951329385.1. Classification (NCBI taxonomy): domain Eukaryota; kingdom Metazoa; phylum Arthropoda; class Insecta; order Lepidoptera; family Noctuidae; genus Polia; species Polia nebulosa. The sequence continues at coordinate 12,469,046 of OX589608.1, forward strand.
CATTCTTGGTTTACGTGATAAAAGAAAAAAAATATGTCCAATATTTTTTGGTAACTGTGACGTCACGCGAAATTTCAACGCAGTGTATCTTACCTACTCATTCTTGGTTTACGTGATAAAATACGTTTCCAATATTTTTTGGTAACCTAACTGACGAACTAATTGGATTTTTCTAGGAAACCAGGCTTGCCTAGCCTTTTCCAGACTATTGGGGTTGCCTTCCACTCTAACCATGACAGATGACACAGAACCAGGATGTAGCTGAACACCGGTGTTTAACATGGAGCGACTGCCTATCCGACCTTCACAGCCCAGTTACTTGATAAGACGATACCTGGGTGAATCTCCTGGCGTTTTGCAAAAACTAATGACAGTGTAGCCAATAATGACGAATCGTGGGAAATTCAACTTTAATACACTTGTATTAAAGTACACTAGGTAATGAATACTACTAGCGTATTAAAGTTGAGTTTCCCACAATTCGTCATTGTCGCCAACACTCCCGTCATTATTTTCTGCAAAACGACAGGAGATTCACTCACCTCTAGGTAAGACTGGTGTCAGATATTCTGGCTATATTTACTCGTACCAAAAATACTGAATGTGGTCATGAAAGCAAACAAAAATGTGAAACAACACTTTGACAATGATGAAACCGTTGTTTTGCATATTTGTTTGCTTCGCCCACTGCTGGGCATAGGCCTTAACTTTTTCGTGCCAATCCCCACGCTCTTGTGCCAATCCCCACGCTCTTGTGCCAGTCTCATCCATGTTTTACCCGCGATGGTAACAATGTCGTCCACCCATCTCGCCACCGGACGACTAACATTTCTCCTTCCAGTTCTTGGACGCCACTCGGTCACCGCCTTAGGGACTTGTCCTACCGCTAACAATGAGCGAGTAGAGCTTCAAACTAAAAACGAGTTGGCGAGCAGCGAGTAGGAGTGTGTAGTCCCGATAGTTTTGTCGCTGGGTTTTAAGTGAGTGTGCGAGTTCCCGGGCGATTACTCGCTCCATTCGCTCGGGGCAGCTAGTGCTTTCGGCGTAAGTTGTGACCGCCAAGCGAGCATCGCTGAGCGAGTATTATCTTTGATAACTCTTGTCGCTCAGCGACAAACTTGTGGAGCGAGTCCTCGCCGGCGGTGTGGACAGTTATATATGCATCTCTTTTGTTTACACGGAATGCATATCTATTGTACGTTTCTTGAGCGTCAAAATAGCCGATAGTTAGTCGCTTATTCGCCAGCGGTGGGACATCTGCCTTACTCCACCTATCATCACCGCGCCTTGCCAGGTGTCCTCCCCAACTCCATTATTCGTTTTCCGATGTCAAAAACCTTGGTAGGTAAGTCTTTTGTGGAATATTGAAAGAAAACAGCGAAGTAAAGTTCAATAATTATTTATTAAAATATACAAGAAGATAAAATAAAATATAATTTCATGATCACAGTTTTGTTTTACAACAGAAAGTTTCTAATACTACCTATTTATAGTGCAATAATAATCAAATAAATTTTTGCTATTTTTTTAAAAAATGGATCCGTTTAAAAATATTTTAACAGACTCGAAAACGGGCACCTACCCCACCGCTTTTAGGCAAAGAAGTGTATAACGCACTAGTGCAATAATATGTGTGGCGGCCAGGTTACCACAGTTCATTATATTGGGCCAGCGCAGCGGTCAGAGCCCACGTGAAAATCGACAGGCGCGGTAAAAAAATCCACGGACTATTTCTCACAATTATTTGCCAATTATAGTATAACGAATTATGATACTAATTAAATTGTATTATACTTAAAGGGTTCCGTACACGAAGGGTTCAAACGGAGCCCTATTGCTGTCAATCACGTGTCCGTCTGTCACAAAATTTTGTTCCGAAGAATTTTTTAATTTCCCATTGACCTATGTTTGGTGATACTCGTAATGTTTACTATTACGTATATTTTACAAAAAAAAAACTTTTTTACAAAAAAAACAACCGACTTCCAAAAAAAAAAAAACTAAAAATTAATAAATAACTTTAATTTCGGAAGTCGGTGTTTGTATTTTACTTCTTCGTTATTTGACACCGACTTCCGAAATTAAAGTTATTTATTAATTTTTAGTTTATTTTTTTTTGGAAGTCGGTTGTTATTTTTTGTAAAAAAGTTTTTTTATTTTTCACTTTTTAGTTGTTATACCTCAGAACTAAAAACCCCAATATAATGGAACGTGAAATTTAAACATTTGGAGAACACCAAAACGTCATCGACGTACACGTATTTTCCGTTTTTGTTCAGTTTCTCAAAAAGCGCTCAAGCAATTTCGATAAAATTTATATGGGACCACCTCGGGAGTATATTCTTTCAGATAAAAAAAGAATTTTGAAAATTGGTTCACAACTGACGGAGAAATCGCGTAACATACATACAAAAAAAAAAAACATACAGACGAATTGAGAACCTCCTCCTTTTGGAAGTCGGTTAAAAATACTAATATATTGATAAATCAGATTTTTCTTTGAAACTCCCTCATTTGGTATATTTCTTTAGGGACCAACGATGTTTTCCTTTTTTTGAGGTGGGAAATTACTCGTATCAAATAATTCTCCCGCTCTCTTGTGTCAGATTCCTACTGACTATACCCCACCCGTGTTCCTTCAGTTGCTTATGCCAAGGCAAGGTAACTTTTACAAACACCCCCGCGACCCTGGCCGACGATGTTCTCCTACGTCTATTTCTGTGCGGTATGATGTATGGCTTTGGCATGTGCCGACAATGCTGTACTCTGGGCGAAGCGAGCGTTGCATATCGAACATGCGAAAGGTTTCTCTCCCGTGTGGGTTCGTAAGTGGTTTGTTAGGATCTTGTTGGTCTGAAATAGAAAATGAAGGCACAAGTTTATTAAAAACTAGCACTCCGCCCGCGACTTCGTCCGCGTGAATTTCAAAAATATTTATAGCCTATGACACTCACAAATAACGTGGCTTTCTATTGGTAAAAGAATTTTCAAAATCAGTTCAGTAGATCCAGAGATTACCCGTTACAACCTCACTAACTCACAAACTTTACCTCTTTATAGATAATAGTACATTGGGGTTAAAAAACTTAAAACACGCTTTTCGTGCTCTTCTCAGCACATTTGATACTCATATCATGAGAATCCATAAAAATTACTAGTCGGCCATCTTTGGAAGTCCGCCATATTGGATTTAGTATGACGTCACTGAAACGCTTTCATACCCTATTTCACGGCAAAAAGTAGGGGATGAAAGTTCGTATGGAAGTCCAAACAAATCTATCTATGTTTACTATGTGTATTGCCCAAAGTAAGACGAAGTCGCGGGCAAAAGCTAGTATTCTATTAAACTGACATACATATATATATTTAATTTTTTTATTTTGAATAAAACGTTGCCCCGCACTAGGAATTACTTCCTGTATCGTGGGTGCGTTCACAAACATATTAACTCACATACACAAGACACCCAGACCCGGAATAACTATCTGTAGGCCATACAAATATATGTTCCGTGCGGGAATCGAACCCGCGACACACAGCGCAGCAGCCGAACGCTCAACCACTGCGCCAACCATGTCGTCACTAAATATAAAACAGCACTCAGATTTTAAGGATAGTAAATAATGTTTATTACGTCACTTTAGCATCCGATATCGGTAAATTGGCCGTCGGCCTGAGCTAGCAGGTATCGTAAGCCCAAGTTAGCAGGTATGTGTCCGTTCAAATTAAATACTAACAGTACTCAATCTGAAAACACACATTTTGTCAATCAGAAAATAAGTAACATCTCTGGCTACTCTGGGATCTCATGTTATATGTATGCCAGAGGAAGTATTTCCGGTAGCCCACGTGAAACAATTAGCACGCTTAAAATACGAGTAAATACGCGGACCACAGCTAGTTACACTGTATACTTACGGAGAACCCCCTGCCACACATGTGACAGATCTTGTTCTTGGGCGGCAGTATGCTCTGCATGCGACGAGTGTGCTGCACCAGCAATATAAACGCGAGTGACTCCGCGGCCCACAGCTAGTTACACTGTATACTTACAGAGAACCCCCTGCCACACATGTAACAGATCTTGTTCTTGGGCGGCAGTATGCCCTGCACGCGACGAGTGTGCTGCACCAGCAATATAAACGCGAGTGACTCCGCGGCCCACAGCTAGTTACACTGTATAATTACAGAGAACCCCCTGCCACACATGTAACAGATCTTGTTCTTGGGCGGCAGTATGCCCTGCACGCGACGAGTGTGCTGCACCAGCATTATAAATGCGAGTGACTCCGCGGCCTGCAGCTAGTTACACTGTATACTTACAGAGAACCCCCTGCCACACATGTAACAGATCTTATTCTTGGGCGGCAGTATGCCCTGCACGCGACGGGTGTGCTGCACCAGCAATATAAACGCGAGTGACTCTGCGGCCCACAGCTAGTTACACTGTATACTTACAGAGAACCCCCTGCCACACATGTAACAGATCTTGTTCTTCGGCGGCAGTATGCCCTGCACGCGACGGGTGTGCTGCACCCGCATTATAAATGCGAGTGACTCCGCGGCCTGCAGCTAGTTACACTGTATACTTACAGAGAAACCCCTGCCACACATGTAACAGATCTTGTTCTTCGGCGGCAGTATGCCCTGCACGCGACGGGTGTGCTGCACCAGCAATATAAACGCGAGTGACTCTGCGGCCCACAGCTAGTTACACTGTATACTTACAGAGAACCCCCTGCCACACATGTAACAGATCTTGTTCTTCGGCGGCAGTATGCCCTGCACGCGACGGGTGTGCTGCACCAGCATTATAAATGCGAGTGACTCCGCGGCCTGCAGCTAGTTACACTGTATACTTACAGAGAACCCCCTGCCACACATGTAACAGATCTTGTTCTTCGGCGGCAGTATGCCCTGCACGCGACGGGTGTGCTGCACCAGCAATATAAACGCGAGTGACTCTGCGGCCCACAGCTAGTTACACTGTATACTTACAGAGAACCCCCTGCCACACATGTAACAGATCTTGTTCTTCGGCGGCAGTATGCCCTGCACGCGACGGGTGTGCTGCACCAGCATTATAAATGCGAGTGACTCCGCGGCCTGCAGCTAGTTATACTGTATACTTACAGAGAACCCCCTGCCACACATGTAACAGATCTTGTTCTTGGGCGGCAGTATGCCCTGCACGCGACGAGTGTGCTGCACCAGCATTATAAATGCGAGTGACTCCGCGGCCTGCAGCTAGTTACACTGTATACTTACAGAGAACCCCCTGCCACACATGTAACAGATCTTGTTCTTGGGCGGCAGTATGCCCTGCACGCGACGGGTGTGCTGCACCAGCAATATAAACGCGAGTGACTCTGCGGCCCACAGCTAGTTACACTGTATACTTACAGAGAACCCCCTGCCACACATGTAACAGATCTTGTTCTTCGGCGGCAGTATGCCCTGCACGCGACGGGTGTGCTGCACCAGCATTATAAATGCGAGTGACTCCGCGGCCTGCAGCTAGTTACACTGTATACTTACAGAGAACCCCCTGCCACACATGTAACAGATCTTGTTCTTCGGCGGCAGTATGCCCTGCACGCGACGGGTGTGCTGCACCAGCATTATAAATGCGAGTGACTCCGCGGCCTGCAGCTAGTTATACTGTATACTTACAGAGAACCCCCTGCCACACATGTAACAGATCTTGTTCTTGGGCGGCAGTATGCCCTGCACGCGACGAGTGTGCTGCACCAGCATTATAAATGCGAGTGACTCCGCGGCCTGCAGCTAGTTACACTGTATACTTACAGAGAACCCCCTGCCACACATGTAACAGATCTTGTTCTTGGGCGGCAGTATGCCCTGCACGCGACGGGTGTGCTGCACCAGCAATATAAACGCGAGTGACTCTGCGGCCCACAGCTAGTTACACTGTATACTTACAGAGAACCCCCTGCCACACATGTAACAGATCTTGTTCTTCGGCGGCAGTATGCCCTGCACGCGACGGGTGTGCTGCACCAGCATTATAAATGCGAGTGACTCTGCGGCCCACAGCTAGTTACACTGTATACTTACAGAGAACCCCCTGCCACACATGTAACAGATCTTGTTCTTCGGCGGCAGTATGCCCTGCACGCGACGGGTGTGCTGCACCAGCATTATAAATGCGAGTGACTCCGCGGCCTGCAGCTAGTTATACTGTATACTTACAGAGAACCCCCTGCCACACATGTAACAGATCTTGTTCTTGGGCGGCAGTATGCCCTGCACGCGACGAGTGTGCTGCACCAGCATTATAAATGCGAGTGACTCCGCGGCCTGCAGCTAGTTACACTGTATACTTACAGAGAACCCCCTGCCACACATGTAACAGATCTTGTTCTTCGGCGGCAGTATGCCCTGCACGCGACGGGTGTGCTGCACCAGCATTATAAATGCGAGTGACTCCGCGGCCTGCAGCTAGTTATACTGTATACTTACAGAGAACCCCCTGCCACACATGTAACAGATCTTGTTCTTGGGCGGCAGTATGCCCTGCACGCGACGAGTGTGCTGCACCAGCATTATAAATGCGAGTGACTCCGCGGCCTGCAGCTAGTTATACTGTATACTTACAGAGAACCCCCTGCCACACATGTAACAGATCTCGTTCTTGGGCGGCAGTATGCCCTGCACGCGACGAGTGTGCTGCACCAGCATTATAAATGCGAGTGACTCCGCGGCCTGCAGCTAGTTACACTGTATACTTACAGAGAACCCCCTGCCACACATGTAACAGATCTTGTTCTTGGGCGGCAGTATGCCCTGCACGCGACGGGTGTGCTGCACCAGCAATATAAACGCGAGTGACTCTGCGGCCCACAGCTAGTTACACTGTATACTTACAGAGAACCCCCTGCCACACATGTAACAGATCTTGTTCTTCGGCGGCAGTATGCCCTGCACGCGACGGGTGTGCTGCACCAGCATTATAAATGCGAGTGACTCCGCGGCCGACAGCTAGTTACACTGTATACTTACAGAGAACCCCCTGCCACACATGTAACAGATCTTGTTCTTCGGCGGCAGTATGCCTTCATGGACGCGACGAGTGTGCTTCACCAGGTCGGCGTTGCGGATGAAGTTCTGTAAGCATTCATATTCATAATTTCAATGTAAAGATAAAAAAAAACTTGCGCAAGGTTTCGAACCAATCATATTATTTAACAGGTTTTTAAAAAAAGTACTTGCTATATTACTTTTTTCAAAATTTTAGGTTCAGTAGTTTCGAAGATAACGCGGAATAGTATTTTTTCTTAAATTACTTAAAAAATATTTATTTTAAAATTATGAAAAAAAAATTAAGAACATAAGACTTTTCATTTGATATATCACATGGTAGGTACAGTTTCAAAACTTTAATTTTTAATTACGTTGCACGTCTGTGTTTGGGTCACAGAAATTCAAGTGAGTACCAAATTTCAATTGAATCTGTCCAGTAGATTCGGAGCAAATTGGCTGTGAAAGATGGACAGACAGACAGACACACAAGTGATCCTATAAGGTTTCCTCGTTTTCGATCGGACTTTCGGAACCCTAAAAATAACTAAGCTACCAACAAAAATAAACAATAATAATAATAATGTTTTATTGACATAAAGGTGTTACATTTTCACTTGAAGCCCTGACTCCTAGTACCTGTGTTACAGGAATCAGTGTCTTCCATGCCGTGATACCAGATACACTGCACGGAGTGGCTCAAAGTCGCACACATGTCGAAGTCTCTTAAACGCCGCATATGATTTTTCTAACCCGGGAGGCAGTCAGCTCAATATGGGGACGCCAACTAAGCCCTTCATCCAAAATCACACCCAGGTACTTTATTGTATTTTGTTGTTTAATTGGAACACATGAGCATTGAAGACTGTTTTTGGGGTCATTACAGGAGTGTGCTATAAGGTTTATTCCCGCGGGTTTAGCATTGGCGAAAGTAAATTGTTTAAATGCGATTTTCGAGATATTAAGCGTTAGTAGTCTCTGTTCGAAGGCATACTATTCCATCAACGACTACTTAGAAGATAATAATAGTTGATCGCTGTGTTGAACGCAAGACAATGTTACACTTGATGTTCTTTCTCCATATTTAGCTTATGGTTATGACAGATTATATGAGTTCATATAATAATTGTCTACCAATTTTAGTGTGATGGCCCTAGTTCATCACTTGTGGCTTCGAATCACAGCCCTTTGATAGTTTCTATCTTTGTTCTTGTAAGCAGGCACACCAGTTATGTATGGAGGCTTCTTTAATTTGGTTTAGTGTTTATGCTTGAGTTTGTTTTTAATGGCATGATTGAGTGTGCTAGCTGGCAAGTGGCGGATTATTTAATTTTATGATTATATTTTAGACGACATATATTTATTTTTCTGTTTTACATAATGTTAAGATTGTTGCATATAATTATATAGATTCAAGTTCTTAAAACTTAACAGACAGATGTGTTGCTGGGGAGTTTGTTGGCCACTTCTTCTTCACAGCTAAAACACTAGGAAGTGATGACGGGCGGGCGTTTTTTGGGGGACTGTCTTTATGTAGAACTTTGACGTTCAAAAAGTGCTGGTTCTCAGCCTAGTTTGAATAAATGACTTTTGATTTTGAGTAACTTTCGATCCAGCCAGTGGAAAATTTTATGTAAGCCTGTCTTTGCAGCTTGACGTGCCGCGACCCAACTCTCTCCATAAAATACAAGTACGGTGTCATCTACATAGCTGAATATTTTACCGTTAGTAAGAGACTCCTGGCATAGAGCAAGAAGCGGCTCGGGGATAGGCAACTACCCTGAGGCACCCCATAGTCTACTCTCGCTTCGTTGCTAATCACTTCACCAATCTTAACTTTTTGTGTTCGGTCATTAAGAAAGTCTGTGAATATGCTAAGGGCCCTTCCCCGGATTCCAACGTGCTCAAGCTTGCTCACAAGTGTAGGAATACTGACAGTGTCGAACGCCTTGGCTAATATACGTTACTGCACACGAAACCTTACCTTATCACATTGTTCACACCGGTACTTGTAAAACTTGAGATGCACTAGGTTGTAGTGGTCTTTCATGTAGATGTTCTTCGAGAAGATTTTGTCGCAACCGGGACACGGGATTCTGGAACCAATAGACAAAGGGTTAAAATAACTAAATCAAAATCGGTTTATCCTTTTAGGAGCTACGATGCCACACAGACCAAGAGATACACACGTCATACTTATAACAACCCTATTTTTAGTCGGGGGTTAAAAATAAGGGTGACCATGGAATTTGAGCTCGTGGCTAAAAAAATTAATCACAAAAAACATTTTCTCAAATATCTTGGGGTCGGCTTCCAGTCTAACCGGATGCAGCCGAATACCAGTATTTTACATGGAGCGACTGACTATGTGACCTCCACAACCCAGTTACTGGGTAATACGATTGGTAAGTAACTGGTTGTCAGACTTTGACTTAAACTTAGGACCAACGGCTTTTTTTTTGGGCCTTGGGAAATCATCCAATGACATCTCCCGCTCTAGGGTGGAGCGGGAGGGCGTGTCAGACTCTTACTGAATAAAACCCACCCCTGTTCCTTCCCTGCCCTGAGTGCCCAGGGGCGCGGTAACTCTGCTCCGAATTTATCCTAAACCCCTGGGCACCCCCCCCCTCCTCCTCGCAACCCCCAACCCCCACAACCCCAACCCCCGCGGACAAATACCACAGGACAGCACAAAGTCAGACAAGTGTAAAGTGAAGTGCTAGTAACATAGTCTTAGGCCTTATTTATTAACACAAGTTTGTTATTAGCGTGCTTTCCGAGGTACGGAGGAGTCTCGGTATGTAAAGATGGTCACCCATCCATGGATCAGCCCCAGCAAACATAGCTTAACCTGATGGATCGACCTTCGCGGCTGTTATTACTTTAGCCACGAGCTAAATATTTTTTAAAACAAGCTTTTATACCGGCTATCATAATTATATGCTTTCACAAAATTCCGTGTTTGTGCTGTGGAGCACTCAAAAGTTCCTCCATCTGGAGCTAATCCTGGATGTAGATGCTCATCTCGAACAAAGAAAATTTATTTCAAACAAACAAACAATAGATGGCGTAATATGCATCGATTTCTTATTAAAGTTTAAGTAACATTAATATGTCGAAAAAAAATATGGTATAAACTGTATTTTCTTATTTAATTAACTATCCTAAGCATAAAATTGTGGAATAATTGGCTCCTAATTCAAATTTAGATGTTTATTGGAACGAATCCTTGGCATTTATATTTCGTGTACCAATAGATGGCGCTGTTTGAAATTGTAGAGTTTATCCATTCGCCTCTTTAAAATTTGTATAGTGAAACATTTTGAAACGGTAAAACTGTTATGAAGTGCCAAAAATACTATATAGTAATGCCTTAATATGTGAAAAAATATTGGTAAGACTTTATGTACTCGTAAATTCATTCAACTTGCAAGCCGTCGCTGCTAACACCATCTAGCGAGGTTTAGAGGACGGGACCGAACGAAGAACAAAAGTTGCTTTTGCAAGTCGAAAACCCGTAGTTACGGCGGTACCGTTTCTTTGTATGGGATGAGGCATCTGTACGCTAGCATTATACATTTTATTTCATTCTCATGATTTAATTTTACTGTTTCAATCAGATTTAAATGTAATGTGCAATTTTGATTATTTAATTATTTGATATTTTAATGACTTTATAATATGGGTGTGTAGTTACCTGAACAAATAAAGTGCCACCGGTAGCGGTACACGTCGCGGTACTGCTTGTCGCACTTCACGCAGTACGCGGCCACGCCGGCGTTGTGTGTAGCATACAGTGACCTAGGATGGGACACTGACCTGTGTTTCTTGTGCTGCGTGTGGCGCGCGCTGTTGGCGAGGTGCCACCGGTAGCGGTACACGTCGCGGTACTGCTTGTCGCACTCCACGCAGTACGCGGCCAAGCCGGCGTTGTGTGTAGCATACAGTGACCTAGGGTGGGACACTGACCTGTGTTTCTTGTGCTGCGTGTGGCGCGCGCTGTTGGCGAGGTGCCACCGGTAGCGGTACACGTCGCGGTACTGCTTGTCGCACTCCACGCAGTACGCGGCCACGCCGGCGTGGTGCGACGTCTTGTTGTGCAGCCAGAGGCCGTTGTAGCGCGCCCAGCGCTTGTTGCACGGCTTGCATTCGAAGGGGGAGTGCTGTTTTCTAGAAATTAATTTAAAAAAAAGTGTGTGTACTTATATACGCACGTAAGAAAGTTTTACTTAGTGTTGCCCAAATGCAAGACCAAGACGAGACTTAGGCCAGTCTTGGTCTTGGTCTTGCGTCAATACACCTGGTCTTGGTCTTGGTCTTGGTATTGCGCTCTCAGTCTTGGTCTTGGTCTTGGTCTTGCAGCAAGAGTCTCGCAAGTCTTGCAAGTCTTGCAAATACCTATTAGCCTATTGCTATTTATTGAACACGTTAGTTTAGATTTTAGATTATGATTCGCGCTGTAAGACGTATGTAGTTACAGAATTATAATCATCAAAATCATCAATACAACCCTCCAAGTTCATAAAGGTCGAGGAATTATTAAAAAAAAATGACTTTTTCAAGGTCAAACTCATTCCTCGACCTTTGAACTTGGAGGGTGTATTGATGATTTTATGATTATGATTCTGTAACTACATACGTCTTACAGCGCGAATTATATTTTAACCAACAAACAATCGAGCACTGGCCTGCAAATTGCAAAAAAAATAAGAAAATTTGAATTTCGCGGGCTATCCTGGAGCATTCACCAATGTACAATGTTAATCAACCAATAAAAGAAGACTACAGGCAAAGCCTACCTATGCGGCCAAAATAAGGACGTGCGTGTGTGTTGAGACTAGCAGATTTTATTACAGTGTGCGTAGGTACATTTTTAGGCAATTTGTCGTCTCGACTCGCTGTTAGTTTAAAATTTTGCTGAATAGAAGAATAATATAAACTTTGAAACATAAGTAGGTACCTACATAATGTTTATATAATTTTGTTGGCTATAATTTTAAGCACACACCAACCTACGAGTACTAACGTTAGATCGGCACATTAGACATAAACAAGCATAATATATTATTATACGTAGATACCTACAAGGTATAAACTTTGCTAGAAAGTTATTCTAGGGACATTTTATCACATGGGATGATGGGAACAGATTTGTGAGTATTAACACGCTACCTACTTAATAAATAGTGGAAATATAATAAGTACTTACCTACCTAATCAATACAATACCTTTTAGGATTCTTTCAGACGAGCGGCACGTTGCCAACTGCAGATACAACTGCAGCCCTTAGTTTAGTGTTATGACGATACCTACGGTTTTGATACTGGGGAACGTCTCTCAAAATCGGGATTGAAACCAAATACCTACTTAATAACGCCCAAATCTCAGTTTGTCTTAACTGCAAGACGCAAGGGTCTTGCAGGCTTAAGTCTTGTCTTGCTCAAGTCTTGCAGGGTTCAGTCTTGGTCTTGGTCTTGCTACAATGAGGCGGTCTTGGTCTTGGTCTTGGTATTGCGAAAATGCAAGAACAAGACCAAGACTGCAAGACCAAGACCGAATTTGGGCAACACTAGTTTTACTTCGTTGGCTTTTTGGGGGGTGGGAAATCATCTAATGACTCTTTCCGCTCTGGGGTGGAGCGGAAGGGCGTGTCAGACTCTTACTGACTAAAACCCACCCCTGTTCCTCCCTGCCCTACGCGCCCGGGGGCGAGGTAACTCTTTCGAATTTATCCTCCACCCCCGGGCAGGCACTGGCCGTGGCAGGCCCCGTCCTTTGCTGACAACTCTTTGAGGCGCGCGTGGAACACTACGCGCCGTCGACTCTCGGGCCTGGTGCTGATCGGACGGCGAGTTACCCGCTACTCGCCGTCCGCAGGCCCGGGTCTACGGTGGCCGGAGATCGTCTCGCAGCCCCCGGCGTCTCCTGCGACGGCTGCTGCTGGGGGCGCTAGGGCGACTCGGTCTCTGTTGAGTCTCCCTAACGTGTGCCGCCTCCCTCTTCGCGAGCATTACTGCTTCGCAGAAGTTGGAGACGGCCCCCCATTCCCTCTCACTCCGTACCATGGCCTGAAACAGGGCACGGCGCGAGAGGTCGCTGCCGCCTATCGCATCCACGAGGACACGGCGGTGTTCTGCCCAGGCGGGGCAAACCTCCACCGTATGCTCCACCGTGTCCACGGGGCGATCCTCGCAGTGGAAACACGCAGGGGTCACCTCCGCCTTGATCCGACACAGGTACCTCCCGAAACAGCCATGTCCGGTGAGCACCTGCGTCAGGCGGAAGGTGAGGGCGCCATGGCGCCTCTCCAGCCACTCCTCAAAGAGGGGCACTACCGCCTCGATGGTGGCGTGCCCAGCGCTGGGTTGCGACAGTCGCTCTCTTCATGTCACCATGAGATCCCGCCGGAGGTCTGTCCGCCGAGCCGCGAGTTGTCGCGGCAGCGGAGTTTCGCCGCGGCGTTTATCCTCCTCGTGCCACTCGTACAGGTGCGCGAGGATTTTTGCCTCCAGATCCCACGGTGACAGTCCGGCAAGGAGGCTCGCTGCCTCACGGGAGACCGTGCAGTATCCGCGGATGATGCGGATCGCCATGACCCTCTGGGCCGCGTTCATCTGGCGCGTTGCCCGCTGCGTCAACGAACGCGCCCACACCGGTGCCCCGTAGAGGGCCATGGACCGCACGATCCCCGCGTAGAGCCTCCGGCAGGAGGCGTTTGGCCCCTTCAGATTGGGTAGGAGCCGCTTCAAGGCGGCCCCGGCCCTGTCCAATCTGGGAGCCAAACGTCGAAAATGCTCGACGAAGTTCCACCGGCTGTCGAGGACGAGTCCCAGGTACTTCATCGTACCCTCGACGCCGATGCGAACCCCTCCTACCGTGATCTGGGAACCCGCCGGTGGCTCGTTCCGATAGCCATGAAAGCACATGGCCTCGGACTTGTGCAATGCCACCTCGAGTCCCAGTTGCCGGATCCTCCCTATGACTGTCGCAACCCCGCGTGTCATAAGGTCGGCCGCCGCCTCGTGCGACCACCCCTGCGCTAAGACTAGCGTGTCGTCAGCGTAGCACACTACGCTGACGCCAATGGGGAGGTCGCATACTTCGTTGGCGTAACAAGATAAAAAACTGTCACAAAGTTTATAAAAGGAAAACAATCATTCTTCATGAACCACAGACTATAGCTAACTTCAGGGCGTCGGTTCTAGCTAACTTCCGGGTGTCGGTTTTTTGGGACGGTGTGCGCGCGCATCGGAAACATTTACTCTCATCATTTTTCCCTAACGCACCAAAAGAAGTATTACTTCAAAAACTGACAGTCGTAGGACTGCACGTCAGAAATGAAAACTTCTTAGATTCACGCGCGGCGCGATTTCGCGTGACTTTCACGCGAGTTCAATGCTTTGTCCCCATCCCAAAAGTGCCTAACAGGCCTTTGGACTTATTAATCATTGTGTATACACACACATCTGTATATATGTATCTGAGCGTGACGGTCACACGAGTTCAGTGCTTTCTCCCCATCCCTAAAGTGCCCAATGTGCCTAAAAAAGTTTTCACTTAATTGACAACGTTGAAATCTTGTCTGATCTTGATCCGTCAAATGCACAATTGCACACATTTGACGGATCAAGTGATTTCGCTTTTCTGATTTGTGTCATAATGGCTTATTACAATTACTTTAACACCAACGCCATTCATTAAGTCAGAAGCCACACGGCTGGACGTCACGCCTTGACGAGTAGCATAAAAAAATCTGAACTTTAAAAAAAACTAACAAACACACTTTATTTTTAGGGTTCCATACCCGAAGGGTCCAAACTATTCGAAACTAAACTATTCGGGTCTGAAATAAAAAGATTTTTTTTTTTTTATTGCTGTCACTCACGTGTCCGTCTGTCAGTCTGTCTGTCTGTCCATCGTCTGTTATAAAATATTGTTCCGAAGGTTTTTTTGACTTCCTATTGAATTAACTAGTCCGCCATTTTGTTTAAGAAAGTTGTTCATTTCCATGTGCAAAACACACCTTTCTTTTACACCCTATATTACTGTAATACGTACCTGATATGATCTTTGATGCAGTATCTCATCTTGAAGCTGATCCCGCAGTAGTCACAGACGAACTTCTCGTGCCACTCCTTGTAATGCTTGAAGAATTCCCAACGACTCCTATCAACGTGAAATTATATTATTAACATGATTACTATATGAATGACCACTATCTCACCTCGTAGTAACCGATGATGAAGTCGGTGATGGAGCACGCTTGCCTAAAAGTAACCTATTCACTCTTGACTTAAAGACCTCTAGTTTTCAGGCCAGTGTGTGTGTGTATTAGGTTGGTATTACATTTATCCTATATCTTTGTCCAATATCTATGTCCTATCATCATCTTCCTGCCCTTATCCCATGTTCCTTGTGGTCGGCTCAAAGTTTTTTCTTCCATTCTGTCCTGTCAGCCGTTACACTATCACTAACTCCCTTTTATTTCATAGCACTCCTCACACAATCCATCCATCCTTTCTTTGGCCTCCTCTATGTCCTATAATTGGTAAAATTTCTATGACGGATTTACTAGGCATTCGTCAAAGAAATTTGATCAAATTCGACGAAGTCGTCCTATTTCTTTGATCAAACTCACATTGGACAAAGATCTAGGATAGATGTAATACCACCCTTAGGAAACACAGACACCGGCAGGGAATTCCACTCCTTAGACGCACAATGAATGTGTTTCCGTGTCATTTTAAACCTACCACAGTCTGTTATTCTTTTGTTAAGACGTAGATATTGGTGTTTCATAATTGTGATTGATTTTTGTATTTTCTGTAGCTTTTAACTGTTATATGTCCCCAATAAATAAAATAAAAATAAATAAATCCAAGATGACCGACACCACAAAATGGCGGATTACATATTTTTTCCACAACCCGCCTATACGGGTATCAAAAATGAAAGGGCTTGACTAGTCTAGTACAATTATTGTTTTCACATTTTAGTCTAATCAATGTTCTAGATTGATGGTGTGATGTTAGGTGGTGAGAGTCACTGATACCTAGGGTCTAACTTTTGATTTCCTAACTTTTAGTACTTACATTATTTATTTATTTAATCATTTATGTACTTTTTTTAAATTAACTAATTATTTCCATTGGGGAAAAATAATAATCTCGTATCCATTAAATGATTACGTATATGTGTACGCAGTACGATACCAAATAATACCCTTCAGGATCAGACAGGGTTTTTGTTACATGCTGTACATATCGGGTGTAAAAAGACAGTTTCCGAAGCCGAAAGCCACATACCGGCCATTATTTGTATATTTTTTTCCAATAGACCATACCTGGGAAACCACTGATTCTGGAGATATTAAAGGTCAAAGTCGCAATTATTGTTTTTTAGGAAAATAAATTGTAAGTGTTATTACTAAACTTTTTTCTAAACAAACTTTACCTGAATCTTCGATTTTTTTTCGGAATTTCGTCATTACGAATTTGCAGTTATGAAAACGCAATGAATATCAAACGTATCCGACAAGTACATACGTGGCTTAGAGCGAAGGGGCTGGGTTTAACTCCACTTGCCTGTGTTCGCTTTACATTACGCGGAATAAAAACTAGTTTTATTTTTCATACCTAAAAATAAAAGTCGTTTCCCAACAATCATTTTGCGCTAAACTACTTTGTTAGACGTACAGTATGCGTAGTTAACGGCTTTGTGATGTGTCTTTTTACACCCTGTATAGTACAAAGGAATTGCGTATTTCTTGAGAAATTTCTACCAGCAGACCAGCGAAAGGAGAAGTGAGAAAGAAATGTAGACAATAGTGTCTAAGAAACAGAGAAAAGGGTCCGAGATGTAAATTTAATCTAATAAATAAAAATCTCGTGTCACGGTGTTTGTGGTTGCGCTGCTCCGAAACGGCTCGATCGAATTTAATGTTTTTTTTTTTGTATATTTGGTAGGTATGAGAATAGATCGTAAAGTATTTTTCACCCTCTTACGAAACTTCGATTAAAACTGGGGGGTGGGGACCGCCCATTTTTTAATCGAAGAACAACGTTTGCTGGATCAGTTAAACTTATATTATTTAGACCAGCTAATCTGGCGAACTTCGTAGCGCCTCAGAATCAATAAAAAAAGCCGTTCCATACAAAATGTTTGTGAAAATGAATTTTCTTCATATCTTTTTTTTCGTGAATTTTTTCGATATTTTAATAGTTATTCTCCTATTCGGGGATGAGACAAATCCAACCAATCAAAGATCATTAAAATCTGTCCAGCCATTCTTGAGTTATAAATGGTGCAACTAACCCGACTTTGTTTTATATATAAACTCACCCAAACTTCAATTCACATTTCAGACACTGAAACACTTTTGTATGTCTTTTTTGATGATGCCATCTCGTTTGTGACTTGTCGTAGCACGAGAAGTCGCAGAGTGTGCACGCGAACTTCTTGTAATGGTCCCTAACATGTTGAGATAATAGAAGTTTATTTGAGATTCTTGAGGTACAAACATCACAGCTGTATTTCGCTATCTGGAAAAAATATAATATAAATATTAGTACGATCGTGTCTTATTACGCTGGAAGGCCTCACTGACGATCATCAAAATCACTAGTGTACCTAATGTAGTATTGTGTAGGGGAGAGTGGGGTAAGTGAGGACGGCGGGTAATTAGGAACAGTGAATTTTTGGGGTATAAATCGCGAAACTATTTCAAAAACCTTTTGATTGTCATTATCTTTGCTTCAAAACATAAATTTCAGGTTTTTCATACTAAAATGTAATCCATTTTTCGGCAAATTCACAATACATGATTTTGAGCCAATTCTTATGATAATCCGATGAAGTATTAAATAGGTTACTCCAATTTTTTCAATTATTATTTCGGGTTTCTGAGTTTGTTATTAACAGCAACACAAACAGCAAGACAAAATGATGTCGATGATGTGTGATGATGTGTGGTGTGATGTGTGGTGGTGTGTGGATGTGTGATGTTGATGTGTGATGTGTGTGTGTATCTGTGCAGAATAAATTATTTTTCTTTCTTTTATGTAGTCAACCTTTTTTTTTTGTGGGTGGGAAATCATACTATGATTTCTCCTGCTCTCGGTGGAGCGGGAGGGGTATCAGACTTTTACTGACTAAAACCCACCCCTGTTCCTTCCTTGCATGAGTGCCCAGGAGCGCGGTAACTCTGTTTCTAATTTATCTGCGACCCCTTGGCATGCATGCATCAGCAATGACGGGCCCCGTCCTGATTGCTGACATCTCTTTGAGGTGCGCGTGGAACACTATGCGCCGTCGACTCTCGGGCCTGGTGTTGATCGGACGGTGAGCTACCCATTACTTGCCGTCCGCAGGCCCGCGTCTATTGTGGCCGGATATCGTCTCGCGACCCCCGACGCCCAGGGCGTCTCCTGCGGCGGCAGCGGCTGAGGGCGTGAGAGAGACTCCGTTGAGTCTCCCTAACCCGTTCCTCCTTCGCGATAACAACAAATCATAATCTATCGTACGGAACCCTTCGTATGCGAGTCAACCTCGCACTTGACCAAAATGATGTTTAGTAACGAATTCATCTGTATATACAGGGTGTAACGGAAAGGTGTGGTCATATTTTAGGAACCGGTTCTGCCTATGGATATGAACAACTTTCTCTAAGAAAAAAATTGGAAACCCCCAAGAAAAAAATTGGACTTTCCATACAAAGTTATCATCAGCTGATCAACATTTGTACGGGGGTAAAAAAAAATTTTGTAAATTATCTCAGGTTTTCTTGAATAAAGTTGTTCATAACGATGGGCAGATGCAGTTCTTAAAATATGACCACATCTTTCCGTTACACCCTGTATAAATTTCAAAGTCCTGACAGACTGACTGCCTGACTGATATATCAACGCACAGCCTAAACCGCTGGTCCTAGAGACATGTTTGGAGGGTGTTTTCTTTGTGAAGAGTAGGTATCCACTAAGAAAAGGTTTATCGAAAATCCACCCCTGAGAGGGTGAAACAGGAGTTGAAAGTTTATAACGGAAGAAGTAGTAATCCCACGTGGGCGAAGCCGCTGGCAGAACCTAGAAATAAAAATATATATATTTCAAATAAAAATATATTTTGAAATAAAATATTACAGTAAGTATCTTCATCGTTGGGCACGCCGCAATTGCGGCGGTAAGGACCCTCTTTGAGGAGTGGCTAGAGAGGCGCCACGGCGTCCTCACCTTCCGCCTGACGCAGGTCCTCACCGGACATGGAAGCTTCGGGAGTTTCCTGTGTAGGAAACGTCCGGGTGTCACCACTGTGAGGATCGCCCAGAAGACACGATGGAGTTGTGTCGCGCTTGGGCGGAGCCTCGCCGTGTCCTCGTAGAGGTGATCGGCGGCAGCAACCCCTCGCGCCCGGCCCTGGTCCAGGCCATGGTACGGAGCGAGAGGGAATGGGAAGCAGTCTCCTCCTTCTGCGAAGCAGTAATGCTCGCAAAGGAGGAGGCGGAACGGGTGAGGGAGGCTCAACAGAGTCGCCCTCACGCACCCAGCAGCAGCCGCCGCAGGAGACGCCCTGGGCGTAGGGCGTCGCAAGACGATCTCCAGCCACCGTAGACCCGGGCCTTCGGGCGGCGAGTAGTGGGTAGCTCGCCGGCCGATCAGAACCAGGCCCGTGAGTCGACGGCGCGTAATGTTCCACGTGCGCCTCAAAGAGTTGTCAGCAAAACATGACGGGGCCCATCA
This sequence comes from Polia nebulosa, assembly GCA_951329385.1. Lineage (NCBI taxonomy): Eukaryota > Metazoa > Arthropoda > Insecta > Lepidoptera > Noctuidae > Polia > Polia nebulosa. The sequence goes on from OX589608.1 coordinate 12,488,822, forward strand.
TGGCCGATACCTGCCCAGGGGCCGTGGATAAATTCGAAACAGAGTTACCGCGCCCCTGGGCACTCAGGGCAGGGAAGGAACAGGGGTGGCTGGGTTTTAGTCACTAAGAGTCTGACACGCCCTCTCGCTCCACCCAGAGCGGGAGAAGTCATAGGATGATTTCCCATCCCATCAAAAAAAATGTATCTTCATCATATCTGACGGCCTTTATTCTCACTAAAAGATTAGTTTAGAAATAAGAGAAAAATAAAATTACCTTACTATGAAATTTCTTATTATGCTTCCCCAACACTTCCTGACTCGAGAACGTCAAAACACATTTCTCGCATTTAAACTTTTTCGACTTAAAATACACGCTATCTCTTTCACTCCTCATTAAACTCTGTAACTCTTCATCATCTATCTGTACTCTTTTATAACATTCTCTTGGATATTCTGTAATAATTTTGAATTTCGGCTTTTTATTTTGTAAAGCTCTTTTTTTTGCCCAACGATTACTTTTGTTTTTTTTTTGCTCGGCAGATGTCCGTAAGGCACTAATATCTTTTGGCCTGATATGGTTGTCCAATGTCACGTTCATGCAACCGGCATTTGTATCGGTACCTACGAAAAAAACAATACAAATAATTTTCAAGACTTAAAATTATACAAACCCCGGCCTCCGCGCGCGTCACGTGCCCGGCATCTGTCAGTCCCCGTTGACAGTCAGCCATCGTGTAACTACAGACTTTGTCAGGTTCCGGGTGTATGAACCTTGTCACAGGTTTAAATACCGCTAATTTGCTTTGACAAAAACCCGATTCACGCGTTTTAAACAGCTATTATCACTATTACCTAAGGTCTTAACTAGGTAACTAGTGGTATTGTGTAGTTCGCGAACGATCTATGTTGCTACAGTGCTACCGGCGAACTAGATCCCAGATCCGTCACTCTTTAGAACATCATCATCATCATCAGCCAATGTCCCCACTGCTGGGGCACAGGCCTCCTCTCTGTGAGAGGGTGTGGGCCGTAATCCAACACGCGGGCCCAATGCGGCTTGGTGTATGTCACATGTCTTCGAATTTTTGGTTCTAGGACATGCCGGTTTCCTCACGATGTTTTCCTTGACCGTTTTGAGAGCAATGGTGACGAAATAACTAACACAAATTACAGCGCCTGTTTGGGTTTGAACTCACGACCTACAACTTGTAAGTCGCGGCCATTGCCACTGGGCCACCACTGCTCTTTAGAACACTCCATGGTAATGACTGTTTATTCAGTAATAACAAATATTTGAAAGATGTTGCTAGAAGAAACAAAACAAAACAATGTGGAAATAAATCGTCGTATCCTACGAATAGTGCCCTAACGAACATAGGGGCTTTTTTATTGTATAATTCAATTCTGCTCATCATACCACATATAACCAGTTCAACAAAATAATTAAAGACAGTTCCAGTTATCAAATAATTAGGTATTCTAAAAAGCCACAATTTTAAGGACTACGTTTTCAACGAAGAAGAAAGCCACAATCGCCATCGCGTCCTCTTTTTTCGCGAGAAGTGGGGGTGCGCGGGCGCGGGTAGAGCGTGCTAGCGCCGATCGGCCACTAGTCGGCGGAACGCAGAGATTGTTAGCTGTGGCAAGCGTTAACTGAATTTTAAATAAATAACATTACCTACCCTAAGCCTATACTACTAGTTTAGTCATAGTATTTTATAACGAAACGCCGAAGACGAAAGTTGGTGGAATTGGTTGGAAAGGAAGATGTGTTGTGCATGAAATAAAACAGACAAAGATTAAGTAAATCAAAATATGTTATAGCTCAAGGGATTTTAAGGTTGAAATTATGTTTTATTAAATTGTATTGTATTGATTTCGTTCAAATAACATAAAATCAACGAGTTTATACTTAATTAAGTCATTCTCACTCATTCAATTTTCAATATTGGGTACATAGAAAAAAACCCTCATGGTGATTGTGGCCGTTTTCTATGGAATGGATAAATTGCGTATCTATAGAAGAGACGAAGCGCTAATTACGTTTGTGTCTTTCTTCTACGTTCAAATTATGTTTTTGTCTTTTATTCTTTCTTTGATGCATTTGACATGTCCATATTATTATTAATTTTAAGTACAATATTTTTTACGCTCACATGATTTTAACCCTACTGTACTAATTTAAACACTGAATACATAATTTCATGCTTTTTCTGGTTTGGGGCTTAAGTGCACTTAGGTTTTTTTTCTATTCCTTGAAAATTGATATAAAAGCATTTGTGGCTGCACTATTAGCATTCCGCACGAAAATTACAATTATGCTTATTTTATTATTTTACCTTTTTCCTATAGTTTTAGAAGAATTCTGTTTTATATGTTATGGTTATTTAATGTTAGTAAGAATACATGTTGTATGATGTTGGGGCTTTCATTACAATATTGTCTACACCTAATTCGGGCGAAGCTAAACTGATATATGAAATGGTTGCTGCATCACTAACTCCGTCGCTTACGCAATAATAAATATATTTGTAATACTATAAGCACGTGTTTTAATTAGTTAGATTAGGGTATGATGAGGCTGACGTACCTTTGTAAGGTAAAAGCCTCTAAATAAATAAAGATTAAAAAAAAAAAAAAAAAAAGAATACATGTAAATTTATTCGATTATGAAATTAATGAATGTGTGATGAATGGTTGCAACGGCTGCTGCTGAGGGCGTGAGGGCTCTGTTGTTGAGCCTCCCTCACCCGTTCCGTCTCCTCTTTCGCGAGCATTACTGCTTCGCAGAAGGAGTAGACCGTTTCCCATTCCCTCTCGCTCCGTATCATGGCCTGGATCAGGGACGGGCACGAGAGGTCGCTGCCGCTGATCGCCTCCACGAAGACACGGCGGGGCTCCGCCCAAGCGGGGCAGATCTCCACCGTATGCTCGACCGTGTCCTCTGGGCGATCCTCACAGTGGGGACACCCGGGCGTTTCCCTCCACCTGATCGTACACAGGAACTTCCCGAAACTTTCGTGTCCGGTGAGGACGCCGTGGCACTTCTCCAGCCACTCCTCAAAGAGGAGTTAAGGTGATGTGCTGAAGTGCAACAACTACAGAGGAAAAAAGCTAATGTCACATAGTATGAAAGCATGGGAAAAAGTATTGAAAAGCGGCTGAGAGAAGAGAGTGAAATCTCACAAAACCAGTTCGGTTTTATGCCTGGTCGGGGTACAAATAATAAAAAAAAACTTTATTTCGGACAAGAAACATCCATAGAGGGTACAACGGATGCCATTTTTGCTATCCGCCAGCTGTGCGAAAAATACAGAGCTGTGCATAAAAACTTGCACAAGGTGTTCATTGACCTCGAAAAGGCATATGACCAGGTGTCTCGAGTTTTGTGGTGGGCCCTTAAGGAGAAAGGTGTGCCTGGGAAGTATGTGCAGTTGATCCGAGCGATGTACAGTCGATGCAGTATTACCCAAGTCCGGTCTGCAGTGGGCACCACTGACAGTTTCAGTGTGGCGGTCGGTTTGCACCAGGACGGACATCCAGGAAGAGGCTTCCTGGTGTATGCTGTTTTCTGATGGCATTGTGCTGGTTGCCGAGAGCGGCTTAGAGGTCCAGAGCAGATCGGAGACGTGGTGGCAAACACTGAAGAGTGTGAGCCTGAAATTGAGCAGAACCAAAACAGAATCTGTTCTGCGATTTCGGCGATCTCTTCAGTCCTATGCCTGTAGCTCTCAACGAAACGCCTATACCGATCTACTCCGACTTTCACTACCTCGGATCGCTTGTTCAGGGGGATGGCGATATAGACCGAGACGTTACGCACAGGAACAACTCAGGATGGATGAAATGGCGACAGGTCACTGGAACAACTTGCGACAGACGGATGCCCCTTAAGTTAAAGGGGAAAATCCGTGATTCCGTGATCCGTGATTAGACCTGTCGTACTGTATGGGTCAGAATGTTGGGCTGTGAAAAAGACGGATGAAAAAATATTGCATGTGGCGGAGATGAGAATGTTGAGATGGATGTGTGAAATGAATACAGTGGAGATAGTTTAAAAGTGGCGCCAGTCACAGAAAGTTGAAAGGGAACCGCTTGTCTTGGTATGGTCATGTGAAGAGGAGGGATGAAACACATTACCTAAAAGAGTTATGAATATAAATGTGAATTAATGGAGAGGGAGAGGGAGGCCAAAGAAAGAATGGATGGATTGTGTGAGGAGTGATATGAAAGAAAAGGGAGTTAGTGATAAAGTGACGGCTGACAGGACAGAATGGAAGAAAAAACGTGTTGCGCTGACCCCAAGTAACATGGGATAAGGGCAGCAAGATGGAAGAATGATGATGGTGTAAAAGTTGTATGGAATAAAATTAAAGAAGTGCAAGTCAGTAAGGATAAACGTTCTAAAATATGAATATGAACTGGATGAGGATTACAAAAAAAATCACTATATTAAGAAAGCGTACTAGAGGGAAAAAAGGCGTCGGAAGTCACGCCAGTAAATGGAATTTCATTAAAAATAAATTATGATAAATATAAAGACCTGTTGTCAATTTGTGAAGCTAAAATTATTCCAGAGGAATACTACACAGTTTTTATAACATTGCCTCATGAGCAGGCTGGTAATGCCAATATTTCTGAGAGTACTGACGAAGAAGACGACTGAATGTGAATTTGACTGATTTCGGTTGTGTTATTTGATTTTAAGTTGTGATTGTGATAATGTGCAATTTTATTTGAAAGGCTGATTGTGATTATAATTACGTGTCGCTTAATATTAAGCACTGATTTAAAAAAAATAAAGGTTTGTTTCCAAACATTAACATAATCGTATCATTTAAGAAAATACAATTGTTTGGTTTATGGAGTTATAAGAACTATTCTTTTATTTTGTTTTTAGACGTTTTATTATTTGTACTTGAATAAGAAATATGTGTATCTTAATCCTATACATATATTTTTTTTGTATGAAAACACTTTTTCTTGTTAATGTCGATTAACTTGGCATGCTTAAATATTTACCAAAGCAAATAGATTAATAAAATTCAGATTTAGTTTCGAATAATAGTACCTAATTCTATAATTACTTGCTTTTACTACATTTCACATGTTCCCAGTAATGGTAAAATAGTTAATATACACAAATTTCTATGACACAAAAATAAATACCACCAACTGAATACTATAAAAATGGTATAAAGGCGATTGGGGCCTCGACGTTTCCGCAGATAAAAGGCATAATGTAACTTATTGCTTAAGTCCAGCCCTACTTCGCATTAACACAACAGAGAATAAGGATTTAAGGGACAAAATGTGTATAAAATATAATAATAATAAATTGAAAATAATTCTAGCAGAACCTTAAGATACCAATACACATTATATGAAATCACCAATACATATTTGGTCACAATTTATTTAAATAAACACAAAAAAGTGTCTCCTGAAAAGTAGCTATTATGCAGTTACGCCCCTATTCGTAGGATACGACGAAATTTGCAGTGCAAAAAAAAAATACCTACTTTATTCTCAGACGTAGTTCTTAATATTTTAACCCTAGAAAAGTAAATATACTGGTGGCAACCCTACCCATTCCACACAAACGTGTTTCATTTACTGTGTAGCGACATCTATGACGCCACAAGCGAACTAAACACTGAAATCCTACATCGCGCAAGCAGAGTTCTCCGCGCGATTTGAACATATATCTGCAACAGTCCGAAATCAACCTTGCCAGCAGTTGCCAGGACCAGACACAACACCCGTCTGGTCGAAGGATCCTCCCTTTTCAACGGAGGTTTGCGGGACTTTACACCCTGTTCCTCATACCTCCAAAATTGAATTAAATTACGAAAATAAAGTTGTTCCCTACATTATGGTGAGTTATGCGAACTTAAATGTACCCACTTAATACAGACGATTTCTTGTCATATTTCAGATTTTATCCCATAGCCAAACTTGTTGATGGCATTTTTTTTAATGCAAAATCAATTTAATGTTTGAAAGTTACCATAGGTTATTGTACTTATAAACCCTAGAAAAAATATAAAAAGAAAAATACCTGTACTTTCTTTAGTCACTTCTTCAATTTTAGGAGCGTCACCATCAAAATCATCACCAATCTCGCGTGTATAATCAATTTCATCATCATCACTATTTCCGTCACATGTTTTTGTGTCTGACTGTACTTTTAGATTTAAATTGTTGACATAAATAGTGTGAGGATGAGAATCATTTAATATTATTGTTGTAAGGCTGGATTGAGTGCCATAGACATAGCTCTGAAAAAAAAAACAATTTTTTTAAATGTTAAGAAATTATTACACTTGTTTTATACCAATTAGAGTCTATACAATAAGCACACAGAGTTGAAATTCAATTATATTAATTGGTTGAAAAATATATCAAACATATTCATAAAAATCTCTCAACTGTTTAGCACCTGCAGCACCTAAGCAGATTGTTAATTTAAATCATTTATAGATTTGAATTTGTATTTTAGAAACATGAGTTCCAGTATAATATTCTCAATTGTCTTCCTGTGAATGTACTATTGTTGACTGCACATTCATGTACTGTCCATCAACCCACATTGAGCCCGCATGGTTAATTACGGCCCACACACTCTCACAGAGAGGATGCCTGTGCCTCAGCAGTCCCGACATTAAAAGGCATGAAGTGCACTTTTGGCCGAAAGCTGACCACTCCAAACCTGTTGTTGTGCGGTTGGATCAAGGCCCTGATACAGAAGGCCCTACTCCCCGATTCGGTTCGCATTGTGAGGAGGTTCCTATCCCTGGAGCCCTAACCACCAGTAGCTTGGACTCTGCTCCCGACACTGGTGGACTACTATTTTTAGGGTTCTGTACCCGAAGGGGTTTCAAGGGGAGCCCTATTGTTGTCACTCACGTGTCCGTCTGTCTGTCTGTTGGTCTGTCGTCTGTCACAAAATTTTGCTATGAAGAATTTTTTAACTTCCCATTGACCTATGTACTTGTAATTTGGTGATAATGTTTATTATTCATCATCAGCCTTTTAATGTCCCCACTGCTGGGGCACAGGCCTCCTCTCTGTGAGAGGGTGTGGGCTGTAATCCACTGCACGGACCCAATGCGGATTGGTGGATGTCACATGTCTTTGAATTGTTTCTAGGGCAAGCCGGTTGCCTCACGATGTTTTCCTTCACCGTTTTGAGAGCAGTGGTGATGAAATAATCTACACAAAGTAAAGCGCCTGCCTGGGTTTGAACTCACGACCTACAACTTGTAAGTCGCGGCCAATACCACTGGGCCACCACTGCTGCTGGATTATTACATACTAACAAATACCAATATTTGGTACGGAACCCTTAATGTGCGAAATCCGACATGCACTTGGCCAGTTTTTTATTTTTTAAATTTATCTTGTATTTGTATGATTTTTTTTTAAATATTTAAAAATATAAAGAATATGTTTAGAAAGGTTATTAGACGGAATAATAATTTTAAAGTTGTATATTTATTTACCTGTCCTAACTGAAGCATTTCATTAGCTTTGTTAACTTGCTGTTGAAATACACTGGCTCTTCGTAAGAATGCCTTGCATTCCCAACAAAGTTTTATTTCTTCTAAAGGAGTAATGTTCTGAAAACAAAATATATTATGAGATACTAGCTGACCCAGCAAGCGTAGTTCTACGATTAAAAATATAGGGTGGCAGTAGGAGGGTGGAAAATACTTTACGACCTATGCTCATACCTACAAAAAAAAAACATTCAAATTGGTCGAGCCCTTTCGGAGGAGTGCAACCACAAACAGTGTGACACGAAATTTTTATAAATTAGCAGATAAGCTGTGATTCTCAAGTACAAAAAGGTGCATGTATTGTTTAAGATTTTCCTACATATTCGATAAGCCAGTCTTTTGGGCACATTTCCAGTCAACAGCCAGCAGTGCAGAGGAATTTCTTTAGGCCATATATTAAGATTTATGTACTTAGTAAGAAGATTTTGTTTAAAGTGTATTATATGTATAAATAGTATACGGTAGTTATTTTAAATGAAAAAATATTTTTTGTTTTCATTATTTTGGCCAGTTTATATTATCAGAGCAAGATCGAAAAATATACAAAATTACCCCGCTTCTGGGGCAGTTGGATAGGGGACTTGTTATTTTGGAATTGAGAGTAACTTTATTTAATGTGATAAAATTAATTAAGTATTTGGTTATCACCTAGGTACTGCAAGAAATTTAAACGTTTACTACTTTTCATATAAGCTAGCAATTTCTAAAAGTTTCATAAAGTTTGATACTTATTCTGAGTTGAAATAGAAATTAAAAAACAAAACTTACATGATTTCGAAAGTCTAAAGTAATTCTTCTAAAAACATTGATATATTCTCCTAAAAGAGATAATTTTCTTCCCACACTAAGGCAGACACAACAGTGGTTCCCATAATTAAGAAATTCACATTTTATTTCTGTTTCGTCCATCATTTTCACGCAATTATACCAAATTCTAAATAATAAACACAAAATTCTTCATCATTATTTTTAGTCTACGTGAAACAGAATGCTCGGTGAAATTTTGTGTACAATAAACTATTAAGAATCTAATTTAATTTTTGTCTAATTATCTAAACTTGTTCTAATTAGATTTATGATGTTATTTTACTTTAAAAACAATTTTTCGCAAGTATCCCTTGTTTTCGTTTTACTGTCATGTTGACATTAACTTGACACCAGTGTGACCAGATTAAATTTTACGAAAATACCGAGGATGAAAAAATATACTGAATAATAAACAGACAGCAAAGAACAATTTTTTTTTCCAAATCACGTTTTATTGATCAATCACAACCATAATAGATGTTAGAATTGTATTTTAACATTCTTTTCGAGTGATTAAATTTGTACAGTGCTGTCTCCTTCATATTCAAAGCCTTGCATATCTTTTAAGAATTGAATCCCAGGATGGATTAAATTTTTGTTTGACACGATTGTTTGTACCCAAGTAATGGATGTTTATTATTCATTTATCCACTGACACGAAGACACGAAAACCTTGCTGTCACTTTGTCCGTCGTCCCCCCGCTCGGCAATTCCTTCCGCGCCAGCACCCCGTGCCGCTTCCAACTTAAAGCTTAATATCTATTAAACTGCTGCAGCTACACACAAATAAAAATACGTGTGTATAGCTGAAACTATAGAGAATTGATTTATGTGAATACTAAATCACAACACTTAGTTCAAAGTACTTCAAAAAAAAGTTAAACTTGAGATTACGGGTTGAAAAACAGCAAAATATATGTTCTTACTAAGTTTTTACTAATATCTTTGTAGTTTTTGTCTCTTAAACCTATTTATAATGAAACTAGATTATATAAGCTTTCTTTTGATATCCCCATGTCTTTACTTAGACTGTTTTATGTAGCACAATAAATGAAAACAAACCACCCTTTCCCTCGTCAATTTCATGCCACCTGCGCTAGCGAAAATGAGGTAAAATACGGCAAGATGGCCGCCCGTAGGGCTCTTACGCATAAATGCACATGATTAAATATAGATAGTTTGATAGGAATTATTTATTTTGTGATTGTTATTGAAATGAGACAATGATACATGTACATAGATATTTAATAATAATATAAATGTATTTTACATTAAAAATAAACTTTTTTTACCATGTTTTTTATTTTTATTTACATAATTAACTAAAACGATCACAATAGACACACATTACAAGGCACTTATAATAATCACACTAATATTATAAAGGCGAAAGTTTGTGAGTGTGTTTTTTACTTCTTCACGCTCAAACGGCTGGACCGATTTTGATGAAATTTGGTTTGTAGATAGGTTATACCTACCCTGGATTAACAAACATTTTTTATACCGTTTTACGCGGGTGAAACCGCGGGGCGCAGCTAGTTGAAAATAAATCAGCCAGCGAAACTCCGCAGACGTGGAGATTATCGATCATAGAAATTTTCTGCCTGTGTAAGATACATAGTTAAAAAAAATACGTACGCCTGAACACCTTGACCTTGCCCACGCCCACGCCCACGTGCTGTTCCTGCCGCCTCTTCATCACTTGAAGATCTAAAATATAAATTACAACAAAATTACATACTACTTACCACAAGCTCATAACCAATCTCAAGTAAAAATACTCACGGTTGGTATAACGACGACCCCTGATCAGCCAACTCATCGCTCTCCGCATCTCCAGCCTCCGATCAGCCAAATTAAAATTTTGAGACCTAAAATCGAATAATTACATCGAATACGAAAGAGTTAATATAGACACGTCGCGTAATATAAACCAGACACTCATAACTCCACACGAATGTGTACTCACGCACTGTATGCGCGGCATGTTCGCGCTTATCCGGTCAAAGTCCGCCAGTTCATACATGGGCAGTTTTACACAAATACAATACCGCCCACATACACACCTACGGCTCTGCGGTCCGGAATGTGACCGGCTAGCTCTGGAAGCTGGGGTGACGGGAGCCACTCACTAAATACTGTAGGTTCACTATAAGTTGGCGGCCTTGTTGCTGGTCGTCATCCGCTGGGCCTCCCTCAGGTAACTGGGGGTCTCACCTGACGGTGACTGACCGCCTAGCTGCCGTGGTGATTATATGTTCGAGCCTACAGTATTACATTTAGCAATACACATGGGTGATTGCTATGAGAATCTCGGCAGGCGTTAGTTCCATCGCCAGCCTGGTAGGTTCTTAAAGGCAGTCACCCAAGTCCTCCCAGCCCATGTTAGGCACCCCTATGAAGCACCCGTTTGTACGGGTGGCAACCAACACCACAGTCAGAGGACCAAGTCCGATGTCGATGTCCACCGAGCAAAGCAGCAATGTTCTGTAAAGTGCCTATCAAATTGATGTCAACTGAGTTAGCGAATACACCTGATGGACAAAGAAGGAGGAGTGAATAGAGAGGTGATAGAGACATTGCAGAAGACGATTATTGGTGGAACGAAGAATTTTAGTGTGATCAGAGCAAAGAAATTAGTTGAGTGTAGAACAGACAATCATCATCATATACTAACAATACTAATCAAGTAAGTAATTAATCGGCAAAAGTAGGCTTAAAATATATATTCATACAAATTAATAGATCTGCCTAATCTGTAACTTACTGATCTATGCTCCTTAATGAATTACAGAATAAATTCGAGAAATACTTTGAACATTGATATTCAATGGTTGTATGTCTGATAGGCTCGTCCATAATAATATTTTTTATCAAAAGTTACTGTACCTGGCATGCGTTGCAATGCCACGTTTTTTTTTGTACAGATCTTTTGGACCAAAAACTCTCGCGAGCATCCTCAGAAGACCCTGCCAAAGTTATCTGATCAACGGTTTAGGAACGCATAGCGGACAAACATACAAACATTCGTTTTTATTTATGAAAATATACACCTAAAATACTGACAGCTAGTAGTTTACCTAATAAAATTAAATACTATCGTCCAAAAAATCTGCTAAATAATATACTGAAAAAGTATTACAATACTGAATCTGGTCACATAGCAAGGATTTCCATGGAAGTAATAAGTACGTAGGACCACACTTAGTACTTATTCTACTATTTGTACATTCGTTGAACTACGCTTCGTTATTCGCAATGTCGTATGTTCTAAAAAGTACTCGAGAAATGAAAAGTTGACAGTTTGACAGTAGATGTAAAATAACATTAGCTGTAACAACCTTTTTGGCATTGTGGGTAGTTCGGTGAATATTTTATTTAGATCATTTTGCCGGGTTTAAACAAATATTCAAAATGTCTAAACGAAACGCATAGTTGCAATATTGATTTTACCATCCCCATTTATTTCAGTCTCCCGGTCTCGCCCAACCCGTCGGTGCTCCTGAGGATTTCTGGAAACTGGAAGAGCTAGGTAAGTATTTCTTGATTTTTTACTTCGACGAAATCCAGTATAGTAAATATTAAAAGCAATCTAAGAGAATAGATACCTTAGTGCGTATTCTTTGTTCTGCGCTATGTTCATAAAAAGTTTAAAATAAGATTTTGCTCTGTCTTGAAGTAAAATTGTCTCCATCTTGGGGATTCCCCCTTATTTTTAACATTTTTTTCTCATTTTACTTTTCCTTTGTTGTTTTTTGGATTCATTATGTAACACAAAGTCTATCACACAAAGACATGTAGTGCGGAGTAAAATATTTTTTTATAGGTTTCCATCTTTTGTTATGTGAAAGTTATTAATAATAATATCTGCGATTACCTAAGCTGCTCGCTTTTGCCTTTGCAAATTCTTTATAGTTAAATTGTTATATTTAACTTGACTCTGGGTCACTTGACTCTGGGTCACTTGATCTGGGTCACTATGCCAGCCTGGTGAGATCCAAGCATATCATGTTATTCATTCAATTATTGTTCAGTTTGTTCTTTTTAAACGACTGCCCAAAAAACCGGTCAAGTGCGAGTCGGACTCGTGCATGAAGGGTTCCGTACCCTCGTACAAGATTTTAAGCGTCTATTTGTTGCCATTATTAAGAACGACACCGGGCCTGGGTGTCTTGTGTATATGAATTTAAATGTCTGTGAACGCACTCACGATATAGGAGTAATTCCTAGTGTGGGGCAATGATTTTTTTAAAAAAAAAGACAAAAAAAACGCGTTTCTACCAAAGGCCTAACAACACTAGAAACACGTTTTTTTTTTGGCGAGACGCAATGCGTAATTTCTTGCATCTTATTTTTAAACCAAAGAAAATAATGTTTCTTTTCTATTGTTTGTTTCGTTCGTTTGTCCTGAAAAAAACGTATTTTCTTTCTTTACTGTTTTTTGTTTTTTTTTATATATTTTTAGGGTTCTGAAAGAAAAAAAAAAAGAAAAAACGGAACCCATATAGGATCACTCGTCTCCGTCTGTCACAGCCAATTTGCTCCGAATCTGCTGGACCGATAGAGTTGAAATTTGGTGCACACATGAATGTCTGTGACCCAAACACGGACGTGTACCTTTAATAAATTAATTTGGAATATGGGGGTCACTTTAAGAAAATAGCTGAAAAATGACCACCCTCCCCCCCCTTATCTCCGAAACCACTAGGCCTAAAATTTTGAAAAAAATCCAGAAAGTAGTTCTTTACATACAGATTACAGGAAAACCTGTAAAGTGGAGGCAGTTTAAAAAAAAACTTGAAAAAATATGATTTGTTCGGAACCCTTTGCGCGCGAGTCTGACTCGCTCTTGGCCGGTTTTTATTGTAACGAATTATAAACAGTCATAATTTCCTATACGCGCCCTTAACAAATACCTTTTGTATCTTTCAGTAACTCTTGGATACACAACACTGAGACGAGATCCTTCTCCCCCAAACGCAAACAACTGCCTGCAATGCATGTAAGTTACTATTAAACTTTTATCTCTATATAGTATATCTACATTAAAGTTTCGTCCCTGTCAGCAATAGCCTGGAAGAACTAGAAGAATTTCTCGAAGTCTGGAAATCTGCATTGGAGCGTGCTGGATTAAAAAACAGCCGTAAAAAAACTTTTCGGTTGTATTTTTTAAAAGACTTCAAACAAGGAGGAGGTTAGTCTATGTTTGACACTATGGTATTTTTTTTATTGTATTTCAACCGATTTCTCTATCAGTTGTGGACCGATTTTCAAAATTCTTTTTTTATCTGAAAGAATATAATACTCCAGGGGTGGTATCGTATAAATTTTATCGAAATTACTTCAGCACTTTTTGAAAAACTGAACAAAAACGAAAAATACGTATACTTAGATGACGTTTTGTTTTTCTCCAATTGCGAGTACGTTTAAATTCCACGTTCCATTTTATTGAGGTTTTTAGTTGTGGGGTGTCACAAAAAACTTTTTTACAAAAAAAAACAACCGATTTCTAAAAAAGAAATACTTACACTAAAAATTAAAAAATAACTTTAATTTCGGAACTCGGTGTCAAAAAAAGAAGAAATAAAATACAAACACCGACTTCCGAAATTAAAATTATTTTTGAATTAAACGTAAATAATGAATACGAAACTACTGATTTCGGCGATTCATTTTTATTTAGATAAATTCTTGGCTCAGCCGATAACAGAACTTAGCGGGAGTTGCGGGTTTGGAAAAATTGGCACACATCCGACCTCCAACACGTTCCGCTCGGGACTAAAAGGACAGGGACACGGAGCACGGAGCGAGTGCATGAAAATAGGAAAAACTGGATTTTGGAATTAGTGATACATTATAATATTTTGAATAATTTTGAAATTTCACATTAGGTATGTCGGCCATTTTATATTCTATTTTTTATGACCTTTACTATGGCATTAGTTTTATTTTTCAAAGCCTAATATTACTCAAATGAAATAAGAAATACTCGTAGATCACAATTTAGACTTGACTTTTTCTTTTTTTTTTTTTGGTGGTGTGGGAAATCATCCAATGACTTCTCCTGCTCTGGGTGGAGCGGAAGGGCGTGTCAGACTCTTATGACTAAAACCCACCCCTGTTCCTTCACTGCCTGAGTGCCCAAGGGTGCAGTAACTCATTTTCAGAATTTATCCGCTACCCCTAGGCATGCAGGCACCGGCCACGATGGGCCCCGTCAGTGGTGGCTGACAACATCTCTTTGAGGCGCGCGTGGAACACTACTCGCCGTCGACTCACGGGCCTTAGACTTGTCTTTGCGATTTAATTAGATGCAGTAAAGTGTAAGTAATCGTGTATCGCAAGGCCGAAATATCTAGATCGAAGTGTGAAATATGTATTTTTTTTTCAACATCCGTGCTATCTAAGAATAATACATAATATAAACGACGTTCATTCGGATAATCCCGCCTTAAAAGGACGGAATACATGCGGTGTTGCTTCTCAACGGTTGTGTGTTATTTTATAGCTAATAGTTTCATAGAATTTCGTTTCAAATAAAAAAATCTCATATTATCATTTCTTAGAATAATCAATACGCAGAAAGTACACTTTGAAGTTTAAATCATTGATTTTTGTTTCACATAAAGTTTAATGTTAGAATATTCATATCGAAAAACAAATCAAATATTCTTTACCCTTGTAATGTTTATTTTTGAAATGTTTAAAAAATTTATATACTTAATTATATTATCTACCAAGAAATAATATTTTATCGAGTGACAGTTTCTAAACGTTTCAATTCATACCTTTGATAACCCTCCTAAAAATAATGCAGGTAAATTCTTGTCAAGCAGGAAAACAATCTTGTTAATCTTGTTTCCACTAATAGTGATGCAGCACAACATATTGACTTTTTAGGACTAATTTATATTTTTACATTTTCGTTGAAATAAAATACCATGGAAGAATACACCGAACAAACAATATTCGCTAAAAATAATTCTACTGTTTGATAAGTTTGTTAAATAAAAAAATGTGATTATAAAATTCATTGAATTGTTTCTGTAAAATATGTTTCATTCAAGTAAATAGCAGTTGAAACAATAATATTCGAAGTAAAAATACAAGGACCAAATATTATATAAAACATTTTCTGGGAAACGAGTCAATCAAAAATCTGCCCGCCTAGCCTTTTCCCAACTATCTTGCGGCTGAATACCAGTATTTTACATGGACCGACTGCCTATCTGACCTCCACAACCCGGTTACTGGGTAATACGATACCCCTTGGTAAGACTAGTTGTCAGACTTTCGGGCTTCTGACGACACGTAACGACTGCCAAAGATTGACAGCCGGGACCAACGGCTTAACGTGCTTTCCGAGTTTCGAGTTTTGTAGTGTGGGAAATCATCCAATGACTTCTCCCGCTCTGGGTGGAGCGGGAGGGCGTGTCAGACTCTTACTGACTAAAACCCACCCCTGTTCCTTCCTGCCCTTAGTGCCCGAGGGCGAGGTAACTCTGTTTCGAATTTATCCTAAACCCCCGGGCAGGCATCGGTCATGACGGGCCCCATCCTAATTGCTGATAACTCTTTGAGGCGCGCTTGTAACACTACGCGCCGTCGACTCTCGGGCCTGGTGCTGATCGGACGGCGAGCTATCCATTACTCGCCGTCCGCAGGCCCGGGACTCGAAGACGCCTGGACTGATTTGGAAAACTCTTTTTTTGTTTGAATGAGTATACTTCCCCCCAGGTGGTTTAAGTAGGTACTAAAAATTGCAAAATAACTTTAATTTTGGAAGTCGGTGTCAAATAACGAAGCCACATTAGGAATTACTCCTGTATCGTGGGTCCATTCACAAACATGTAAACTCACAAGACACCCAGACCCGGAATAACTATTTGTAGGCGATACCTACAAATATTTGCTCCCAATAAGTAAGTAGAGTTCCAATGTCCATCTCCGAAGTTCTTCATTAAATCTTCACCAAATCTTCACCAAACATAAACGGGACCACCTGGGAAGTATATACTTTAAAAAAAAATCCAAATCGGTCCAGGCGACTTTAAGCCAAAAAAAAACAAAAAAATAAAAAAAAAAACTCAAAAATATGACTTCGACAAATTGAGAACCTCCTCCTTCTTGAAATCGGTTAAAAACAGCAAGGACTTCCAAAAAAAAAACAAAAATATTGCAAAATAACTTATTCCGGCAGTCGTTTTTTAGGTTAATTAACCGACGAAAAAAAAGGAGGAGGTTCTCAATTCGACCGTATATATGTTTTTTTTTTTTTTTTTTTTGTGTATGTTCAGCCCTCACTCCGTCATTTATGAATCGATTTTGATTATTCTTTTTTTGTTAGATAGGGTACACCTCAAGGGTGGTCCCATGTCAAGGAAATCAGGATCTGACAATGGAATCCTGACAAAATTGAGAGAAAACCTCGAAAATTGTGGGCACGTTTAGCGTTTCTGTATGTGTGTGTTCAGCCCTCACTCCGTCATTTATGAACCGATTTTGATTATTCTTTTTTTGTTAGATAGGGTATACCTCAAGGGTGGTCCCATGTCAAGGAAATCAGGATCTGACAATGGAATCCTGATAAAATTGAGAGAAAACCTCGAAAATTGTGGGCACGTTTAGCGTTTCTGTATGTATGTTCGGCCCTCACTCCGTTATTTATGAACCGATTTTGATGATTCTTCTTTTGTTAGATAGGGTATACCTCAAGGATTGTCCCATGTCAAGGATATCAGGATTTGCTCATGGGATCCTGAAAAAATTGAGAGAGAACCTCGAAAATTGGGCACGAATATTGTTTCTGTTTACTTTTCATAACTGAATCAGGTATTTGCATTTAGGAACCATCACGTCATGAAACTGAGCTGATGATGGAAGCCATACCTTTCCTAAACAATAGAAGTCAGATATAAAAACTGGTTTTAGTGACAAATACCACTTAATATGCTTTGACGAAAAGACGTCTTTACAATATTGGAGGTAACCTCAACTGGTCAATATCCTGGGAACTTCATGGAAGGATTGTTATATCATCAGCTCAGTGGCAAGAGGAATGATGAAGAATTAGAAATTAGCCTCAGAGTGTTAAAAGATGATGCGAGCCACAAAAAATCATGAAATAAAAAACTTTTTAACAAAAAAATTAACCGACGAAAAAGAACTAAAAAGCAAAAAATAAATAAACTTTTTAAGTCTTGAGTAATGAGCTTATTTACCTACATAAAATATCAAATTTTATATAAACTAATTTTGAGTCGGCGCCAATTAATAAAATGATTAATTACCTACTTACAGCCCTAGATATTTAATAATCAGATTGTTGTTTGGCGCCGACTCAAAATTAGTTTATATAAAATTTGATATTTTATGTAGGTAAATAAGCTCATTACTCAAGACTTAAAAGGTTTATTTATTTTTTGCTTTTTAGTTCTTTTTCGTCGGTTAATTTTTTTGTTAAAAAGTTTTTTCTTCGTGTTTTGTTTGACACCGACATCCGAAATTAAAGTTATTTTGCAATTAGTTTTTTTTTTGAAGTCGGTTCTACTTTTGTCTTTTTTTATGGTTCCCACAACCACAGTTATTGAAGAGTTCCACTATCTATCTCCGAAAATCTTCATGATTAGATCCTAATATGTTATATACTAAAACCTGCCTTGAAAAATATGAATTTAAATCACGAAAACCCCTTCCGAATCGGACCAACAGTTTTTGAATCGCGGAAATATAAACTTACATGCATACATAAATATAAACTTACATGCATACATAAATATAAACTTACATGCATACATAAATATAAACTTACATGCATACATAAATATAAACTTACATGCATACATAAATAAAATCATGCAGCATCACCATCACTTGTGTGACGTTTCACCAATTAAGACGCAGGCGACACGACTTTTAATGATTTTTAATTGAATATCACGTCTGAAAGACTACTCTTATTTCTTAAAAAAAAAAAAAAATATACTTTAGACAATTTTCTTCGTAACTTGATTTGTGAATAAGTGGAATTATATTTTTTATAACATAGTGTAATCAATTTGTAAAGTTATGTCTAACTCGGATAAAAAATTGAGAATCACGCAAAAACTTTATAGCGTATTTTTATGAAACCTTCACCATTTTAAAGATCATTTAATTATTTATATTCTAGTATGTACGTGTGTACGTTTTAGTTTAATACCTGTTGTTTTATGAAAAATAAATTAATAATTCGTCTAATTTCGAACAGCGCTCCTTGATGGGCGAGTCCTGTTACTGGGTGAACATTACGTGAGCTCAGCACAGAACACGCAAACTCAAGGTCGTTGGAAGCTAATAGCGCCTTAACATCTAACCTTGTATATTTCCTGTTTCAGCCTGCAAGAGGCAAGCCTTCAACAAGATGGAGTCGACAGATCATGAGAGAAAAAACTGCGCTTCAGGGCATGCAGTACCAATCCTTAGCTTTTGGGTTAGCCGTATTTCGGCTAATAGTAACTGCACTCTTCACTGCAGGTGACATTAAGCCGAATCTAAGCACCGAATCCTATCAGAACATATTTGTGAGTGTTTTTTTATTATACTGTCTTTACTTTGTTCATTTTATGATGGTGGTGTGAGGGGCTCGTGGCTACATAACAACAGACGAATTTCTAAATTAGAGAAATTCAAGTTCTTCAAACTTAACAGACATGTGTTGCTGGGGAGTTTGTTGCGCCACTTCTTCTTTCCAGCAAAACACTAGGAAGTGGTGACGGGGGTTTGGGCTCGGCTCGCTCTTTGGACCTTGCCCCTAATTGCCTAAGTCTATCTACTCGCCCCCTTGAATATTAGATAAGTACCCCAAATTGCCTTTAAAAAAAAAAAAAAACACTCACATACACAAGACACCCAGACCCGCAACAACTATCTGTAGGTCATAATTACAAATATTTGTTCCGAGCGGGAATCGAACCCGCAACACGCAGCGCATCACGCAGCGCAGCAGCCGAACGCTCAACCACTGCGCCAACCGTGTCGTCGATTGTTAGTAAGTCAAAAGTACGGTCAGCACTCGTTAAGTTTTTAAATATAGATGTTTCAAAATTCAACTGTCCTAATTGTTTATTAATTAGAACTACCAGGAAATCAGGAACTAACTGGAACTAGGACTAAGACTTCTATCGATATATAGTGGATGCTTTATATTCCTCTTTGTGTTTAATCGTCGGTGCACAACCTAATGAGATCGTTTAGGCGTCTATTTTCTGTTCATTTCTGTCACCCTGGTACTTTTCAAAACAACTAATTGATGATTCAATTTCAAAACCCGTATTTTTACCATTATTATTACTACGTAGTAAGTCGCCTAAGCACCTAGATCCAGTTAATTTCGTTAGTTTTAGTAAACAAACAATTAGGACAGTTAAAGACGTCTATCGATAAAATTTATTACGAACTATTTATGCTCTTCTCAATGTTCCATCGCTGGTGCGTTTTGATGAATACGCCGGTGAGATTACAGATAGAGTTATTAAAGTAATCAAACATGGCGTTATTTATAATATGTGATTTTTTTTGTCTAACCATACATTTTTTGGTTCAATTTCAAAGGAAATGCCGCAAGGGGCGAATCGATACTCCAAAATAATTATGTAAATATCAATTTTCAACTCGCCCCTTCGTAAGTGGTCACTACACCAAAATAATAGAAAACGGGGTTAGTGGAACATTTTAATCGAAAGGGGCAAGGGCAAGATCCAAGGGGCGAGACGAGCCCACACCGTGACGGGCGAGCGTTTTTGGGGACTGTCTTTACATAGGTAGAACTTTGCCGTTCAAAAAGTGCTGGCTCTCAGCCTAGTTTGAATAACAAATATGATTTTTGATTTTGATTTTAACCGACTTCAAAAAAAAAAAGAAGGTCCTTAATTCGACTGTATATTCTTTTTTATTTTTTTTATGTGTGTTACCTCTAAACTTTTAAACTAGTGAACCGATTTTGATCATTCTTTTTATTTGAATGCTGATGGTTCTCATGTGGTCCCATTTGAATTTGGTGAAGACCTGATTATGAACTTCGGAGATACACCATGCAACTCTTCAATAAATGATAGCAAACCTTCCAGAATTGCTGCAATCGCATGTCTGTTTATTGTTTACACCGCTTCACAACATTACATCATGATCAATGATACGAAAGTGGATCAAAAGAACCAGTAGCCTCCGACAGTAATCCAGAAATGGATGCAGAACCCGACTACATTACGGCAACATTTTCACTCAACGTGCTAAAATAGTCGCCGTTCTAAGGGTGGAGGAATTACGTAGGTAGCCCTACTATAGCAAGACCGTTGACGTAACAGTGACCCCAATACCCCAATAGTGGAAATGCGGAACGAACTAATCGCCGATGTAGCATTGACGTCAATCGTCGGTGCAAGCTAACTAACCGACTTCGATAAAGGAGGAGGTTCTATGTTCAACTGTATGTATGTTTTTTTTTTATTTATGTATGTCCACCGATTTCTCTGTCATTTGTGGACCGATTTTTATTTATTTTTTTATCCAAAAGAATATACCTACTCCCGAGGTGGTCCCATATAAATTTTATAAAAATTGCTTCAGAGGTTTTGGAAAAACTGAACAAAAACGAAAAATATGTACCTATACAAAGATGACGTTTTGGTCTTCTCCAATTAATTGAAATTATTTGTGTAATTGGGGTTTGAGTTCTGGGGTATAACATCAAAAAAGTGAAAATTAAAAAAAACATTTTTGCAAAAAAAAAAACAACTGACTTCCAAAAAAAAAATACACTAAAAATTTAAAAATAACTTTAATATCGGAAGTCGGTGTCAAATAAAGAAGAAATAAAATACAAACACCTTTGGAAGCGGTTGTTTTTTTTTTGTAAAAATGATTTTTTTAATTATTATTTTTGTAAGAACAGGCGTTCCATATTCAAGCATCGAATAGGTTTCACCTGTAAATATAGTTTAATTGTAATTTATTTTAAATTAAATTAGTTTTAAAATCATTTCGGTTTTTTTTCGAACCTCCGCCTGCAGTCTACGTAATTCGCTGATACGTTCTGAAGGGGTACACAGATATGTTCCTGATACACCCTAATTTCACCAATTATGTTCAAATTCCATATTTACATTACATACCGAGACTCCTCTGCTTCTGACACGTTGGGCCCGACTGCCATTTGTAACCCGACTCCCTTATTTTGTAATTCCTGACATTGACAGTCGTTTCGGGCACTTTCGGGTAGTTGGAAGTTTGAAAATCTAACACCAGTCTTACCTCCGTGTTAGGTACCCAGTTACTGAGTCGTGAAGTTCATTTATACAAATATTGGTATTCAGCTGCATAGGTACGGTTGGTCGGAGCACGTCGTCCTTCGAGATCACCATCTCCTTCGTGTGGCCTGCCGCGACCCGTGCCACTCTGTCTCCATGCACCAGCTCTTTGCTATTGGAGTCCATATTGCTTTATCAGGCATGCAGCAAACAAGTCTTGCCCAGGACCATGTAAGCTGGGTCACGGGGTCTCATTTCGGACAAAGAATATTTAGTTCAAATAAATCTCAATAGATGGCGTAATATGCATCGAATTCTTATTGAAGTTTAAGTAATATTAATATTTTGAAAATAAATATGGTAAAAACTGTATTTTCTTATTTAATAAACTGCCCTAAGCATAAAATTGTGGAATAATTGGCTTGTAATTCAAATTTAGGCGATTATTGGAACGAATCCTTAGACATCTAAGTATATTTCTGGTACCAATAGATGGCGCTGTTTGAAGTTTTAGAGTTTTTCCATTCGCCTCTTTTATCAAAATTTGATTAGTGACACATTTTGATACAGTAAAACTGCTATGAAGTACCAAAACTACTATTTAATAAAATAATTCCTCAATGTGTGAGAAAATATTGTTAAGGGGCCTTTTACAGTCCACTAGCGCCGCCAATCGAAAAAATGTCATAACTCGTAAATAGAATCAAAAATACAAAATGTGGTCTATTATTAGTGTAGAAAAGGCAATAACGTAATTTTATAACACATTGTCAACACTTGAAATATAGCTGTTTAGCTAAATCGTGCATTTGTAACAAAAACGGCCGTTTATGTTTTGAATGCACGCAATACACACACTGCATAGACAGAGGTTTAGAGAGCCAGAGCGCTCCTTATGTAAAAACCTGTTATGTATCTTCTCGAATTTTATGCACTTGCAGTCAAGCACCAATTATGTTTCTTTATTCACTTAATAATATTTAAAGATTCTTTATTATTTGTTTTTCACGCTTTCATCTCTATAATGTTTAATAATTATTTGTTTTTTATGCTATATGTTGAATACCTAGAAAGGCATGCAGTCAAGCACCAATTATGTTTCTCTATTTACTTAATAATTTTTAAATACTCTATAGGTTTGTTTTTTACGTCAAACTTGCTCAAATACAAACAAGGGCTTGAACACAAGCACCTGCTATATTTATCTGTAAAAATAATTTTTAAAAATTCTTACCTGTTTACTACGTCAAAGATCAAATACACAGAAAGACTGCACCTGTTAAATCTATTTTTAAGTTTAGCAACAATTTTAAATATTTTTGATTTCTTATTTAAAATGTTTTTGGTCAAATACCTACAAGAGCCACCCATGCACCTGGTGTGCTTTGATTCAATTTTTAGACTTTTTAAACATTTTTATTGTTTGTTTATTGCACTAAACTTGCTCAAATTCATACAAGGGCTTGTACACAAATACACACATCTAAAATTCACACGCTCTATAATTTTAACACTTACATCAACACACACTCACCTTCAAATGCATTCACACAATTATACACTACACAGTTTGTCTCATGGAAGAATCTTCTGTAAAACACAAGTATTGAAATCTGTTGCAATAACAAACATTCTACATACTCGTAAAATCACCTCACTGAGTTCCGGTTTTTATCTTTATATTATAACACTTAAAAATGGCTTTACCTACTTAGCGTATCCAACGACATAGATTAATCCTTTACTTTATAATGTCGCACAGTAAAATCTCTTGAAAACTGCAAAAGTATCCTAAATACTTCCAAAGACCATATTAAGGTGCTAACATACAACATTAGAAGTTATCAGAAAAAATTGACGACTTTGCAATTGCTTTAAATCGGTTAGATTCGAATATCGACGTCATCGTGCTCACTGAGTGTTGGCTGTCTGACGGCTCCATTATAGAGGCCCTACAGGCATATTTCTATCTACCGAACTATGAAAGTCGGTGTAAAAAATTTCATATTCTGCCGCTACACGAGCGAAGGAAAATTGCAGATCTTGCTTTTTTGTTTGATATTGCGAACGGATCTACTGATGTACCTGAGCTGGTGGGCAAGATCGGATTACGTGTGCCAAGTGTTTTTCTTCGCAAGCCACGTCTTCTCCATGTGCCTCAAGTTAGTTCCAACTACAGACAGAACTCGTTCATCATTAGAGCTTGTCGTACATTCAATATGGTGTGTCAGGATGTCGACCTAGACCTATTCACAAGTAGTATTAAAGAAATGAAGAAAAGGTTGAGTAATTGCTTTTTCGAAGTGTAACAATTTCTTTGTATTCTTAATTCTTTATTGTTCATCAAAATTTCACATATTACTTAGTATTTTTTTTTTTTAATTTTAAATTATTATTAATGTTTTTTGTTTTTTTTTTTGAGCATGTGATGTATATGCAGCATTATTTGTGTAATTCATGCGTCGCTGTTTTCGTGTATTTGTTTATATAGTTCACATTATTTATCAGTGGAAGCTTGTAATTGGCCATCTTCTACATACTATTACAAGATATTGAAATGTATTAGCTGTAAGCTTTCCTAAAATTAATAAAATAAAATAGCGCATTCAGAACAACTAAACAAGTAAATAAAAACGGAGGAATTGTTATCTACACAAGAACTGCCTGGAACAGCAACGTTGTTACTGTAGAATCCAACCTTGCTGACGCCGACTGTATATTATTAAAAACAAATAAGAAATTTAGCTTCCTAGCCATTTACCGATGTCCCTCTTATATATTTCTAAATACATCAATATTATAAAATCAAAATCAAAATCAAAAGTCATTTATTCAAACTAGGCTGAGAACCAGCACTTTTTGAACGTCAAAGTTCTACATAAAGACAGTCCCCCAAAAAACGCCCGCCCGTCACCATATAGACAAATTACACCCAGCCGTATAGATAAATTACACCCGTACACGGAACAAATGATCGTGCTCATTACACAAATATTTGTCCTGGGTGGGAATCGAACCCACGACCTCCGGCATAGCAGTCAGGGTCACTAACCACTAGACCAACCGACGAAGAAGAAGTGTCCAACATAATACGCAACTTGAAAATAGACAGCGCACCAGGGCCAGACCAACTAGCCGTTCCACTACTCATAAACTCCCGAGAAAGTATAATGAAGCCACATACGCACATCTTTAATTTAAGTTTAGAATCAGGAGTCTTTCCTGATTCCTGAAAAATTGCTGCAGTGTCCCCTATCTACAAAAGCGGTCCGAAAGACTTACCGGAAAACTACAGACCTAACACTTTGTTGAGTACAGTCTCTAAAATTTTAGAAAAAATTGTTAACAAGAGACTAGTAAATTTTTTAGAGAAGCACAACGTTGTCTCAGATAGGTAATTCGAATTTCGTCGGGGAAGATCCACCGAAGACGCGGTGTCACTTCTGACAAACCAAGTCTCACACCACATAGAAAATGGAGAATGCTGTGTTGGTGTCTTTCTTGATTTGGCAAAAGCATTCGACACCGTGTCACCTGGACTGCTTTTGAAGAAACTAGGGACAACAGGTATAAGAGGTATACGCCACTAGAATGGTTTCGCAGTTACTTAACATTGCGATATCAGCGATTTTTTTTTTTTATGAATGTCCGCGCATTTCTCCGTCAGTTGTGGACCGATTTTCAAAATTCTTCTTTTATCTGAAAGAATATACTCCCAGGTGGTCCCATATAAATTTTATTGAAATTGCTTTAGAGCTTTTTGATAAACTGAACAAAAATGAAAAATACGCATATCTTGATGACGTTTTTGTGTTCTCCAAATGTTTAAATTCCACGTTCCATGTTATTGGGGTTTTTAGTTCTGGGGTATAACAACTAAAAAGCGAAAAATAAAAAACTTTTTTACAAAAAAAAAACAACCGACTTCCAAAAAAAAATACACTAAAAATTTAAAAATAACTTTAATTTCGGAAGTCGGTGTCAAATATGGAAGAAATAAAATACAAACACCGACTTCCGAAATTAAAGTTATTTTTAAATTTTTAGTGTTTTTGTGTGTGTTTTTTATTTTTCGCTTTTTAGTTGTTATACCCCAGAACTAAAAACCCCAATAACATGGAACGTGGAATTTAAACATTTGGAGAACACAAAAACGTCATCAAGATATGTGTATTTTTCGTTTTTGTTCAGTTTCTCAAAAAGCGCTAAAGCAATTTCAATAAAATTTATATGGGACCACCTCGGGAGTATATTCTTTCAGATAAAAGAAGAATTTTGAAAATCGGTCCACAACTGACGGAGAAATGCGCGGACATACATAAAAAAAAAAACATACATACAGTCGAACATAGAACCTCCTCCTTTTTCGAAAGTCGGTTAAAAATAGGCAGTCACCAAAGCAAGTCGCTCCCTATCACGTTCGGCGTTCCCCAGGGCAGTAGCCTTGGCCCGACGTTGTTCACGCTGTACATTAACGACGTAGTAAATCTCCCTCCTAGAAACGCTACAGTGATATCCTACGCTGACGACACAGTCATTGTTTTCCACGACATGTCATGGGACCGAGTGTACCAACTGGCGGAACAAGGCCTCTCCCCGATAGCGCAATCCCTGCACTCTAACTTACTGACACTAAACGCTAGCAAAAGTAAATGTATTACTTTCTCCAAAACAAGCTCCTGTAGTGTCCCTCAAACCATGTCCTTAAAAATACACACCTGCCCACAGGAACACAATATTACTTCACACCTGCCACGCCATCCCTGCCCTTGCAAAGTCCTTGAACGTACTGACACAATTAAATATCTCGGAATAACCATAGACAACAACTTAACGTACAAAGCTCACATATATGCCCTTTCCTCCAGAGTACGAAAATTAATATACGTCATAAAAAAACCCCGCGACTGTACCCCTATCGATATTTTGCGAATGGTCTACTTCGCACTCTGCCAGTCAATCATTCAGTACTGTATCTGCATTTGGGGATGTGCTAGTAAAACCACATTCATAACGCTGGAGAGGGCGCAACGGGCATTGATCAAGGTTGCTCTAAGAAAACCTTTCAGATTCCCTACAGACCTTGTCTATCATGAGTTTCAAGTCCTCAGGGTACGACAAATTTTCGTACTTCAAGCAACGCTTAAACATCAAGGTAAAATAACAAAATGGAATGACTATAGGGACATAATAAACAAGCGTGTCTTCAGAGTACCCGTACCAACTGCCAAATCCGAACTAGTTAGACGTACAACGTCTATTAAAAAACGCCTATTTTTCCCATCCCAACACTTACAATAAAGTTAGCAAAATCTGTGATATAAAGGGCTACTCAACGGCGACCTGTAGTAAAAAAACCCTAACTTCAGCACTTTAATTATCATACGACGACACCGAAGCGTTGATATAGCACCTACACACACACCCACACCCCCTCGCATACACACACTTGCACACTCAAACACACCACTGCACAAGCCCGACGTCATTCCCTCACGACGGGGGATGCAGTGGCCCGGGGTAGGGTCGTCTTGGCGGTGTCTCTGGACATCGCCAATGCCTTCAACACCCTGCCCTGGAGTTGCATAGTGGAGGCACTCCGGTATCACCGGGTGCCGCCCTACCTCCGTCGCGTAGTCGAGGCGTATCTGACGGACAGAGCCGTCATCTACCCCGGTCATCAGGGAGTATGGAACCGACGAGAGATGTAATGTGTAATGATGGTGGAGATGTCGTGCGGTGTTCCACAGGGATCGGTCCTGGGGCCGCCCTTGTGGAACATCGGATACGACTGGGTGCTGCGTGCCGACCTCCCCATTGGCGTCAGCGTAGTGTGCTACGCTTCTAATGCATATTAAATAAGAATATTAGGATTCTGCGCTCCTTCTCCATGTAAATTATAACTGTGCCAAATATCATACTCCTCCGTCGGCGTGATTTTCGTAAAAAGTGATGGAAAGTTTTTGCTTTACGATATCTACCTATTAATATAAACATAGACTAGCGACCCGCCCCAGCTTCGCTCGGGTACAAATTATACATATAAACCTTCCTCTTCAATCACTCTATCTATTAAAAAAACCGCATCAAAATCCGTTGCGTAGTTTTAAAGATTTAAGCATACATAGGGATATAGGGACAGAGAAAGCGACTTTGTTTTATAAGTAGGTACTATGTAGTGATTAGGTACCTAACCCATTGATATATTAATTAGTTTTCCTAGTAAAAATCTAATAAAATACTTAACTTTTATTTCCTTTTCAGGTGTGTAACTTCACAATTCCAATAGTGTTGCTACTTATCAGCTACTTTTTAAAAAAAATAAGTGGACCAGTATATTTTATCCGTCCGTTCTACGACTTGAACATACATGGAGGTGTGGGCGAGTGAGTATCTATTTATTATTACGAGTATTTACTATTACTATCTAGCAGGGATCGCGAAAGTACCTACTCCATGACGGGGGGGCAAACTTCTTTGGTCATCCCCTTCCTACAATCTGCGGCCCCCGGCTTCCTCCGGTCTGCAGATATAACGCGAAATATAGATGGACAAAAAAAAACAATGTCTGTGAAGGATACTACAGAAAAACCTTTACCAGATAATAAGAATGGACCCCTCCCCCGTTTTGATTTTATGGAGGCATTTGGTGCCCTCTGCCCCCCACTTCCGCAATCCCTGTTAACTAGCGACCTCTCCCAACTTCGAATTAATTATATATACAAACCTTCGACGTTCCACACTCTTTCTATTACTGAAAGACACCGACGTTATATTGTTTGTCAAGATAGACTCGTTTTGACCATGAGGAGAAGCTCCTTATTAGTACCGCGGGACCCATTCCTACATCCATTTTGAGAGGCAGACATGATACAGTTACTATCTATATATGTGTTAATCTTAGCTCTCAAAATGGATGTAAGAACCTTATAGACCGTCGGTAAGCACGTGATCGGTCTATAATTTTTAGGTTCCGCAGTACTACCTGATTTATGGAGCAGGTGGGTTATTCCTGTAGTCAGAAATTGGGGCAGCAACCCTGACTCTAAGGCAGACTGGATCTGAGATGCCAAGCGGGCATGCGACCTTGTAAACCATTTTATCCAGAAGTTGTGCAGCCCGTCCAGTCCTGGAGATTTCCAGTTAGCTAACGGACGGACTGCACGAGCTATATCTTGGGGGCTGATGATAATTGCCCCCATTTCTGGTATTAGATCGCACGCGCGCTCAACATCCCGAATCCAATCGCCCTCGGTATGACAGACAGGCACCGACCAGATGCTGCGCCAGAAAGAGTATATGGCGTCATCATCCGGCAGGTGCGTATTAGTCACACCTTGGTCCGGTCGCTCCCAATCCCTGTACACCCACCTTAATTATTATTATTATATCTCTGGCACTCTTTTTTCTAGCTTTTACTACATTAAATAGACGTTTTGGCCTTCAAAACCATTCAGATATAAAGCCTATCCTATTAAAATAAAATTATCGCGGGCTCCCTAGGGAGCCCCAATACTTTTTACTTTATTTTTAAGATACAGCCCAAAAAAACCCCAAAAAATCACGTTTCTAGAAACATGTTTTTTTTCAGTATTTAATGGTACGGAAACTTCGTATGCGAGTCCGACTCGCACTTGGCCGGTTATTCTTTATTTGTGTCATAGATCTCCCACTGTTTACAATAGTGCGACCTTTACCATTGTGTTGCAGAAATAGTTATCTGCTCAGTCTAATTTGTTTGCGTACGCCGTGGGTCAAACGTCTGAAAAAAACGCCCAATGACCTTTAAATAAATGGCTCTGCTCAAAAGGTACCATCGAACTGATCTGCAGGTGTATTCACTAACTCAGTTGACATCAATTTGATAGGCACTTTGCAGTACATTGCTGCTTTGACGTATAGGAAAACAAAAATGTACCACGTAGTGCCTATTATAATCTATGTCCACCGAGCAATGTACTGCAAAGTGCCTATCAAATTGATGTCAACTGAGTTAGCGAATACACCTGCTGATGATGAACCTGGAAGGTAGGCACCGGAACTCTGTAATTAAGGCCCTATTAGCTAAAGTGTGGCGACGATCCTCTTCATTCTCTCAATATTATTAACCACTACTTTGCCAATGTAGGCAGCAATCTTGCTTCTAAATTCCCACTATCTTCTCTTTCTGACTCAGTTGACTCTTTCTCCTCTCCATTACAGTCTATGGCTTTGTATGATGTAAATGATGTTGAAATAGAAAGCATCATACTAAATCTTAAAGATAAATGTGCTGTTGGATATAACGGTATCTCGCCCTTAGTCATTAAAGCCACCAAAGACACTATTATTCCAATACTTGTCCACATATTTAACTTGTGCATTTGCCTGGGAACCTTTCCTGATGTCTTTAAAACTGCCATAGTTCATCCCATATTCAAAGGGGGAGATAGGTACGTCGTTTCCAACTACAGGCCTATATCCGTACTTACGACACTTTCAAAAATCTTTGAAAAAGTCATCAATGCGAGACTTGTAAAGTTCCTAAACAAATTTAATATCTTGGCCGACAATCAGTTTGGATTCAGAGCAGGAAAATCTACCGAAGAAGCTACCTTAGAACTTACAAATTCAATAGTCGAACACCTTAATAATAAACAAAAAGCAATCGGTATCTTCCTAGATTTATCGAAGGCGTTCGATACTGTATCTGTCCCTAAGCTGATAAACAAACTGGAACGAATTGGCATACGAGGAAATGCCCTCGAAATCTTTCGCAGCTACTTGACGGGAAGGAAGCAGGTTGTTAAAGTCGAATCTTTTATAAGTAAACCGGAAGATATGTCATTTGGTGTGCCTCAGGGTAGCGTATTAGGGCCCACTCTTATCTACGTCAATGAACTGTGCCAGCTATCACTTCCAAACACAAGAATCATTACTTACGCGGATGACACAGCTCTTATAACGCATGGTAAGGACTGGCCTGATACTCGTGAGAGTGCGGAGATCGCTCTGAGTTTGGTCATGGATTGGTTAATCTCAAACTTACTCACACTCAACATTGCAAAGACAAAGTTCATCCCCTTCACACCAGGAATTCTTACACAACCACCAACGTCATTTCAGATCAAAATCCATGTTTGTTCTCATACTGTGGGCACCATATCCTGCAACTGTGCCCATATAGAGCGCTCCGACAACATTAAATATCTTGGAATCACATTGGACAATTGCCTAACGTGGAAAAAACAGGTTGACTCTGTGGTGGTCCGTGTTAGACGACTTATATACGTGTTCAAAAAGCTCAGGGCGGTTGCCGACTTCCCATGCCTTATATCGATCTACCTCGCACTCGTCCAGTCAGTCCTTGGTTACTGCATTACAGTATGGGGATGTTCACACAAGACTATTATTCTGCGCTTGGAGAGAGCACAAAGAGCAGTGCTAAAAGTATTGGCCAAGAAACCTGCCAGATTCCCAACGTCGGAACTTTTTTCGCTCTGTAACGTCCTCACAGTTAGACAGTTATTTATACTTCAAACTGTTATCAAGAAGCACGACCTCACGAAGTACGACCCACAATACTTCTCTAAAAAGCGACGTTCCGACACAGTTTGCCAGGTACCTTTCTCCAGATTGGCATTAGTAAGACGCCACTTTAACTACTTTAGCCCTAAAATCTACAATAACATAAATAGAAACATTAAAATCTATCCTCTAACAAGAATTTTAGTTAGAAAAAAACTGTCAGAATTGCTTAAATCCTACTCCTACGAAGCTACAGAAAAACTTGTGTTAACATAACGCTTACATTCCTGTAACATCAATATTATTACATAAACACCACCTGCCCCCGCTCACGCTAAATACTAGCATTCCCCACAATACACAAACACACACCCTCGCTCACACACACCCTCACTCACTCACACACACACACACACGCACACACTAACACACACACACACACACACAATAGTTAGTACCTTTATTCTTTTTTTTTTTTATATAAATTTCTTTCTCTCTAATAACTAGTCTGGAATAAATGAACCATACTTTTGTCCTGGGCGTTGATAGCTGCGCCACAGTTTTAACTTTTGTAGCTATCTTCGTTTCCTTTTGTAAATATGTGTCCTGATGTTTGTTCCAAATAAACTATTATTATTATTACTATTAGCTGCCAACGACCTTGAGTGGTTAGCTTGCGTGTTCTGCGCTGAGCTCACGTAACGCGTCGTATGTCCACCCAGTAATAGGACTCGCCCATCAAGGTGCGCTGTCCGAAATTAGACGCATTATTAATTTATTACACATAAAGCAACAAGTATTGAAATAAAACACTGAGACTAAATTATAAATAATTAAATGATCTTTAAAATGGTGAAGGTTTCATAAATATACACTTTATAGTTTTTGCGTGATTCTCAATCTTTTATCCGAGTTAGACATAACTTTACAAATTAATTACACTATGTTATAAAATCATAATTTCGAATAAACTGAGATCAAATTACGAAGAAAATTATCTAGAGTAACATATATTTATTTCAAAGAAATACGAGTAAGACAAGTTGTGTAAAAACCATTAAAAGTCGTATAACTGCGCCTTAAGCAATGTATCCTAGCTAGCCGTGTATGGGGTTATTTGGAATGAGATGCACTCTGGCAATAAGGTAGGTCTAGGTACCATCACACAGATCCGATGATGACGCCGGAAGGTAGGGTAGGTAACTCCGTAATAAAAAGAATATAATATTCTAGCCGTGTTTGGGCTTATTCAATTGTCATGAGATGCATCTCAAAGAGCACTCTGACTATAACATACCATCGAACTGATGTGATGATAAAGCCGGAAGGAGGCACGGGAACTCCGTAGTAAAACAATGTAACATGTTTGGGTTTATCAGAATTGTCATGTGATGCTCTGTGGCTATAGTGGCTATAAGGTACCATTGATCTTATCTGATGATGAAGCCTGCAGGTGTAAAAAAATACTACAACCAACTTCCAAATAAAAACACAAAAAAGTGCAAAATAACTTTAATTTCGGAAGTCGGTGTTACTTAATATAATTAAAGAGTTTGATTTTTTTTTTCAAAGTTATCTAAGTTTATTGTACAGTAAACCCTGATACACCTTATGTTCAAATTCCATGTTTTTGGAGCTATCAATTCGGGCATAACTTTACTATTTAGTTTTAGTTTGGGGTTCAACAACTAAAAAGTGAAAAATAAAAACTTTTTTTTACAAAATAATAATAATTTTGGAAGTTGGTGTCAAACAATGTAAAATATCGAAGCCAGCTTTCTAATAGCTATTTTTTGGGTTTAAAATTTCATATTATTAGGTATATGTATACAGGGTGTAAAAAGACA
Source organism: Polia nebulosa (assembly GCA_951329385.1). Classification (NCBI taxonomy): domain Eukaryota; kingdom Metazoa; phylum Arthropoda; class Insecta; order Lepidoptera; family Noctuidae; genus Polia; species Polia nebulosa. The sequence continues at coordinate 12,521,813 of OX589608.1, forward strand.
CATTACGTAGCCGTGAACTACCCATAGGTATGTACTTACATATAACAAAGTAGCTTTGCGCAAAAATTATTGCTGGGAAACAACTCTTATTTTTAGGTATCCAAAAAAAACTGTTTTTTATTGCACGCAATGTAACGCGAACCCAGGCAAGTGGAGTTAAACCCCGCCTCTTCGCTCTAAGCCACGTAGGTACTTGTCGGATACGTTTGATATTCATTGCGTTTTTGTAACTTCAAATGCGAAATTTCGAAAATTCGAAACAAAAATCGAATATTCATTGGAAAAAAGTTTAGTAATAACACTCGGAATTCAATTTCGTGAAAAAGTTAAAAAAAACATTGCGATTTGACCTTCAATATCTCCAGAACCAGTGGATTCCCATGTATGGTCTAGTGGAAAAAAAATATCCAAATAATGGATAGAATATGTGGCTTTTGGCTTCGGAAACTGTTTTTTACACCCGATATATACAGCATGTAACAAAAACCCTGTCCGATCCTGAAGGGTATTACTTGGTATCGTACTGCGTACACATATACGTAAACATTTAACCTGTACGATATAATTATTTTGGATACGAGATAATTATTTTTCCCCAATGAATATAATTAATTTAAAAAAAAAGAAAAACCTATCAAAGGCAACACTGAGCGCTTGACAAAGTTCACCTACTGTTTCGTTTCAAAGATGCCGCCTGAGCGAGACAGAGTGCGGCCTACAGCGCGGCTAGTGCAGGGCAATTTTATTTCAAACGATACCGTTTGAAATAAAAATAGGTAAAAATGAAATGATTTCGCCGGCCGGTGGAGTGTTGTCAACTTATGAAAATTTGCCATATTTAGTGTTAAATTTCGCATAATTTATAAAAATAAAAAATCTATAGGTACTTATCTTTTGGTTTTTATGAGTTACATTTTTTTACAACTTTTTCTAGTACGTATGTTAAACCAGGACTACGCCTTTATTGGATCGGACAGGGTTTTTGTTACATGCTGTAGATGGGACCAACTTTGAAATTGCGAAAAAAAAATCAGCAGTTCCGTACATTTTGACGAGTTATGCGAACATAGATGTAGGGAACAGCTGTTTTTTTTAGCTATTTCAAAGTTGGTCTCATAATAAACGTTATTCAGTTCGATGGTCTTATGGCGTCGTCCTAAACTCCTAATAGAACGCGATCATCGCGCGAATACGCGATCGTTGCAGTCATTTGTACGGAAAAACCGGAAAGTACCCTCTGTCGGCAGGACAACGCGATCAGGTTTGCCGTACAAATAAGCACGATGATCGCGTATTCGCGCGATGGTTGCTTTATATTAGGACGACCCCTAAAGTTCGGTACATGGCACTACTACACCAGAGACAAACGGACTTCGTGAAATAGAATATCTGTAACTGTTTAGTTGATGGTCCAAAAAAAAAAATTTTGCTGTGAAGAAAAATAAAATACCGTCACTCAAAAGCGTGGTTTTTCAGTTTATTCTAACTATAATATTACCAATATAAGTATTTATTTAAAAGATATATACAAACTAATAATAATACCTAACATGTACAAAAAAACAACTCATTGGGCATCAAAAAATTCATCCACATCGCTGTCAATGGAAAAAGTGCCCAGAACGCTAGCAGCATTGCCACGTTGAATAGCAATGCTGATTCGTTGGCCAAAAAAAGCCCAGCCCTCTGGTCACGTGAAGAGGCGACTAACAGCTTGCTGCTATGCCGAAAAACTCGATGAGCACTCGGACCCCATGGCCCCAGTGTTTCAACCCCAAACGGCTCAAACATGTAACTCCCAATAAGGTTGTTATATTTGCGCCGTTTGAAGTTTTCTGCACCTGCAGCAGCCGCCCCAGCACAGCCCGTCGTGCTAAGAAGATGGGATGGCGCAAGGGTATCGACACATGTTGCATCCAACACCAAATGCCTACCCAACTTCCAAGGAGTTATGGTCATTCCGTCTGGCCTCTTCCCATCGTCACGTGCCAAGTCATTGGGTTCTAAAACAGCTGGCACCCGCCCGCGGTGACAAGAGCCCGACGGATGATGTCATTAATGCTGGCGTGCCGTGCTATCCGACCAGCGCTCCTACCGCAGGATGCTGCTTCACCGCATTGACAACGATGTGGAGCTCTACTCGGAGCACCCAGACGCAAACATGTAGCGATCCGGCGAGTGGCGTCACTCAGCATAGTACCAATGTTGAGTGACGGTAGTGCCTGTAGCCAAAGGCCCGACTCCCATTCACCCACATATAATATTTAATGTTTAAGGAGTTTCTCTATTTGATGTGTATTTATGAATTTAAATTTTAATTCATATTTTTTTTGTTTCAGTAATTTGAAAGCACTTACGGCAATAATAGCACTAGCACACGTGCTATCGGTATTTTTTTATAAATTTTGGTATATTCTTCTGATCCTACCTCTGAGGGTAGTATACCTGACTTGGAAACTATTTATTTGTCCATTTCTCATCATGATATTTACTGGTCCCGAATCTGGACATAAGGGAAAAAATAAGAAGAATAAGAAGAAAAAGGGAAAAAAGAAGATTAAATATTCCAGAACAATCACACACTGGCATAATTTTAGGTAAACGATTGCAGGATAGAGATCCTCCAATCTAATTGCGTAGCACACTAAAACACGGTTTTCATGAATTTCCCATCTTTTGCTTCATATGTCTAAAAAAACATTTGCTCGACAGAGTAAAACACGCAATGATTACTCGTACCGTTGAATAAATAAAACGAAAAGCGAAAAATATACAGGGTGTAACGAAAATACGTGGTCATATTTTAAATACTTCCTGCCCATAGAAATGAACAACTTTCTTTTATAAAGTAGGTAAGTAATATTAAGTTCCGAAAAAAAAATCTCACAATATTTTTTTTTTTTTATCAGCTGATGATAACTTTGCACGGTAAGTCCTTTACTGCCTCGTTTGTCTCGTGGTCGCGCGACTGCTGAGCTCAAGGTCTTGTCGGTTCGATTCCCGGCAGCGCGATTACTTACGGTATATATAGCCTCCAAGTGGCGCCCATATTGAATAATAAATCCTAGTAAAGCGTAGAAAATAAAGATTTAAAAAATTCCTATGTTGCGTTTGTTACAAAGAGCTTAACACCTCAAGGCCCTGCGTCGACGAGAGGCGACAGCAATCAACACCGTCGTCGGGCCCCGCCTCGCCATAAGCGGCGGCAGTTTCGCGCGCTTTAAAACTCTATTATTACTAATACGGAATGATTGTACTCCGGCAGTGCTAATCCGGCGGTGCTCCGGCGGTGCGGGGCGACAGTGTTGATCGCTGTCGCCCCTCGTCGACGCAGGGCCCTGACGGGTTAAGGTATTTTTACGTTGTTGAAACAGGACTCAAAGTGTTTCGTAACCAAAGTAGTAAACAAAAGTGTCAAAAACGGCCGTTTATGGTACTTTTGCTTACAACTTTGGATACGAAACACTTTGAGTCCCTGTTTAACAACGTAAAAATACCTTATCCTATTTGTAACAAACGCAACATAGGATTCTTTAATCTTTATTTTCTATGCTAAGATACGAATTTTTATTCAATGAGGGCACCACTTATGGGGAGGTAGGCCCTTAAGAAAGAGCAATCAGCAATCATTGCGCAGACATCGAGCGATCAATCGCTATCGCTAATCGTTAAAAAAAAACGGCATTATGTGAATTCGTTTGCTAATCGCTCGCCAATTGTCAATATGCACTTATCGCTGCGACACCAGCGCTAAAACATTATGTAGCAAACTTCGTGACTAAGCTGATAGTCAAGTGTCAATCACAATGAGAATGTAACCAAAGTTTTGTTGATAAAAAACTTGAAAAATCACATAAACCCTCTTAAAAAACAAACATAGCTTGATTTTGGTTAAAAGATGCATAAGTGGGTGGGTGAAAACAGTGTTAACTTGGAATATAAGCAACATTCGCGTTCAACAAGTAAGTTTTATAATATAATATGTGAAACAAAAGTGTAATAGTTAACTTTGAAATGAACCCAGTATAAAATGGCAAATAGAGTGTCCAATGATCAACTAGAAGAACTATTAGATTTTCTAGCTGAGGGTCGGGCACAAAGTGGTGTTGGATTTTCCATTAGAAATTACTCTGTAGCAGCTAGGGTTGCCAACTTTTTTTACAAGAAATAAAGTATAATTAGGTCTGAGAAGAATATTAAACAGTATTTTAGAAAAATTAACAGTATTTTATTTATTTAATGTTTTAAATACATATTTTTTAGAGCTTCTCGCACAACTTATTAATTTACAGTCTTTTTTAAAAACACAACACGAAAAAAAGGACAAGTTCTCGATTAGAACGCACACACTCGCATGTCTGTGTCAGTCAGTGACAGTCTTGATGTCTTGATCTTGAATATTTGACATTGACAAATTCGTTCTGAAACTCCATTATTGTACTTTGTTTGTGGCTGCGCTGTACTGAGCGCCCTCTGACTAAATAAAAAATCTAACACTTATAATGTTAAGAATTTTGATTCTGAAAACAGTATTTTGTATACTTTATTTTTGTTCAACAGTAAAAAGTATAATGCAGTGAAAAACAGTATAATACTGTTTTTAACAGTATAGTTGGCAACCCTAGTAGCAGCACGCAGTTTGGAAGTTTGTGGTGTGACACGCCTGTGCCTCGGAAAGCACGTGAAGCCGCTGGTCCTGCGCCTGATCTCTCCCCGGTCGTATCGGACTATGAGAGTGAAGGAACATAGAGTGCACCTGTGTTTGCGCACATGCTTGTGTACTATAATATCTCCAGCGGCCTCTCCTGTGGCTAATCTCCGTTGAGAATGGCCACCGTGGTCGAAATTAGGTCTTTTTTTTCTACTGTAAGTCCATTGTTTTTTTGTAGTGGCCGACCGAAACCGTAACCGAATTTCGGCAACAGTCTCAGTTTCGGTAGAAACTGAAACTTTCTTACAAGGATAATGTTTTGAGGGAAAAATAAGGAAAACGTTATTATAATCAGTAAGTCTTTATTTTTTTTCCAGTTGAGTTAAATCCACCAAAAAAATATTTAGTTAGATTAAACTTTATTCTACTGTAATCTGTGTATTAGTTTGTTACAATGAATTATTTTTTTATGTTTACTACCTACTCTTATGCTTTAACAAGTAATAAAACTTACTGAATTCAAAATAAATCACATGAAAACTCACAACAAACAAAACGAACTACAAATACAAGCCAGTCACGTGGACGCGGCAATATGTCTTCGTCGCTTACTCGCTTGGATGGAATTTAACGCGCCGAACATGATCGATCACAGCGCGAGAACTCCCGAATGCAGTTTAAACCGAAACTCGCTTTTTTGCCGAAACTCAACCGAAACCAAAACCGAATTTTCGGTCGGACACTATTTTTTTGGCAATAGACTATCGCTACCCTAAAGAAAGTTGTTCATTTTAATAGGCAGAAAGAGTATCTTAAATTATGACCACCAATTTTTGTTACACCCTGTATAAATTAGTGTGTTACGCAAGTACCTCGATGACACCAACAAAAACTGAACCAATTTGGGAAATGGATAGTGTAACAAGTCTACTTTATAAAAAAAAAAGTGTGTGTGTGTACTTATGTAGGTACGCACGTAAGAAGTTATACTTCTTTGGCGTAATAAGATAAAAAAAAAACAAACTGTCACAGAGTTTACAAAAGGAAAACAAACATTCTTCATGAACCACAGACCATATATAGCCAATTTCAGGGAGTCGGTTTTTTGTGAGAGTGTGCGCGCGAATCGTAAAAATTTATTCTCATCATTTTTCCTTAGCGCGCCAAAAGAAGTATAACTTCAAAAATGATATTTCAATAAGATATAAAGTCCCTACTTTTATCTGAAGAAAAGATATCGAGAATTGCACATGTTTGCTATACAAAAACTGTCACATGGCTATATTTTTTCTTAAATGTTAGAAAATCAACCTTATGCTAGTGCCCGTTTTCCCTTTCACTAGGTGACACCTCTGTATCTATATGTCTAAGTAAAGCCATAAGTACTTGGAATTTTCATGCTCCTCTCAGCGGTGCCTAATTTTTCAGGCACACATATATTATGGTCAGACCTGCTGTGTTGTATGGTTCACAATGTTGGGCCGCAAAAGGGATTCATGAACGAAAAGCAATTGCATGCAGCTGAGATGAGAATTCTAAGAGCGATGTGTGGTGTTACGCGCATGGATAGAATTAGGAATAAGTAAGAGGAAGTCTGAAAGTGGCACCGCTGACTGAAAATTTGTGTGGAAATTGGTTGTCGTGGTATGTGATGCGGAGGAATGAAGAAAATGTCGTGAGGAAAGTCTTGTGTATAGATGTGGATGCCTATAAGAGTAGGGGAAGGCGCCAAAGAAACGATGGATGGACTGTGTGAAAGAGGATATGGGTAAAAAAGCGGTGACTGCACTGACATCTAACAGAGAAGAAGAAGACATTTGACGCCGATTTAATGTCCAATGACGTTCCGTATATAACCTTTCATAGTCTAAGCGAAAGACGTCCACTGCTGGACATAGGCCACCCCCAAGTATCGCCACAATGACTGGTCCTGTGCATCTCGCATTCATCGGTTACCCGCGAATCTTACCAGATTGTCAGTAGGCAACTCGTAAACTTCGAAATTTACATTTCCATAGAGTCTAAATCTGTTACTTACGGAATTGAATCGTTGTAACTTTAGTTACCGCCTAGTACTGTAATTAACGTTTTTTTTTTACGCTTAGTAACTACCAAATGATTAGACATTTAATGGTGCTGTCTAGTGCGGGAAAATGGGCATAACTAATCTTTTCTCAAGGAAAAAGACTTTTTCATGTAGTGTTTACCTTTTGTATTCCCTTTATCAATGTTATTCTTCTGAGGAGTCACCCCACTTGAATGATGACTACCTATATACATTTTCTAAAAGTTTATATTTTAGATAGTCTGTTTATCTTTCGTTTTTTACATATTCCTGTAGTTTAGCTTAGCTAGACTCACGGGCTAATCAAGTAAGGTACCAAAGTAATTTTAATTTTCAAAATAATTGAATTATTCCCGGTGTCTTGAACGAAGATCAACACAAAAATATTTAAAAAAATGATACTAAATTGTTAAGCACGTGTAACAGCTGTGATTGGTTGGGTGTCAGGTAAATTTTGACACATCGTTAATTTTCGTTTGGGAAACCGGGCGTTGGACTGATGTATTTCGACTGAAGTATTTTTTGTGATCTCATTTATTAATTTTAAGTTGGTAGGTAAATACAAATTTAAAATTGCGCGCACCTCCACTGCTTGTAATGACCACTTGCACTTAAAATTACACATAAATAAAAATGTAGAACCGCGCGCGATTTAAAACTAGACTTTTTATTTAGGTAGGTACATATTTTTATTATAATTATTGTTAGGTAATTCTTTAAAAAATATTTTTCTTGTATAAAAATCCCAATTTATCATTAAAACAGGGAATGTTGCGATTATTATTGTAATCCTACTTAGTATTTAAGTTTTGGTACTAAACCTATATTTAAAGGAATCTAGAATACAACCATATATTATGTCATAAGTGTTAGAAATGTAAAACAATCCCAATTTTAGGGACATCTCGGTTATTGTGATTTTTCTTTATAAAGCTTTTAATAGTATATTTAAGTTTTAGGCATTTTAAACCAACATATTTATTGGAATCTACATGTTATATAATAAGAATAGATAAAGTGGTGATGCAAAAAAAAGCCATCCTTTATCTAAAGTAGTTCTACTCATGGTAACATAATTATTGCTATGAATGTTCTGTCAAATCAAAAAACTTAAATAACTTACTGTTTTAATGATCAATTGGGATTTTTATACAAGAAAAATATTGTTATAGAAATACTTAATTCGGTACCTACATTATTATTATATAAAATAACTTGCTACGTATTTCTATAAAAATATTTTTCTTGTATAAAAATCCCAATTTATCATTAAAACAGGGAATGTTGCGATTATTATTGTAATCCTACTTAGTATTTAAGTTTTGGTACTAAACCTATATTTAAAGGAAACTAATAGATTATAACCATATATTATAGTGTTAGAATAGTAAAACAATCCCAATTTTAGGGAAATCTCGGTTATTGTGATTTTTTGTTAAAAAGCTTTTAATAATTTATTTAAGTTTTAAGCATTTTAAACCAACATATTTATTGGAATCTACATGTTAAATAATAAGAATAGAAATAGTGGTGATGCAAAAAAGCCACCTTTATATATAGTAGTTTTGCAAATACCAGATGGTAAAATAATTATTGCAATGAATGTTCTGTCAAATCATAAAACTTAAAGAACTTTAAAATTATTAAGGATACGTTTCTGAAATAAACGACTTCGTATAGTTAAATAAAATTATCTAAATGGACTTTTATTTTACCATTGTTTTTCAAAGTCACACAATGCTTAGAGAATTAATGCTTTTTTTTTGTTGGGTGGGAAAACATCAAATCATTTCTCCCGCTCTGGGAGCAAGAGTAGGGCGTGTCAGACTCTTACTGACTAAAACCCACCTGCGCACCATCAGTTGTCTATCCCAGGGCCGCGGTGACTCTTTCAAACACTCCAGCGACCCTAAAGAATGACTGCCTTTTTTTTGGGTGTTGGAAATCATCCAATGACTTCTCCCGCTCTGGGTAGAGCGGGAGGGCGTGTCAGACTCTTACTGAGTAAAACCCACCCCCTGTTCCTTCCTTGCCTGACTGCCCAGGGGAGCGGTAAAGGGAATGACTGCCCGGGGCCAAATATTGAAGTACAAGCCAGTTTATTATAGCCTATGTGTTATTCTGTTCCTGGCCTTTATGCCTTGCCTGCAGCATTCGATACCGGTCTACTTAACAAAGACGTACCTACCTCAGTCTCGATACGGCGTTCGTGCGAGGTGGTCGTTTTCTAATCACCCAAGTTGCGCGCGTACTAATTACGTTGTTGTTATTGCCTGCGCGCAGCCGTGCTAGCTATACTCAGCGTGTATAGATATACCGTTGGGTTGCTCGCTGCGCGCGACCGCTAACGATGAATGTTTTGACTTTGTGAACCAATGAGCGATACGCGGGATGATCATATTTATGCGATCACAATGCCGAGAGCAGTTCATGGAGTGATCTTGTAGAAGTCGATCAAGAGGGGACACAATACCAAGAGGAAGATACTAGACAAATGGAGTACGAAGCTATCCAAAGGTCGGAGAAGAGGAAGGGGGATGAGGAGATTTCAGAATGGACTGAGGTAACATCAAAAGGGAAGAAGCATAAGGGGGATATTGATAAAATCGAGGTATACATATCATGTAGTGAGCACTTACCTAAACAATTTGCTTTAGCCAGATTTTTTAAAGATAACGGTATCACTGACATTCTAAGGGTAAAATATGTAAACCCTTATAAAGTTCGGCTCGATATGCAGAGTGAAGTTAGCGCAGGCAGGTTAGAGAAGTGTACACCATTACTTGAGAAGGGCTGGCGAATACAACGAGCATTGGAAAAAAGTATTTCATATGGGGTTATACGGGATGTGGATTTAGATCTATCAGACGAGGAAATACAAAAAACAATAGTTTGTCCTAAACCAGCTGAATTAATATCTATCTATCGACTGAACCGACGCAGCTCGAGTGAAGGTTGGGCACGAAGTGAAGCGGTCCGTTTATGTTTTAAGGATGCCTATTTACCACCATATATTTATGTGGAAAGTTTAAGAATAAAAGTGGATCCATACATCTTTCCTGTATCTCAGTGCACGAAGTGTTGGAAGTTGGGGCATCCTACTAAGAAATGCCCATCAAGCAAAGTTGTCTATCCAAAGTGCGGAGAAAACCATGATAACTGTGATACAAAATCTTTTAAGTGCATCAATTGTGATGGTGCACACATGGCGTTATACAAAGGTTGCCCTTCATTTTTAAAAGAAAAAAGGTTGAGAGAAACTATGGCCGAGTTCAACTGCACATACAGAAAGGCCCTAACTATTTATGTAGCCCCAAGGTCACCACCAGATGTCGCTCCTAAGATGACTTCTACCAAACCGTTTGCTACGTTGATGTCCGCTCCTCCGGTATCTGAACCATCAACTTCGTCACAAAGAGAGTCAATACCTCAGGGTCACTACACTACGACAAAAGTACAAACACACAATAAGGACCAAGCTGTAAAAACCTCACAATCATCGGCGAAAAAACAAAGGAGACGTAAGACTTCGGAATATGAAATATTTTTAAACCCAGAGCCTCAGGATACCTATAAGTCAGAAGCTATTTATGAGACAGTTGAAGAAAAGCAAGAAAGAGAAGTGACGTATGGTGAATTAATTAGAAGACTAAAGGAAATATTGTTTTTGAAAAATACATCAATTTTAGCGAAGGTTACAAGCATGGTTAGGTGTTGCATCGATTGGATAATTTTAGTGATTGTTGAAAATATCTCAGACTGGCCCATAATAAAACAGGCATTCGATTTTTTTGTTAAGAGACATGAATCATAAGAGTAAAAAAATAAAATTGAGTATACTCCAATGGAACGCGCAGAGCTTAAGACCGAAGTTACTTGCATTTGAAAATATATTGTTGCAGGGGAAGGTCCGCATTGCAGCCGTAAGTGAAACTTGGTTAGAACCAGACAGCCATCTCAAAGTGACTAATTATAATATTTACCGCAAAGCTATGGATGATGGTTATGGTGGGATTGCTATCTTCATACATAGGTCGATTCACGCACACATATGTAACGTTCAAATCACCAACCCAGGTATTGAACTTATATGTGTCAAGTTGGTAAATTGTTGTGATATCCAATATGTTGTTACTGGGTGACGTGATCATACTGATCAAACCCTCTTTATATAAATAAAGATTAAAGAAAAAAAAAAAGACGTACTTACCTACTAAAACTAGATATATTTTAACATGCTACTACCTACATCCTGTTAGAAGTTTTCCTCACTGCCAACCAAACTTGTTCACAAGACGGGGTTTTTTTTTTACTTTGGGTGGGAAATCATCAAATAACTTATCCCGTTTGAGGTGGAGCAGGAGCGTGTCACACTCTTACTGACTAAAACCCACCCCTGTTCCTTCAGTTGCCTGTGCCAGGGCCGGGGAGACTCTTTCTTCAAACACTCCTACGACTCTAGAGAATGACTGCCTGGGGTCGAATATTGAAGTACTAGCTAGTTTATTGGAGCCTCTTTTTTGAGGGACACGCCCGCCACACTATTCCCAAACCACTGTAACTTCTGTAAGCCAGAATCAACAGTGGCGACCACCAGAAAAAACGCCGAAGCAATGAAGCTCGACGAGTCCCAGAGAAACGATTAAACTGTCTTGGATCCCGCAACGAAATTAATCAGAAAAGACAGCGGAGGGTAAGAAAAACATAATTTCTACTTCCTTCCTAATCAAGCGGGAGACAGAATAAAGCTAGGCCATTAGGCACAAAGGGTTATTTACAGCTGGGGTAAGCCCAGTTGCCAAGTACCACTGGTTAAAAACACTAATTATATATACTAATAATGGGTCCTAAAATTGTGAGCTGTTACACTTGTTCTCAATAATTAGTATGGCAAAAACGTTTGAACGCACTGAAATGCCTTCTAGTTTCCACAAGGTCCGTGTAATAGACAACTCCAGACGTAGGCTGAATACTATCCAACATAATATTGCGTTTAGTTTGCCAAAGAATACACTCCCTTAAGATATGAAGTGCGGATTGTTCGTATTCACAATCAGGTGTAGAACATTGACATATAGGCGAGGCAACAAGAAAAATAATTTACCCTTAAAGTTGTGAGACCCATGACCTGTGAGAAATTGGGCAACACAGTGATCCACCTCCAGCCATGTCCTATCCAGCCGTTCGCGAACCGGTGGGAAGAACAGTAGTGCGATTCTGTAAACAACTCACCGTGAAAACTTAGGTGAAGTGAACATGAAGTGAGCTGTCAATCCATACAATCAAGGTCGAATGACATTTCCCTTCACGCTCACTTCACCTAAGTTTTCACGGTGAGATGTTAACAGAATCGACCGGCTGGTGGAGGTGTCGGCCTTTCATGGAACTTTCCCATCTACATTGCCATTCGGAAAAAGGTCCTCCCAAACGTCAGTTTGCAGCATGTCGTTGCACCTCAAGATCGACTGGAAGTACACCTGCAAATACTGGTAAGGCTTCAGTGCTAACCGTCCTATACGCTTTACTTGTAAAAATCAAAGATATACGTTGGGTTTGTAGCAATTTACGTCGTACCGCCTACCACCGTCGTATCGACATTGGACCATTCTAATACATATTCTTGATATTTATTATAAGTATAATATTAATTTGTTTATGTAGTTTTAATCTATTGATTTAGAGTGTAATGGGCATCCATCAAAGTATAGGACACTATTCTTTGGGTAAGTGTAATGGCAGCCCAAAACTAAACTGGCTAAATGCACAAACCGTGTGAAGGTAAATTGAAAAAAAAAAGTATTTCTTGAAGCATAGTAAGATTTGGCCTAGGTATTTGTTAAAACGTTTCGGGTTATATCTTGGTTACTACAACTCATTCTATAGTGTTTTTTCTTTTTAAACCTCCTCTCCTTTTAGAAATCCATCTCTTTGAGAAAGGTGTAAAATCATTTTTTGTAGTACCGGTTTTTTTGACAGCCGACATAAAACCGGTAAAATCAATATTGAATTGACGCGTCACATACAACACTAGTCTAGTTTAAAAATGGCAGGAGTTTGTTTTGTTTTGGTTTTGTTGTGTTTTTGAAATGAAGGTCTTTTGATTTCATTTTATCAATTATGTTAGTCAGTCATCGTATTGCTACTGAATATATTACGTAATCTAAGTAGAACTATAGAAAATAAGTTTTAATGTATTGTGTATGGGTGAAAGTAGTTCCGAAAGTCGTGCAGTCGATCGTGAAGAAATGAACTGAAAATGGATGAATATCAAGAAATGAAAATGGATATCAAAGAAGAAGGCGTAGCTTGTAAAGTGCTATGCAATGCTTGCTTGTGTGTTGGGCGAAAGCTCCATAATATTACAGAGGAGAAAATACAAAAATATTATCTCAATGCCCTGAACGAAATTCCTGTAAGTATATTGTGATTTTTCATGTTAAAACCATATCTTACTACTATTATCTACTTGTTGTTTACATTTAAACCCTTATAAACCCATTCGGCTACATTTTAGCATTGGTTATCTATCAAGCAAGTAGCAATCTTTGCTACTTGCTAGTTCAAAGCTACAAACACGTAAACAAACGTACAACATACAAATACGTAAACTTTTAAGTACTAAATTAGTTTGTGGCGGCCTCAGAAATTTTTCGAAGCCCATGGATCCTCTGCCCCATCACTACCCATGTAAGCTCACCATAGAAAACAGTCTTAAACTCTTACTTTCACAACACATCCAAAAAGTTTTCTTTTATCTCAGATTTTAGTGTGTTGAGATATTTCTGGACACTTAGGGCAGACACTGTAATCATGAGGATTGAATTAAAATTTTAGTAAACTAGAGTTTGCATTGCTAAAATACAGGCAAAACAAATGTAATGTAAATGTAACATCAGACAATTTTTTAAATGAAAAGTGTTTTAACCGCGTCAGCGATTTTTGGTAGAGGTAAAACTTATGGGTTTGCGTCACCTTCGTGCTAGTGACGTGTTGTACCAGACTGGTGATGCATAGTTTTCACTTCTGTCGGCAATCCCTTTGGCTGCATGATTTTTTTCCTTAATGTTATCTACCTGGGATTGTTGTACTTATGTGTGTAATTTTAAATACACATACATTTCACTACTTATGTTTTAGTTTCTTGTGTGATAGGGGGTGAGGCTGTAGCCATCAACTGGTCATAAGTCCGGACTCTAGACTGGGCTGGTACTGAATAAATATCTTTATCAATTGATATTGAAAAAATACTTTTGATCATGGAATTATGACTGAAATACAGCTGGGCAGGACACCTAACAAAGTGCGGTGATATGATGATAGAGTAAAGCAATGTTGGTTGACTGGTAAAGAGATGGGCTGACAACATTGCCATCACAGATGTAACCTGAATGAGTCTGGCACGGGAATGTGGGGATTGGCTTAAGAAAGTAAATGCCTTTATTCAGTAGTGGGAGAAATCGGACTGCCGATGATGTTGAAATGTTTTCTTTCTTGATACACATGCAATAGTTAACATTTTTTTTCTTCTAATTTTTTTGGCAACTGAGCCAATGTCGATTATTGTGCCAGCGTCATGCGGTGACAGCAGCGTGGTGAGGTGAGCTGTGAGGTCAGTACAAGTTTTTATTAATTAACATAGATTTTGTAAATTATTTTTCAGCTGTTCAGTACGTCTGCTGTGAAGCTGCTGGTTTGCTGGGAGTGCAAAGCTTTGCTAGAGAAGAGTATAGCTTTTAAAGAACAAGTCCAGGATTCCTATAGGATACTGCAAACTTATACTCAAGAGGTAAGTTTATAAACGTATATTAATATGTGATGCAAAAACTTTCCATCCCTTTTTAAGAAAATCACGCGGACAAAGGAGCATGAAAGGCACAGTTATAGTTTTTATAGAGATAGAGTGCAGAAACTGGTAATCCTAGTAAAGGTCAGACGGTACTTCACCCCGGAACAGCTTCTCAAACATCAAGCACAAGTTCGATCATGTATGGAGTACTGCCCTCATCTTTGGGATGGATCTGTCAGATACTAGCTTGATGCCCTTGAGTCAATTGTGTGCCAAGAGGATCATCGGCAATGATAAGCTCGTCGAGTCGAAGCTCCAATGTCTTGAGCATTGACGCCGAGTTGCTAGCCTGTCGGTTTTCTATCGATTACGAACCACGTCAAGCCCGTTCTATCATCGGACCACTAGACGTATAGCGGTCAGCGATGCGCCACCGGTACATGGTGGACACTCGTGGACACTCGTGGACACCCACACTCACAAAACCTTTTGGGAACACATTCGTTGTGTGTACAGCTAAGGAGTGGAATTCCTTGCCAGAGTCTGTTTTCTGATAGCTACAACCTAGGAGCCTTTAAGTCGAGAGTGAATAGGTTACTTCTAGGAAAGCGTGCTCCATCTTCGACCACAGCTTCGCTTACCATCAGGTGAGATAGTGGTCAAACGCTAGCCTATCGATGATAAAAAAAAAATATAGTCAAGCCAAATCGACCAAGTGATTATCTTCGTAACATAAGTATATGAGATGAGTTGGGCTAACTCAGCACTTAGATTTGATTTCAGCCAAAAAAAATACGGTGTTTTTTGTGTTGTGGGTTACCACAGAAAAAAACAAAATTTGTAAAGGCTGAGTTGTCATTGCGGATCTATATACATTTTATTTAGAATAAAATGACGGCAAAATATAGGAACATGAACGGTAGGCGCGCCGCCGCCGGCAAATTGGGGCTTCGCGTGCACGTCTATGACAGACAGAGAGACGGACAGCGGAGGCTTAGTAATAGGGTCCCGTTGGTTACCCTTCGTGTACGGAACCCTAAAAAAAACGGCCAAGTGCGTGTCCGACTTCTCACATTTAGGGTTTCGTACCACATGAGGGAATTATTCGAGAAAAAAAATGATTTATCAATTTAATTGTATTTGTTAGTAAAATACACGTAATAATAAACATTGGTGCCGATTCTGGTTTGCACAAACTAAACTTAATTTAGGCTATTGTTATCTTTTTCTCTCTAGTAAAACAAGAAAGAGACGCACGTAAATTAGAGCTGTCTAATTTAGTTGAACTAATATTTCCATACAAATTAAGGGTACACGTAAAAACATGTCGACTAAAAACACAGTAAACCGCAAGGCGTAAACTAGTTTGGCATCTCTAACTTAGTTCTCCCATTGCCTTTTAGTAACAGATAGCGATTCTCTAATTTTAGTTTAGTTATTGAACGAGAGAATCGGCACCATTATTACCAAAGGAGAAATCCAAACTCCATAGAAACTTGGGCCTGGCGTTACAGGGCTGGAATTTGGCCATAAATTAGAGCATATATGAATGTTTCACGAGTCCAATTTTCACGTCTCCCAGCAATGGCTAACTTGGTAAAATCGGACAATGTTTACCTACATTTTATGTTATTTCTCTACTTTTGAGTCTTTGTTTCATACGTGAATCTGGAACGGGCACACGCTAGAAAATAATTGCAAAGGGTCGTTGTTATCGAAATCTATAAGAACTATTTATACATATCTTCTTTATGTACAAAACAAAGTCGGGTTAGTTACACTATTTGTAAGTCCAGAACGGCGGGACCGATTTTAATGATCTATGATTTGTTAGATTTGTCTCCGCCCCGAATAGCAGAATAACTATTAAAATATCGGAAAAAAAAACCCTAAAAAAAGTATGCGGAAAATTCACTTCCTACATTTTGTATTGCGTACAATCAAAGTGTTAATATCGTATCTACTAGAGGATTTGATGCAATATCAGATTACAGTATTCTGAGATCGTAATAATATCACTATCACTATCACTACATAGTATAAAACAAAGTCGCTTTCTCTGTCCCTATATCCCTATGTATGCTTAAATCTTTAAAACTACGCAACGGATTTTAATGCGGTTTTTTTAATAGATAGAGTGATTGAAGAGGAAGGTTTATATGTATAATTTGTACCCGAGCGAAGCTGGGGCGGGTCGCGGGTAAATTGTCTAAAATAAAAAACATAATTGTGAAAAATGGTTTTATTAATCACCTTCTTCATTAGGATAATCATAATATAATAATACACTATCCAGAAATGATACAGGAGGCAATTGACTACCCTGGTGCCGTGCCCAAACAAAGATACCATATTATGCTCATGGTGCAGCAACCAACCGTTTTTTTCACCAACAATACAGGTGCATTAATGTTGTATTATAGCATCCCTTCCGCTTAGAGAGCTGTCAACTAATATATAAACGAAATTCATCTTATGACTTATATGCCTGGATTTTATTCTTCCTATTAACATCCAGGTTGAGTCCGATGTTGACAGCTCTTGCTGTAGGTTACCATCCACCTGTCTACACACTTCTTAATTCTTTATTGTACACCACATCTTAACATAAGATACAGTCATTACACAGTTCATGTACAAAGGCGAGCTTAACTCAAAATTGAGTTTTCTCCCAGCAAACCTTTGAGTGATAGAGTGAGGTCACATTCGAGGGTAGGATTGTGTACAATATAAACTTATATAAATAAGTCCTATATATAAAATACATACAAAATACTATATACTAATATATACAAATATGCACCCTAATAATATGTCATCTAGAAAGGAAGTGCTCTTTTATTTTCCTCTTAAAGACATTTCAGACTTCTATGACGTATGAGCCAATTTCTCTCACATGCTATAGTAAGAACGGACCTGATTAATTTGGTATATGCCCAAGGAGACAAGATCATTATCTCTTTCTACGTCTATAGCTTGGAACTGCGGCCTACGTCGATTTATATTGTTGTTAATCACATAGTTAGTACATAAATTGATTATTTTTTTGCAGAATTTCCCGAGCATCACTACGGTTTACGATAGGAAAAGCATTTATTAAAGCGGCAGCCACTTCAAAGTGTACCATTACATTTTTTGACGCTCTATTTAATTTTTTTTGCAAAAAAGCTTAATATCTCGCTTAAACCTATAGGGGTGGGTTTTAGTCAGTAAGAGTCTGACACGCCCTCCCTCTCCGCCCAGAACGGGAGAAGTCATTGTATGATTTCCCACCCCCCCAAAAAAAAATTAAAAAATCTACATAGAGTAACTGTTCTGGATTTATTAGCTTCGAGGGTTGAGAGTTGTGATTCACCCTGTTGTAAAGAAGATGGTACATATGTCCTATTGCCACATTCATTGAGTAAGGGCAAGGCATCAGGTGAGATAGTGGTCAAACGCGAGCCTATCAAACATAAAAAAAGGCATCCTGGAAGCCCCTATCCAATATAAACGCATCTCCAGATTCAAAGTATTTGATTCGTTTCTAAACTCTTTATTAATTATTTCAGCATCTGAAGTTGTCGCTGGATAAGCCCCAAACATCAATGATGTATCCGTCTGTAGAAACAATCAAAAATGGTTTTTCAAGATTTTGATATTTATGCAGACTGTACTATGTCTTTTTTGGTACCTATAATTTGATCTTTTTTGCACGTAAACGTATGTGCCATTTCTGCCCAGAGGTTGAGGATAAATTCTGCCCAGGGGTTGAGGATAAATTCGAAACAGAGTTACCTCGCCCCTGGGCACTCAGGGCAGGGAAGGAACAGTGGTGGGTTTTAGTCAGTAAGAGTCTGTCACGCCCTCCCGCTCCACCCTAGACCGGGAGATGTCATTGGATGATTTCCCAACCCACAAAAAAAAAAAAAACGTATGTGCCATCTAAAACAACTATAGGTTTTATTTCATTATTATGGTTACCAAACAATTCATTTGGAATAAGAAGATTCCTTTCAATTATCTGCTGCTTATTAATATGATTAAGTCCCAAGTGATGGGGCTCAAAATAATCATATAAGAGACTTCTAGCTTTACCCAGTAGAGTACTTACCTTAAGTAGTTTTAGTTATTTGCAGATGTGTTGACAATCGCTCATCTGAGTCCCCGGTCCTAAGTTTAATTAAATAAACAGCTAATATAGTAGATCCCTTTTTAAGGTTCAGAAACTGAGCCACTTCGTTCAGTATCTGTCTGAATTGTTCTTTGTTAATACCAACTCAGTGGTAAAAAATATGGTCATCCAATAGACTCAACATTTTCAAAATCCAAAAAATTACAATCACTCTTTTAATGAAAACATATCTTGAATTTGATTTGAACTAAATGTGTTGATAATATTATCACTAATATCATTGAGAAAGTCCCATGATGTGCATGTTAAATGGATATCACAAAGGCGATTATTTGGAGGTACATAATAGTTATACATTTTAAGTAACTGTTTTCGCATTGTAATCGTTATCCGGTTTCTTTCATGTCTCCGACATCCTTCCACAAAACATCTACTTTCAGTTTCAACAGCTCTATAATAATCAGGTAAAACAATAAGAGTTCCAACAGTAGGTGCCCTTGGTGCAGTAGAAGTTTCTTGCCTTGTTGGAGGTTCTTCTGAATGAGGAATGTCCTGACTATTTGGCTCATTCACAGCTGATGAAGATGCACCAGATGTTGAGGGGCCCCAATGGAAATGGCGAGATGCTTTATTTGCTCGTACCCAACAAGAGTGACAAACAACACTTGAAGCACCCACCTGAAAATAATTTATCTACATTAATAAAAGGTGCTTTTATACCAAAGATGTGTGATGTGTCATTGCCCAGTTTGAAAAAGACTGTTCTAAATAAATCCTGCGAATGAGAAATCCGGATGTTAGGAGCTTGACCAGTATCACACCGTCGTCGTCGTCCTTCTAATTCACTTAAATGTTTTAGCAGACCTAATAACATTTTTTATGCCCATGTTATCAAAACTAAAGAACGTTATTAATAAACCATGAATAAAACTGATATACTAACCGTGCGTGGTAAGATCCATTCTTTTATAAGTTCATGTATTCTGCGTTCTTGCACTGTACCAGTCTTAAGTTGATGGCATCGAACTCTTCTCAGAAGAGAACGTCCACAGTGAATACACACTCGTCGGTGTCCTACTATAGGTGTCTGTTCACTCTCTTCTGGTCTATTTCCATCAAGAGATACAGCATGATTCCAGCAAGCTTGACAGATAAAGTCACTTTCATTTATCTGAAGCAAACATTTAAGCATTTAGCAATAAGCTTCTGAGTGGCACATTACAAAAAAGAAAATGTAACCATGTGTGTGTGTGTGAGTTACCATGTTCTTGTTGTGAGGTACAAATAAATATTGTTTCTTCTCCTTCTTCTTCTTTCGATATAGAAATATCGGATACTAACCGTTTGAGGTGCGATCAATGGATCCTGTACAATTGAAAGAAACATTTCGTCTTCCAATCTTCGCCTTCCTATTGTATTGCAGCGGTCCGTTGCTATTCCGCAATTAATGCACAGGCTCATGATGTCGAATTACCGAGTCGTCAAAAGAAAGATACAGATTCTGTTTTGCAGGCGTGGCAGGGTACGGTGTCCAATGTTCAAGCGAGGGTCAGTCAGAAGGCAATTAATTTTTGGAGTCCTGTATTCGAGCAGCGGTCTTATGCAATAATAAATCCCGAGATACTTTTAAAATACATTCACTTGCGCAAAAATATGCTAGGCGAATGATATTAATGACATGCATGACATGACAACTGACAGACATGAGTAGTGGTGTGCAAAGTTGCTTTTTGGCAATCACTTGTTAAGTGCTTTTTGCTAAAAGTTGTAAGCAGGCTTTCTTAATGCTTTAATTTAACATGCTTCTTTGAAAAAAAAAAAAAAAAAAAGGATCTACGATATCTCAGAAACTACGCATCGTAGCTCTAAAAACTAAAGTCCATTGGAATGGCTATGAAATAAGCTATCTCATTATATAGGGTTTAGTACAGTTTCATCTTGTAATTTATGGTTAACTTGACGTTGAAAGTAGGGTGAGTGACTTTTTCCCAGTTTGTCGTACAAAAGTCATACAATAAAAGCAATTCTTCCAAATTTAATTGTTTAATTTACTTACCAACACATTATTGAACAATAATCAATGAAAACAATACACATCTCCGTAAATGTATTGAACACGAACAAAAAACGGGTTTGTTATTGTTTACACTTCAACTTGAACTTGAACTGTGCGGATAAGTGGGTCACATAACATTACACTCTATTTTGGTACCTACACAAACGCACCACAAACAAAGTTTTAACTATTCTAAGTCATTGTTTTTGTTATTTTACAAGGACTCGACCTTGGAATCACCTCACGTTTTGCATTTATTTATTGCATTTATCGTATTGCATTTATTTTAAATCGAACTTTGCATTCTACACTAGTATGTTATTTACTAATGAAAAAACACTACACAAAACACGGAATTACCAAAAACTTTAACAAAATCAACAAATAAAGTCACATTTTTTTTTTTTTTTTTTTTTTTTTTTTTTTTTTTTTTTTTTTTTTTTTTTTTTTTGTGGGGCGTCTTGCAGGTCAGCCTCTGAGGCTGTCGTCTGCTTAACCGGGCTTGCCTGTGTAGGCTTTAATATATTAAAGCCTCCAGCCAGGACTTATTAACTTACAAAACTAAGTGACCACGCTAAGGGCACTCCCTGCGGAGTACGAGCCTCGGCTTAGGGCGTCACTGAGGGGCAGCAAGGGAAGGCTGGATCTGGTTACCATTAATTGGGGAGTTTACTGGCTCAGCGGCACGTGCTGGCGAGAGACGGGGAGGGCAATGACTTAGATTTCGCGACGGGCCTCGCCGGCGAGGTCGGAAAATCGGCGGTCTGTAGTGTTTTTTGATAGTGCTGGTTTCCCTACGGCTCTCTTGGCGCAGGGTTGTGGCGTCATCAGGGACTTGGAGGGTATGCCGGGGGCGGCGAATCCTAGAAATTTGGGAGGGAACGTATCGAGTAGCCGATGCGATAAGGGGGTTACGATGTTTAGCAGCAGTTTCTAGGAAGCGCTTGGTGGAGCGCTTCATGAACTGCTGCAGGGTGGGGATTTTGAGGTCAACATGCAGCTCCTCGTTCCTCACAAAGTAGGGGGCATCCACCACCTTGCGGAGAAAGCGGTGCTGCAGTGTCGACATCTTGTGGAGGTGACGGGGCTTGGCATGTGCGAACACTGGGCAAGCATAGGTCATGATTGGTCGGATGACCGCGGTGTAGGTACGCAATTTGCACTTGAGTGACAATTTGCTTTTACCATTTAGGAGGAAGTGGAGTCTACCTTGAGCAAAGGCGGCCCGCGAGCGAGCTTGCTTTATGTGCTCGACGAAGGTGAGATGCTGGTCTAGGATTACGCCTAGGTACTTGGCCTGCTTCTCCCAGGGGATCGGCCTGCCGTACATGGTGATCGGACGAGGGGGTCTGACCGTATGTCGCGGTCTAGAGTAGAGGACTGCCTGACTTTTCTCAGGGTTGACCTCAATTCTCCATTTCCGGAACCACTGGCCCAGCTGGGTAGTGTAGGTTTGGAGATTGAGGCCTATCTGGGCGGGTGAACGACCCGAGTAGAAGATGGCCGTGTCGTCAGCGAATAATGCTAACTGGGCCTTTTTGGGTTTAGGGATGTCGCTAGTGAACAGCGTGAAGGCTAGGGGGGATACCACAGAGCCCTGGGGGACACCAGACTTTATAGGATGGGGGGAGGATAGAGCGCCCTCTACGCGATAGCGAAAGGTGCGATCCGACAGGTAGTCTCGCAAGATGAGTACGAGACGATCTGGCACACCTAGTTGATACAGCTTATAAATTAAGCCATTGTGCCAGACTTTGTCGAACGCTTTCGCTATATCGAAGTACAAGACACCGGTCGTGCATTTACGCTGGAACCCAGCGCTCATATGCTCGACCATTCGGTATACTTGTTGGACGCACGAGTGTTCGGAGCGGAATCCGAATTGCTCGTTGGGAATGAGACTCTTAGCTTCAGCAAAATCTTTGAGTCGCTTATGAATAAGCTTCTCGTAAATCTTGCCGAGAACATTGAGTAAACTAATGGGGCGGTAGCTAGTGGGGTCGGATTTTGGCTTGCCTGGCTTTGGAATACCAATGACAGTGGCCTGTTTCCACGCTTGAGGGAACATATTATTACTTAAGGCGCCATTGAAGATGGCGGTCAAAAGCATAATAAGTTGGGCTGGGAATAGTTTTATAGCTCTGTTGGATATTCCATCAGAGCCTGGGGCTTTTCTGGGTTGAAGTTTCCTGATGACATCCTCCACCTCTTCGGGAGTGACGGGGGGTAGCGGGTCATCAGGATCTTCGACCGGAGGGAGGGAAGCTCTCCTTTCGACCTCAGCATCTACCATGTCTAGGTGGGCCTGGTCTACTGGTTGAGAGCTGGGAGAGCATTGGGACTCTAGACTGTCGGCCAGGCATTCCGCCTTTTCGTCATTATCAAACGCGACACTCTTGTCAGGACGAATGAGAGGAGGCATTGAGGCCTCAGACTTGGAACGTAGCTTTCTTTGGAGGTTCCAGAAAGCCAGGTGGTTAGGCTCGAGTTCACTCAGCGTCTTTTCCCAGTTCGCAGAACGATGCTCAGCAGTACGTTTCTTTACAGCACGCTGCAAGCGACGCATGTGAACCTTGTTTGCGTGACAGGGAAAATTGCTGTATGCACGAATGGCAGCGTTCTTCTCAGTTATCAGACTCCGTACATCCGCTGGGAGTTTCCAGCGACGGTCCTCCGTCACTGGCACCTCTCTTGAACAGTCGTTCAAGACGGTTCGCACGTGATCCGTAAGCGAGTCGATCGCCGCTGACGTGTCAGCGACTGAGCTTATATGATCAGGGATAGAGTCCAAGTGAACCGACGTGGTAGATTTCAGACTTTCGCTTACTTTCTTCCAGTCGGTGATTACTTGGGTAGGGGGAGGGAGATTTGGGTCGGTCTCACCTGAGCGGGAGCCCAGGTGCAGGAACACCGGCCGGTGATCAGAGTCCAGTTCATGCAACACTTCCACCGAATGCAAACGTAAGTTTATATTCTTTAGAAGTGCCACATCTAGGACACTGGGAGTATAACTAACGGTGTGGGGGTAATAAGTGGGGCTCATCGGTACGATGACGTCGAAGTTGAGGGTAGAGCTCAGATTATGTATGAGCCTACCCTTGGAATTGGAGTAATTGTGGCCCCAAATAGGGTGCTTGGCATTGAGATCACCTGCTAAGATGACGGAACTACTCATGCCGAAGAGTTTAGTGAGGTCGCTGGAGATGGCATCAATCTCATCAGGAGAGGATGCTGAGTCAGGTGGGATATAGGCAGAGATGACTGTGATTGGCTGATGGCCAGTCATGCCTAGCCGACAGGCAGAGTACTCAAGAAGAGATTGGGGGGCGGGAGGGGCGAGAGGAATACAGTGAAGTTCCTTCCTGTAGTAAATTAGTGTGCCTCCCTTGTGTTTTTGCAGTCTATCATTGCGAACTAGTCGATAGTTGGCAATTCTAGGGTCACTGCGGTAGGGCTTCAGGAAGGTTTCCTGTATGAGGAGAATGTCTATTTGATGGTCGCGAAGAAATTTCGCGATCTCATCACGTTGGCTTTTATATCCGTTAGCATTGAAAGTAGCTAACCTAAGGGATCGGGGTTTGATGGAACATGTTTTTGCGTGCTTATCCATTACGGTGCGCAATTCATATTATCTAAGGACTTGGCAATACCAGCAAAGTCGGACCATATTTTATGGGCCGACATCAGATTGTAGTTGCCTGACGCGAAGGCTTGTTTAAGCACTGCGTCAAGTGCTTTCGCCTCGGGGGTGAGGAAGATGGAGTAAGCCCTTAAGATGGTACAGGCTACACTCTCATCTGGGGAGTATGTGAAGGGGGTATTGGGGGAAGCTGCATTGGCAGCTGGGGCCTTAGGCCTCAATGCAGCAGCTGCTGAGGTAGCAGGTCTTGGTGCTGCAGCTTGGGGGGCGACTGTAGCCGCCGTCGTGGGGGCTACTGTTGTGGGAGCATCCATCAGCGCGGGGATAGCGGCTTTCGTGGAGGGTGCTAGGGTGGAGGGGGCCGCTAGGGCTGGGAAGGCTTTTAAATGAGTAAGCCTATTCCAAGGAGAAGGTCTCTGTGGCGCGAGACGGTTGGGGAGTTGGGAGGAGGGAGCTTTCCCAGATGGGCACTCCCTCTTTTGGCGGGCCTCAGCCCGCTTGGCCAGTTTAGGGGCGATTTTAGGCGCTTTGGGGCAGCCCCGGTAGTTAGCCGGGTGCCCTGTTTGGCCGCACAGCACACAGCTGGGGGGCTCTGTGCATAGCGTGCGGTCTTTGGGACGGGGGCAGTCCTCTGTGCCATGCTCGCCTAGACACTTGACGCATCTAGGCTTGGCGAAACAATTGGATTTTGAGTGACCATATAGTTGACAACGATGACATTGTCCAACTATGGTTGGCTTGTGCGGCTTCTCGATCGAGATGCCGGAAAGCGAACATATAGTTTTTACCCCGAAGATGGGGTGATGGCCCTCCGTGGGTTCGCATACGACACTTACCATGTCGTATACTTCCCCACCTCGGGCTCTGTGGAGGCGGTGGACAGAGATCACTGGGACCTTCTGAAGAAGCAGGTCCTCTTTGATCTCCTCGGGGGAGATTTCTTTGGGCACACGCCTGATCACCACTCTGGTGGGCGTGTCCTCGGGGAGGGTGTACGTATGGAAGGATACGTTACGTTCTTTGAGTGCGCGGGTCAGGTTACGGTAATCGTCTGACGAATTTACCTTCACCTTAATGCCGATCGGACTGGCCGTGGCTTTCGTGTACTGGATCTTGCGATCCACACACATTTTGGACACTTCGGTCCAACGGGCTTTCTCCTGTATGTACAGGGGGGGAGGGACACGCTGCTTCCTCGAGGCAAGGAAGGCAGCTGACTTAGGGGGCGGGGTGCTGTTTGTCTGAGAGACAGGGGCAGCTGAAGCGGGCTGTCTAGACGAGGGGATTGGTGAGGGGGTGGGGGAGGGGGCAGTGGCCTTCTTGGCCTTGGTTGCTTTGGAGGGCCTGGAGGCCTTCCCTTTCTTCTTCCTCTTCCCTCCGGTAACCGGAATAAAGTCATCGTCCTCTGAGGAGGAGGTGACTTGGGACGAATCCGAGTCGGAGGTAGAGGGGGAAGGGGCGGGGGCGGACGTGTCCATCACTTCCTCCATCACTGGAGCGAGGACACGGTTTGCGGCTAGGCTACCGCACGGTGGGTTTGACGCTAGGCTAACGCACGGTGAGTGCGTCACCCCAGTGTCGGACGAGTTGTTAGACGACTCGTCGTCGTCTAGAGGGGAAGAGGGGCTGACTAGAGCGTCAGAAAATAATTCGGTTTGCAGGGCTGCAAACCGTTGGCCATATTTGGCCTGAAAATCGGGGTCCTTTAGGAGGA
Organism: Polia nebulosa; assembly: GCA_951329385.1. NCBI lineage: Eukaryota > Metazoa > Arthropoda > Insecta > Lepidoptera > Noctuidae > Polia > Polia nebulosa. The sequence goes on from OX589608.1 coordinate 12,547,839, forward strand.
CCTCCGTGAAAAACGCAATGATAGCGTCGGACATTTTTAAGTTAGGTGGGATGGGACCTAACCTAGGAAAAGTTCGGCAATTCCTAAGACTCACCCTGAGAAGAATTTGCCGGAACAAACTCAGGGGTCACGGTCTTTAGTAAGATGGGAGTTAACTCCAATAAGAATTTAACAAAAGAAATCAAAAATCTTGATTATGAAAATCAAAGATTTATATGTTAAATTAATCTAAGTACGTGAGCGTACAACTAGTGCTAAGTACCTACCTCCCCAGGTGGGCAAGCCTGGGGATGTGTAAACCCTCCCAGCCGGGATCAGCTGGGAGGTTGAGTGCCTACTGTGTGACCCTAAGCTTGGCTTTTGCCGGCTGCCAGTCTCAATGTGCAAGCCGGGTCCTATTGGGTCTGGTGCGAAGGGGTAGAAACACCCAACCAACACCAGGTGTGTTAGCTGAAAAAGATGTAGCGGCTAACCGGTTGGCTAGGGGAGCCCCCAAGGCCAAGCCCCGGCGCCCGAATCCAAGTTACTGCCTTACCCTGAAGGGGCTCGGCAGGGTGTCTTGGGTCAACACCCACTTAGCTTCGTTGGCACCGTGAGGTATCCCGCTAAGTACCACGAAACTGTGGATTTTCCCTGAGGGGGCACGGGTGTTTTGACAAAAACTGACAAAGAAACAATATCGTCCGCTACCTTTAAAAAAGGCCGCTTCGGATAATAAGTGGCGCGGCGGCCAAGAAACAGGATATACCTCCGCTACCTTGAAAAAGGCCGCTTCGGTTGTGACGTCACACGGCGGGCGGCGAGATCACTGGCGCGGCGACACGACGAACACGTAGCTCGACGACTCGGCGGCTCGCAGTGACGGCGGCACACGTTTTTGACGAGTTCTGAAGAAATAACTTAGTCGTTGGCTACCTTATAAAAGGCTACCTCGGACTAAACTGTTTGGTTGTGAAAACCACAGAGAGCCAACGACTGCGTTGTAAACAACGCAGTAGTAGCAAGCGGGCTTACGAGTCACAATCTGTTATAGATGGCACAGAGCTTTTCAGCGTCCGTCTCCAACCACGATCGAGACCGTAATGATGACAAATAAAGTCACATAAAACAAGCCGTTTTTTTATACAAATGAATGCGTCACCACAGACTAAACTGAGTGGAACATTCCGTAGCAAAATGTTGGTCGATTTTAAGCATGTGATGTTTTATGCCTTTCCTTTTCTTTTTCCTACAGTCTGTGTAAGTTAGAGCAGGAAAGGTACCCTCTAGACAGGCAATATTTAGCGTTTTATCCGACCCGAGCGATGGAACTCTATGAATCTGATTACGTCAGTCGTGCGTAACGAGTTTTTTTTTACAAAGAATTAAATTTTAATGAGTCGGCTGAGCGTTCGAGAGGATGAATAAACAATGAACTTTCCTTCATACTTTGCAGGCTTAGGACTGTCTATAATTGATCTTATTGTGTTATTACGAAATAAATTATGTTATTATTAAAGCAATTATAGGCGTCTTTAAGATGTATGTACAAAAATCGACGATTAAAATAATTATTGCAATTTTTTTCAATCAATCATTCAATCATGTTTTCATCAATGGGCCTTTCAAAAAAGTTCCATATTGGCAAATCGTTATTTCTTCTAATCATCTTGATAAAAGTCAATTCAAACACAAAACAACCACAATCGTCCTTACAAAATTACAGATTAAAATATAATATAATACGTGTCCTCTCTCTATCACTGTTTATTTACACAAAAAACTAACATATAACTGATTCAAGCAAACGTTAAATTAATACGTGATGATTACTACGTGATTCGCGCGCAGCGCTAAACTATTTACGCACGTGACCGACGGTAAGCGCTGTGATGCAACGGCAAACGCCGCCCCCCGCCGGCCGGCCGGCTGAGTGCTTTCGACTTACGCGCGTTACGACTTGTTACGACTGTTACGAGTTTACGACCCTGCTTACGACTTACGCGTGTGAAATCTGTGAAATGTGAATTATGTTAAAACCAGATAAGCAGATAAGCAAAAAGCAACAAGTGAGAGCCGAGTAAGCATTTGCTTATCTATATTTTTAAATAACGCGTTATTTATATTGCTTTCTGTTAAATTAACCACCACTAGACATGAGACATCCGTTTTTTTTTATTTACCGCGAAGGGAAGGCTTTTGACCATATTGCCAAGTCTTACGTAGTGTATTTTTACTTTTTTTTCCATTAGAATGCATATGTAACACATTCTAATGATTTTTGCAGTATTTGGCAACAAATGTGTCAAGTCACCCTTCTCGACAAACTTCGCTGAGGTAGTCAATACTACGATAAACTTTTCAGCTCCATTTTACCGAGATCGCGCCTGTTTCAATGATTCCACATCTTGTCCAAATTTTTCTTTTTCGTCGACACTTGAGACACAAAACTACACCAATTTTACATCACAATATCCATTAGGAATGAATAAACGAATAATTAAAACAGCCACTGAACTTCACTCGAAGAAATCCCGCCAAAAAACCTGAGACATCCGTGATGCAATCTATTTTATCGATTTTTTTTTTAATGTTGCTTACTTTAAAAATGAATTAGATTCCAGATCTATTATTTTACATAGATTATTACCTAAAAAAACAATTTTAATAAAACAATGGAGCATTATTTAATTATTTGTAACAGTATCGATTTCCACTAAATCGATCATATTTTTAGGGCAAGCTCTATTGACGATTTACAAAGGTTGTTAAAAACAAAAAATAGAAATTTACTTATTTTCTACACTTGGCCATTGCTATTGAGTCTAAGATTTAATGGGTTAATCAAGCAAAATAGACGATTTTTTTGGTACATATCTGATTCGTGTAACAGTTAGGCCCAGAATCGGGTTTCTCTTTTCTCAAGTTCATAGGTCAATGGGAAGTTAAAAAATTCTTCGTAACAAAATTTTGTGACAGACGGAGGGACAGACAGACGGACACGTGAGTGACAACAATAGGGCTCCGTTTGGACCCTTCGGGTACGGAACCCTAAAACTGGCCAAGTGCGTGTCGGATTTCACACATTAAGGGTTCCGGACCATATATTGGTATTTGTTAGTAAAGTATACGTAATAATAAACATTACCTACCAGACCACCAGACACCAGACCTACTTCCCGGTGTCCGATTGAGCTGAAAATTTGCGTACATGTTTAGTTTGGGTGACAATGCATGGGTAATTAAGTGACGTCATTCTAAATCCAATATGGCGGACTCCCAAAGATGGCGGATTAGTTATTTTTTATGCATTGCCATGATATGGGTGTTTCTTTCTTTTCTTTTCTTTCTTTCTTTCAAAAGAAAGGGTTTACTGAGAAGAACATAAAAACAAAAGACCGGTCAAGTGCGAATCGGACTCGCGCATGAAGGGTTCCGTACCATCGTACAAGATTTTACCCGTCTACTTGTTGCCATAATTAAGATCGAGCAAAAGAGCCAAATAAAAATACGTTTCTAGTAGGGGAGCCCTTTTTAATTTTAATTATTTGTTGTTATTGCGGCAACAGAAATACACATTTTGTGAAAATTTCAACTGTCTACCTATTACGGATCACGAGATACAGCCCGCTGACAGACGGACAGACGGACAACGGAGGCTTAGTAATAGTGTCCCGTTGGTTACCTTCGGGTACGGAACCCTAAAAATTAAGTGTGGTTTTTAAACTACGGAAAATTATTAGCTTCACCTGTCACTATGTAAAAAAATCTTGGAAGTTTAATTTGACCCACTTCCCGTTTTCCGATTAACCTGAAATTTTGTGTACATGTTAAGTTTGAATGACAATGCATGGTTAGTAAGTGATGTCATTCTAAATCCAATATTTATTTATTTTTATTATTTATTTATTACAGACATAGACAGCTATCATTACAGAAAAACCCAAAGCGATAGTGTAGAATAAAATAACAATAATAATCACAATAACATATTAATTTCAGTTCATACAATTCATTATGGCGTAATATTTATTTTTTGTGTATTCCCATGTTATGGGTACCTACCTATCAAATGAAAGGATTTACTAAGAATAATAAAAATAAAAAAGCCTTTTATTTCTTACAGCTTATAAAACAAGAAATTAGGTTAAATTAAGTTAGTTTACTTACAATTAATAGTTTTGTTAGTAATAAAGTTTTGTTCCTAAATTTACTTGTGTTAGTTTTTCCTTAATTCTATACTATTACATTATTATTCTTCATTCTGTAAGAACTCCTCTGTAGGTGAAGGCCTCCTCCAAAGATAGCCAGTCCTCTCTAGATTGGGCTACTTGAATCCAGTTGGGGCCAGCTGTTTTTTTGATGTCATCTTCCCAACTAGTTGCAGGTCTACCTCTCTTTCTTTTTCCCTGTGGACCCGCCCATGTGGTCACGGTTTTCGTCCATCTCTTGTCACGTAAACGTGCCACATGTCCGGCCCACCTCCATTTTAGTGACTGAGCGTGTTCTAATCCATCCCTTACCTTGGTTATGTTTCTAATTTTGGTGTGCCTTATTTTTTGCATCTTTCTAATGTTCAACATACTGCGTTCTATACCCCGCTGACATGCAATTACTTTATCCTTTGTTTTTTTGTTAAATTTCCATGTTTGGCAAGCATACGTGAGGCACGGTATTAGGCACGAGTTTAGTACTTTAGTTTTAATTTTGATCGGCATGCTGCTTTTGAATATGTCCTTCAGTGCCCAGTATTTGTTCCAAGTAAGCTGTGTCCTGCGTTCTACTTCTTGATAGTTACTATTGTGGTGTAAGCTAATTTGTTTGCCCAGGTATATGTAGCTGTCTGTATATATGAGAGGCTCGTTACCAACGTATACTGTTTTCTTTTCGCTGTTAGTCATCAGCATTGTTTTGGACAAGTTCATTTCCAAACCTACTAGCTTACTGGCATCATTAAGTGATTCTATCATATACAGGGTGGAGAAGACAATACGACAATAAATGAAAACACGGACAATACTAGTTCATAAGAATAAGTTTAAGCTATCAAAAAAATCCTAACATCGAAAATAAAAAAATAAAAATTTCAAACAAACTAAATGGCATAAAACTAGAAACGAAATAGAACACCATTTATAAATATGAGTTCACTAACCTGTCGTAAGAGCGGCAACAACGCGCGGTCCTGTAGCGACTTGATTTTTTGGCTTTTAATTATGGATTAATGCTCAATAAAATTACACTGAATCACAGATTATTAACCAAATAATCAGGCATCTCTCAACCGCGTGTTATTTATTAATCAAATTATTAATCACGATCAGGATGTAGGTATGAAAGTCACTAAATTTTTCGTTTTTCAATATGGCCGCCATGAATTCGAATACACAAATTGCACCGTCGTAAAAGGTTATTTCTAACGTCTGACAAAAGGTCCCCATTCGCAGCCATGTGTTTTAATTTATTAAAAGATATGATTATTCTATCTTTTAAATCATCAACAGTATCAACAGCTGTTGAGTACCTACACTTCATTTTTGATATGACCCCACAAGAAAAAATCCAGTGGTGTAAGGTCGGGGGACCTGGCTGGCCAACGCGTTGGTCCATAACGGCCAATCCACTGCTGTCCGAACATTTGAGACAAACGCTCTCTAGCAGACACCACTGAATGAGCTGGTGCTCCGTCTAATTGGTACCACATCTGCCTGTACGCAGTTACCGAAAGCTCATCCATGTACTCGCAAACAGGTCCATTGAGGAGTTCTAAAAACTTTTCAGCATTTAAATTAAAATTCGTTCCTCAAGGGTCACTTTTACACGTGGAAGAGCACTATCCACATGCGGGATTAAGGATCGATTTTCTCGCATCCTCTGGACAGCTTGGACAATGGTGCGCCCGTTGGTCGGACAAACTCGAGTGTTTCCAAACCTCTCTCGGTATGTCCGTATAGCCAAAGCGGCATTTCTTTGACACTCCCCATAAATTAAAATCATGTCGGTGTACTCCGAAGCTGTGTAATTGTAGCGCGGCATGATTATTAAAAAAAAAACACGAAAACAATAAAAACTAAGCGTCTAATTTCGCACAATTCACTCACTGTTTAACTAAATACCTTAAAACGTTACGTGTCCTGTCACCAAAATAAAGCGTCCAATTTCGCACTAATACCGCCGTAAATGAATTTACAAAACACGACACACACGAGCGGCGGGGAAGTACCTACATCAAAGACGCGGCTGCACTACAAAGCGAGGACGCGTAACTCATCACAGGATCGCGGCCGGCGACACACTAACCTAAATTTGTTGTAGCAAATTTCTTCAAGAAAGCGAAGTAACAAACGAAACTAGATTTATCTCTTTCGCACACACTAAATTTTCTATTAATATTATGAGTGCATTGCAATTTCCGCATTCGTTCCTTTCTTATCCAACTCTGATGACACGCTTTATGACTCTTATTACTCAGAAGTAAGGTATAATTTTCACTAAATTAGATGAAAATACTAATTTGGCGAAAGTGTTTATGTCCTCGTAGCGAGTTGGCAACGTGACTTTAATGTTTTGATGTTTATACCGATGTGGGTCGTTCACCTGACAGTGTTTCCCTATTATCAGATACATCATGTAGCAAATGTTAAAAATGAAAAATAATTTCCTGTGACTAAACTACTGGATATATTCAAATAATTTTTTGTATGTAGACTGAGAACGTCTTGAGGTATGCGAGCTTTAATTTAATGTCGTATTGTCATCACCACTCTGTATTGGATTTCTTTTCCTGTTTCAGATAATAGGACCAAGTCGTCTGCGAACCTTAGGTGGCTTAGGTAGGCATCTTTAACCTTAATACCCCGACCTTTCCAATTGAGTTGACCAATGATTGATTCCAGTGTTGCTAGAAACAGCAATGGTGAAAGAGGGTCGCCCTGTCTTACACCTCTTTTTATCGGGAACCAAGGCCCAACTGTCTCTAGTTTGATTCTGCTCTTGCTGTTATTATATATACTCTTGATTACAGAAATGTATTCTTTTTCTACACCTTGCGTTGTTAGGCTTTCCCATATGTTCTTATGTGATACGCAATCAAATGCTTTACTGTAATCGATGTACGCAATGTAGAGTGGTCTTTTTTTCTCGCGGTATTTCTCAATCAGAAGTTCCAATGTGTGTATGTGATCGATCGTTGAGTATCCCTTTCTAAACCCGGCTTGCTCGACAGGTTGACGCGCTTCTAGTGTAGGGTATATTCTCTTATTTACTATTGAAGAGAAGAGCTTGTAGATGGTGGGTAGCAAGCTTATTGGCCTGTAGTTACCTATATCATTGGGGTCACCTTTTTTGTAGATAAGGATAATGTCAAATTCTGACCACTGGGTGGGTGTTTCTCCAGTTTCAAGAATGAGATTAAACAGTTCCGTCAGGTGAACTATAAGAGTTGCTGAATCGGTTTTTAGTATCTCATTTGTGATGCCATCAGATCCTGGGCTTTTCCTGGTTTAAGAGTTTTTGTTGCTGTTATTACTTCGCTTATTTCAATCTGAGGTATAGGTGTATTTCTATTGTTGGGACTTAGATATTGATCTCTTACATCCGTGCTTGTTGTTTCTCTGGTGCTGTATAATTTTTTATAAAATTGTGTTACTAAGAATACGAAACATAAAATGACGTTACTCTAAGCGTGTTATAAAGTATTTTTAAAATATAATATTATTTGTCTCCAGAACCTCTACGAATGCCTCCTATCAGACGTGAGTCGTCCACCTCGCCTGAAGGTGCACAGTGCCGAACGTATCAGTATCTCTCCGTCAGACGGGTTCGAGACATCGGCAGCGTACCCAGAAGTGCCCGTTATTTGTGTGAAGGATGAGACGAAAGAAGACTGGGATTGTCATAATGGTATGTTATTCTATTTCAATGATACAAATGAGCATCTTTCTGTGGTCGGTCCCTCATGTCTGAGGATCGTGGTTTTCATCAGGGTTATATCTGGAGCGGATGATTTTCAGGGCCTGCAGTCTCGACAGAGTGAATGATCACGTAACGACCGAATTCGTTCGCTAAGAAATTAATGTTGCAAGATGGCAAACTTTTATGTCCTTTAATATTTTGACAAGTTAATTTAATTGTTACAAGCGGCAAAAGATACTCGGGCCTGCGGACGGCGAGTAATGGGTAGCTCGCCGTCCGATCAGCACCAGGCCCGAGAGTCGACGGCGCGTAGTGTTCCACGCGCGCCTCAAAGAGTTGTCAGCAATAATGACGGGGCCCGTCATGGCCGATGCCTGCCCGAAGGGTTGAGGATAAATTCGAAACAGAGTTACCTCGCCCCTAGAAACTCAGGGCAGGGAAGGAAGAGGGGTGGGTTTTAGTCAGTAAGAGTCTGACACGCCCTCCCGCTCTACCCTAGAGCGGGAGATGTTATTGGATGATTTCCCACCCCACAAAAAAAAAGCGGTAAAAGATATTCATTAAAATTTAAATAAATTTTCCGTGTGAACCCCCGATAAATTTAATAATTGATGGACATGGAAATTAGCATTCGTTTGTATTCAGAAATGTGATGATTGCCGAAGGACATTAAGAAAAAAATTGTACTGTATAAATATAGTATAGCAAAATTAGCCTGAGAGGGATTGGGAAGTAATTCATCAAGTGGTATTGGGGGTTGGTGGATGTCCCATATCTTCAAATTTTTGGTTTTACAACATGCTAGTTTCCTCACGATGTTTTCCTTCACAAAATAAAGCTCTAGGCACCGTTTTACAGCTTAGCTACGTCTTTTCACTCCGCGCACCGCCAAGCTACTCTGCACATCACACATTTTCGAAACGCCCCTGTATCTAGTAGAAAACAGCCCTTTTTTGTGGGGTGGGAAATCATCCAATGACATCTCCCGCTCTAGGGTGGAGAGCGGGAGGGCGTGTCTGACTTTTACTGACTAAAACCCACCCCTGTTCCTTACCTGCCCTGAGTGCCCAGGGGCTAGGTTACAAAACAGAGTTGTTTCGAATTTATCCTCAACCCCTGGGCAGGCATCGGCCATGACGGGCCCCGTCTTTATTGCTGACAACTCTTTGAGGCGCGCGTGGAACACTACGCGCCATATGCTGATCGGACGGTATGCTACTCACCGTCCGCAGGCCCGGGAGAAAAACACCCTAAACATATGAGTCCAACCATTCTTTCATCGAATACAGATCTAATGTTACACTATGTATTTCCAGATGACATAAATATTTTAGAAGACTCTTGCCCTCTCTCAGACAGCTCAGAAAACACGAAGCATTTCGAGACGGAACTACAGAATATTATGGGTTCTATGAAAAGAGATGAGAAAAGAAAAGGAGTTGAAATGAGAAACAGAGAGAAAAAGTCTAAGATTAAAACAGCTAAAAAGAGAGTTAAATTGGATAAAAACAAAGTGGAAGAGAAGGTAAGTCTTTTAGGGGAGCTTCTCAAGTCGTCTGTTTTTTTTTGTATGTTTGTTACGCGATTTTTCCACCACTTGTCAATTGATTTTGATGATTATTTTTTTGTTTGTTAGACTATACTTCAGAGGTGGTCCCATATAAATTTTCTCGAAATTGATTCAGCATTTTTTGAAAAAATCAACATAAACAAAAAATAAGGATACCCAGATGACGTTTTGGTTGTCTCCAATTATGTTCAAATTTCATGTTATTGGGGTTATCCATTCGGGCATAACTTTATTATTTAGTTTTAGTTCTGAAAAATATTTTTTTTTTACAAAAAATTCAACCGCCTTCTGAAAATTGCAAAGTAACTTTAATTTCGGAAGTCGGTGTCAAATAACGAAGAAACAAAATACAAACACCGACTTCCGAAATTAAAGCTATTTTTCAATTTTTAGGAGTCGGTTGTATTTTTTGTAATAAAAGTTTTTTTAGGGTTCTGTACCCGAATGTTCCAAACGGAGCCCTATTGCTGTCACTCACGTGTCCGGTCCGTCGTCTGTCACAAAATTTTGTTCCGAAGATTTTTTTTTAAACTTCCCATTGACCTATGAACTTTTAATTTGGTGACAATGTTTATAATTACGTACTTACCTATATTTTACTAACAAATACCAATATATAAATATAGTTATGTTACTCTAGACAATTTCTTTCGTAATTCGATATGTGAATATTTGAAATTACATTTTTATAACTTCTGCCAATCTTTTTACAATCTTTTTACACGTGCCGTGCTTCTGCCAATCTTTTTACACGTGCAGCCTGTGGGTGAACTTCACGCAGAAGGCATATAGCGACCTGCGCATTCAATACAACAACGCTTTCCGGGTGTTGTTGGGGCTGCCGCGTTTTTGCAGCGCGTCCGGTATATTTGCCGACGCAAATGTTGACAGCTTTTCAACCGTCATGCGCAAGAGATGCGCATCGCTTTTATATCGGTTTCGCGCCAGCCCCAACACTATCCTGAGGACGTTGGCAGACCGCTGGGACTCTCCGATTCTAGGACGCTGGATACGACTCCATGCGGTGAAGTAGATTGGGATGGGAGAGTCTCTAGCGGGTGTACTTTGTTTAAAATGAATATAATTACCCGTTACTTTAGTTTATTTACTAACACTAGATATAAGGCATGTTATACTGGTACTAACAAACTATGGAACTTGATTCTGAAATAAATGTTTATTATTATTATTATAACCCAATATATTGATAAATCAGATTTTTTCTTTGAAATTCCTTCATTTGGTACTGAACCCTAAATGTGCGAAGTGAAATCCGACACGCACTTGACCGATTTTGTGTTCTTGTTTCATGGGTTGCGGAGGTCAAAATCAAAACCAAAAGTCATTTATTGAAACTAGGCTGAGAACCCTTTTTGAACGTCAAAGTTCACAAATACAGTCCCCGAAAACGTCGCCGTCACCACTTTCTAGTGATTTAGACGGGTGGGTTTTAGTCAGTAATAGTCTGACACGCCCTCTCGCTTTGGATGGAGCGGAGAAGTTATTTGATGAATTACCAAGCTAAAAAACTTCCGCCTTCTGCAAAGCAGTAATGCCCGCGAAGGCGGAGGCGGGACGCGTGAGGGAAGCTCAACGGAGTGCCCCTCACGGCCCCGGCCGCTACCACCGCAGTAGAGATACTGGGCATACTGGGCGTAGGACGTCGCGAGACGATTTCCGGCCACCGTACACCCGGGCCTGCGGACGGCGAGCAGTGGGTAGCTCGCCGTCCGATCAGCACCAGGCCCGTGAGTCGACGGCGCGTAGAGTTCCACGCGTGCCGAACAAGAGATGATTGTCAGCCACCACTGACGGGGCCCATCGTGGCCGGTGCCTGCATGCCTAGGGGTAGCGGATAACTTAAAAAAATAAAAAACTTTTTAACAAAAAAATTAACCGACGAAAAAGAACTAAAAAGCAAAAAATAAATAAAACTTTTAAGTCTTGAGTAATGAGCATATTTACCTACATAAAATATCAAATTTTATATAAACTAATTTTGAGTCGGCAACACATTAAGGGTTCTGTACCAAATATTGGTATTTGTTAGCAAAGTATACGTAATAATAGGTCAATAGAAAGTTAAAAGATTCTTCGTAACATAATTTTGTAACAGACGACGGACGGACAGACGGACTGAGTGACAACAATAGGGCTCCGTTTGGACCCTTTAGGTACGGAACCCTAAAAAAAACCCCAGGGCGTGCCAAAGAAATAGACATATTCATACGTACTCTCGAAAAATAAAAACCCTCCTTCTGAAGCAGTCGGGTGATAAGTAAGGTTTACAATGGAATTTGTATTTTGTCATGTAAAACATGGTTTGTTGTTTCAAAATTTAATAATTAAATTAATTAATTAATTAAATTCGTTTATTTCGGACCATTGTCCATATGCTACATACAACATGAAAAACAAAACATAAACAATACAACACACTTACAACACAAAAATAATAGGAAAATATCAATAGACTTAAGTTCGGAGAGGGGGACCTGTCCACTGCTCACCGAACAGCATGCAAGCGTATCCAGTGGCGCAGCAGTGGAGAGTCCCACCTGTCCGCGAACACGCTCAGTATGCTGTTGCTGCTGGACCTTACGCGACTCAGCAGCGACGCACACTGTTTCCAAATTATCTTGAATTCGAAATTCAAATGTACTGTATTACACATCTTAGCCAAAGTTTCGAGAAACCATCATCATCAGTTTAGCCGAAAGACGTCCACTGCTGTACATAGGCCTCCCCCAAGTGTCGCCACAATGATCGTACCTGTGCGTCTCGCATCCATCGGCTACCCGCGACCCTCACCAGGTCGTCGGTCCACCTTGTGGGAAGCCTTACAACGCTGCGTCTTCCGGTACACGGTCGCCACTCCAGAACCTTTCGGCTCCACCGACCGTCCGTTCTGCGGGCAATGTGCCCAGCCCACTGCCACTTCAGTTCGGCAATTCTTCGGGTTATGTCGGTTCTCTTGCGGATATCATCATTCCTGATTCGATCACCCAAGGAAACTCAAAGCATAGCCCTCTCCATTGCCCTTTGGGTGACTTTAAGCCTTCTGATGAGGCCCATTGTCTAGAAATAAATTTCCTATTGTCTCATTTGCAGTTAAAATCTACAAAAGAGCAGGACCAGAAGATTCTAACCATAGAGTTGACGTACGAAGAGATGTTACTAGAAAGAGAGAGGGAATCCACGAGGGATGCGTACGTGAAGGCGGAATATAAGTGCGAGAGCTGTCTCATCGGGTTTAACTATAAGAAGTCTTATTTAGCTCACGTTGTTGCCAAGCACTCACCGGTAAGTAGGACTGGATTCTCTTTTAACCGACTTTGAAGCAGGTGGAGGTTAAATTGTCCTTCGTTTGAAAGAGTCTTGCCCTGGCACAGGCAACTGAAGGAACACGGGTAGGTTTTAGTCAGTAAGAGTCTGACACGCCCTCCCGCTCCACCCAGGGCGGGAGAAGTCATTTGATGAAGAAGAAAGAGAGAAAACTAGTTTATTTGGCACACACAGATACACACAATGTAGGTACAAAAAAAAAGGAGAAGTTATACTTCTTTGGCGTAACAAGATAAAAAACCAAACTGTCACAAAGTTTACAAAAGGAAAACAATCATTCTTTATGAATCACAGACTATAGCTAACTTCAGGGTGTCGGTTATTTGTGACGGTGTGCTTGTATAACTTCAATAAAATCAACTGAATTTTAAAACAATTACATTGTGTGCCCTGCGGCTGCGCCAAATAGGTCACGTTCAGCAAAATGCCAGACAACTAGTAGTTGCCTGACGCTGGTTTTCAACTGAAGTTTACGTTGAAGTGTACGGATGTGAATCAGTTTTTTAAGGTGTTAAATATACAGTTAAATAGATAAATGTTGATGTGTTGTAAACGATATATATGTACTATATAAAACAATTAAATGATGTTGTATAAAATTAAAACAATAAGTTAGTGTTAAAACATTAAAAAAATTAAATAAATAAATTGAGTATGTTTGTGCTTGTGCCTAAGTAAGCCACACAGCTTGATTTTCTAGGTTCGTTCTTTTTTACAGTTTTGTGGATTGATTTCTCTTGTAATGGACCAATAGGAATCCTGCAACATGTTTTCATCACAAGATTATTGATGATCTTGAAAAGTCATAAAAAAAATGTTGAAAACGCAGGGCGCGTTTTGAAAATATAAAGTTGTCCACAAACGTAGTAAAGACGATCAGAGCTTCAACTATCAGCCACCATGTTGGTATGAACTACATAGTCACCATGTTGGGTACTTCGAAAAAAAAAAAAATTCAAAAAGCCCGACTGTAAAAAACAACTACTTAAAAAGTTCCAAACAAGTCACTTTCCAAGCAGTCTGATGCAGTTGGTGGCAGTTATATTAGTTCAATTATCGATTTCATGCCACCAACTGCATCATACTGCTTCAAAAGACTGACTTGTTTGGAACTTTTTAGTTGTTTTTTACAGTCGGATTTTTTGAAAATATTATTATTATTTTTTTGATTTTTTTTTTTATTTCTACATTTTAGTGAGTTATATTTTTGGAATCGCCTCCTCGAACCCTTTATTTTGATACCCCACTTAATATAGTTCCTCGACTTTATTTTTTTTCTTTTTCACAATATGGCGTCAGGTTGTCGCCATATTGTATTTTGATTACTGTCATATCTTTAGTAGCACTCGCAAGATTAAGGCGAATTAATTGATGTAAGAATTATCAAAATCGGCCCACGTGTTTGATCTCTATAGTGCCACAAAGGAACAAACACATACATAAATAGGCTGATAAACACATTACCCTCCCTTGCGTCGCGCATTCGGGTAAAAATAATGTCTGTAGAAAAAAACCGGCCATGTGCGTGTCGGACTTCGCACTTTTCCGGTTCCGTACCAAATGTATTTTTGACTATTTGTATAGCTTTGGGTCAAAAAGATGGTTATATTGTGAAAATTTGAACACTATAGCTCCAACCGTTTCGCTGTAAAACCTGTGTGACAGACGACGGACAGACAGACAGACGGACATGTTAGTGACAGCAAAAGGGTTCCGTTTGGACCTTTCGGGTACGGAACCCTAAAATTGTAACGTGATTATTTCTGCTATCAAAATATGTTAAACTGCTTTCTTTAAACCTAAGAGAGTTTTAAAGAAAGCAGGTTAACATAGTTTTAACCGACGTTAAAAAGGAGGAGGTTATCAATTCGGATGTTTATATTTTTTATGTATGTATATTACTCCGTCATAATATATAGACGGATTTGCAAAATTAATTTTTGTTCGGAAGGGGTAGATTCCGAAATGGTCCCATTTCAATTTCATATAGATCTGATGATGAGTTTCGAAGACATACAACGGAACTCTTCAAAAAATTACACCAAATCAACCGCGATTGCTGCGATCGTAAAGTGAATAACCACAACTATAAAGTGAAAAATAAAAAAAAACTCTTTTTCAAAAAAGTAGAACCGACTTCCAAAAAAGTGCAAAATAACTTTAATTTCGGAAGTCGGTGTCAAAAACGAAGACACAAAAGTTCTTTTGCACAAATTATTTTGCACTTTTTTGGAAGTTGATATAAATATGCCTTATAAGGAAGAAAGTTAGAATTTGTAAACTAGTGTTATAAATATTTTTCTTTTTTCAGGAACTGGGCGATTATATCTGTCCCATATGCAAAACGATAATTCCTTCAGTGGAATCATTTACAGCGCATTATAAGAGGCATATGAGAAGGTACGTTTGTTTTCTTGCCTCATATCCTTATGAACAACAGCTCAGGCCGCTTCGAAAAACAAGTTCGTCTACCGTGTTACTCAGTTACTGGGTTGTGGGGGTCAGAGGGGCAGTCGGTCCACATCATCATCATCATTTCAGCCGAAAGACGTCCACTGCTGGACATAGGCCTCCCCCAAGTGTCGCCACAATGATCGGTCCTGTGCGTCTCGCATCCATCGGCTACCCGCGACCCTCACCAGGTCATCGGTCCACTTTGTGTCCACTCTGCAGCATACGCCGTAAGGAAAATTCGTGGTTTAACTGATTTAGAGACAGCTCGTTTAGTATACTTTAGTTATTTTCATAGTGTGATGTCGTACGGCATTCTGTTGTGGGGAAATGCCGCCGATATTCAGACAATTTTTGTTTTACAGAAAAGGGCTATTCGTGCAATTTATAAATTAAGTCCCAGACACTCCCTCAGAGACAAATTTAAAGAGATTAATATTATGACTGTTCCCTCTCAATATATTTATGAGAATCTCATGTATGCACATAAAAATATTAATCTGTTTAAAAGATACAGTGATATCCATAGCATAAATACTAGGAACAAACACAAATTTATTGTACCAAAAACCAGGCTCAAGAAAAAAATAGGTGGTTCGTTTAGATGTCAATGTATACGTTTCTATAATAAACTTCCTAGCCAAATTCAAGAACTAAGCATAAATAAATTTAAATCATTTATTAAACGTAAGCTATGCCAGAAAGCTTTTTACACAATTAATGACTTTCTTGAGGACAAAAAGGCGTGGGATTGAGCTGCTTCAATGATATACATGAGCCATTGTTTTCATATGTACTACTTACTGATGAAAAATTTTTTATATATATATTTTTTTTAATATTCGTTTTTGACATGAATACTTGTATAGTATTGCATTATATTTTTTATTTTATTTTTTTATTGACATTTTATTATTATTATTATTATTTTTGACTTGAATACTTTGTTAAGTATTATATTTATTTTTATTTTTTGATTGACATATTATGATTACTATTTTGTTTGACACAAATATTTACTTTGTAAAAGTATTATATTTTTATTTTTTTTTGATTACTTAATTATTGTAAATGTGAGGACTATGTGGGTTATTATTATTATTTTCTCCTCCTTTTTACAGTAATTTTCAACGTTGTCTGACAGTTTGAGTACTTTTGCGGCCTACCCAAATGTCTTTTCTTTGGTATTGTTCGTCATGTCATTGAGCTCCTTAGTGGTTTTTAAGTTGAGCTATTCGACTATTGACAAATGCTTGCACTGACTGGACAGGTCCACTCAAATATGTTTGGTTCTTTCTTCAAAAGACCACTACAGACACTAAGCTGCATGGTCCTCATATAGAATAATGTGAATGCGAGAACTATGTATGTCGTTATATTCATGTAGATTTTATGATTGTCTGGCAGTTTGAGTATTTTTTGCGGCCTACTCAAATGTCCTTACTTTGGTATTGTTCGTCGGTTCGTTGAGCACCTCAGAGTTCTGAGTTGAGCTTCGCGATGACTGACAAATGCTTGCACTGTCTGGACAGGTCCACTCGAATTCGTGTGTTGCTTTCTTCATAAAGCTCATCCCAGACATAAACGTACATGGTTCTCATAGGATCTAACCAGTCCACATTGTATGGATTTGAACACTAAAAGAGACTTTGACCTCTGAGTTTGTTTCGGTGTTTCTTCTCAGGGTAGTCAGCTAGGAAACACCGGCCTCATCTAGCTTAAACTGACAAAAAAACATTGACGTGTAAAAGTGTTCCTTGTAACCTATTTACTGAATAAACATCATTTATCATTTATCATTTATCATTGTGGGAGTTCTTCCAACGCTGCGTCTTCCGGTACGCGGTCGCCACTCCAGAACTTTTCGGCCCCATCGACCGTCTGTTCTGCGAGCCATGTGCCCTGCCCACTGCGACCTATGTCGGTAACCTTGGTTCTCTTGCGGATATCATCATTCCTGATTCGATCACGCAAGGAAACTCCGAGCATGGCCCTCTTCATTACCCTTTGGGTGACTTTGAGCCTTCTGGTTAGGCCCACATGAAGTACTGGTGTAGTGGTATTCAGCTGTATCCGGTTAAGAAAAGGCTGGCAGAATTGGTGAAACTTCTAAGTCCTGATGGAGTTTGTTGCGCTATTTCTTCTTCCCAGCTAAATCACTAGGAGGTGGTGACGGGCGGGCGTTTGGGGAACTGTCTAAGTTATGTAGAACTTTGACATTCAATAATAATTGTCAATAGTTTAAAAAAACTAAAAAACACACTCTATTTTATTTTTGGCACTCTTATATAAGTTTCACTTGTTAGTAAAACAAATCTTAGAAGTTAAATTTGACCTACTTCCCGGTTTCTGATTAAGGCGCGGACTGACTACGATTTGAGATAGCTTCAAATAAGGTTAAGAATTGAACATAATAGTTGTGTTGACGATGCGAATAGGCATTTATTTTACGGGTTTTCTACACTACATAGTATAAAACAAAGTCGCTTTCTCTGTCCCTATATCCCTATGTATGCTTTAATCTTTAAAACTATGCAACGGATTTTGATGCGGTTTTTTTAATAGGTAGAGTGATTGAAGAGGAAGGTTTATATGTATAATTTGTACCCGAGCGAAGCTGGGGCGGGTCGCTAGTTAGATTATACAGAATATACACAATAAATTAAATAATTGTCCGGTCAAAGTTTTAATAAAATGTTAATTCTATTCAATTCTTTAAAAAAAATAATGTTGTTATCGCTGAAAATACAAAGATGTTCGACGCCGTAATTTATTTTTGTGGAGCAATTTCCAAATTTTTTATTGGGAATATCATCAAACTACTTTTTACTATTCTATTCGGTTATTTTTTTTTTTAAACCCTTCTCTGTCCACTGTATTTTTTGCAAATGATATTTTCATTGCATTACGTCATACTCGACTATCAAAGAAACCAATTTTTTTGACTATTGAGGTAATACCGCGCGTTAAGCTGAAAATTTGCGTACATTTTTAGTTTGAATGACTATGCATGGTTAGCTAAGTGACGTCATTCTAAATCCAATATGGCGGACTAACAAAGATGGCGGACTAGATATTTTGTATGTATTCCCATGATATGGGTATCAAATCAAAGGGTTTGCTTAGAAGAACATGAAAACAGACAAGCACAGATAATTATTACATAGCTAGTTACAGGTGAAGTCAATAAAGGCGTGTTAAAAAGTGCTGGCTCTCAGCCTAGTTTGAATGAAAATGACTTTAATGTTCGTAACGTTTGTAGTGTTCTTTCCACGGAATAGGAAAAACTAGTGGAAGTGCATACGCAGCTATCACGATTAAAAATATAAAATTAAAACAACCTTCGTCAGTCTTAATTTTATATGAACAAGAAATAAGCTTTTCGTCAAAATTTAATTTTTTGTTCATACAAAATTAAGAATTATTACAACAGGCGAAGGTTGTTATTATTTTACATATTTTGCCGCATAATTGTGACACGCCAGATGGCTGCGTGGGCACTTCCACTTGATTTTCTATTCTGTGGTTCTTTCTAATAAACCTGTAAAAGTAAAAACGAATTGTTTCTTTTTTTCAGATATGAATGCATTATTTGTCATAAACGCACATTGGATATGAAGGTGATGCAGCAACATTACTACTCGACGCACGAGATATCGCTCAAGGAATATAAGTGTAATCTATGCGGAAAAATATCTAAGTAAGTAATACCTAGAGATGGACTGAAAGGCACATATTGACGCACAACGTGTTATAACTATACAGCATGTAACAAAAACCCTGTCCGATCCAATAAAGGCATATTCCTGGTTTGACATACGTACTAGAAAAAGTTGTAAAAAAATGTAACTCATAAAAATCTAACATATAGATTTTTTATTTTTATAAAATATGTGAAATTGGAGACTAAATATGGCAAATTTTCATAAGTTGACAACACTCCACCGGCCGGCGAAATTTTTTCATTTTTACCTATTTTCATATCAAACGAAACCGCCCTGCACTAGCCGCGCTGTAAGCACTCTGTCTAGCTCAGGCGGCATCTTTCAAACGAAACAGTAGGTGAACTTTGTCGAGCGCTCAGTGCTGCTTTTGATAAGTTTATTTTTATTTTTTATTAATTATTTTAATTGGGGAAAAATAATTGTCTCGTATCCATTAAATGATTACGTATATGTGTACGTAGTACGATACCAAGTAATACCCTTCAGGATCGGACAGGGTTTTTGTTACATGCTGAACAAGGAAAAATTTACTCTCCGCTTAACGAAATCGCAATACCACGAGGGCCGCTATTTCACGAGGGCGGCCGGTCTTGGTTGTGTGTACAGATTCACGTGCACATTGTTTCTGTGTGTGTAAGCTTGTCTATGACACTGCCTGCTACGAGCTTACGCATAGAAAAAGAGGTGTATGTATCCCTTAGACAACCAAGACCAACCTGCCGTGTTGACATAGAACAACTATACTATCTGGGCACACGGGTAGACCATGCCCTGGAACAGACAGGACAGGATACTTTTTGTCCTTCTTAACTAGTAAAATATATTTCTCTTGAAGAAATTTATCTAATTGCATATTTATCGTAACGCTATTGGTGTGGGCAGAGCTGCCCCTTCTGCTTTTAAATTTAATTTTATGCCATTTTTTTACTTTATAACCTACTAGATTCTGTCAGCAGTATCGCCCGCGTGGTATTAGTACAATACTAAATATTTGATTTCCAAATGTTTGCTATAGCAAATTGATGAAATTCGATTCCAAATCGGAAAAAAGTTATTTGATTTTTTCATCAGAAATTACCCGAATAATGGCTATAATATAATAGTCCCTGGCCCCTTTTAAATTAGGTCTTATACATAACGAGCAAAATTTGGCGTAATCCATTAATTTCGGGTTGCATAGACCCATAGGTAAATTACCTTAACCTAAGTATACTTAGGATTAAGAGAATATGTTAGTAAATAAAGATTAAACCTATGTTAGTTACACACAAAAAGCCGTAGTGATGCTATTTATGGTTATAATGAATATTTATGTTTGTTTACAGTTCCATAGACACCCACCGTTACCATAGAGACACCCACAAAGCTAGAGTGCAGTGCACAGAGTGCGACAAGACTTTCAGACATCGAGCGGGACTCATGAACCATAGACTGTGAGTTTTATTTACTTACTAGACAAAAGTTAGTTATACAGGGTGTAACGGAAAGGTGTGGTCATATTTTAGGAGCCAGTTCTGCCCATGAAAATGAACAACTTTCTCTAAGAAAAAATTGAAAATTTTCAAAATAAAATTGGACTTTCCATACAAAGTTATCATCAGCTGATCAATATTTGTGTGGGAGGTAGAAATTTTTTTTTAGAATATCTGCGGATTTTTTTGAAGAAAGTTGTTCATATCGATGGGCAGATGCAGTTCTTAAAATATGACCACACCTTTCTGTTACACTCTGTATAGTCAAAGTACTCAACTTCATTACAAGCTTTTAACTTGCAATGTTCGTATGTAAGTTTTCCGCTTCTTATTTGCAAACCATTTTTCGACCACTTCTTGGTTTCCGATAAAGCTGAAATTTGGCATACTTATGTAACATGTCCGGTGAAAATGCAATATTATGATACTATCGAGGTGATCTGATGATGGTGCCGGGATGTAAGGATTGAAACTCCCTCGTCGGTCAGTCGGTCGTTGTTGCGACGCTTGCGGGAGGCCTGTGCCCAGCAGTGGACGTCTCTCGGCATTTAAAAGTTGGGTGGTTGGACCGACATTCAACATGCAACAAATCCTTTCAAAATGGTCTGTTACTGCTAACTTCTGATACAAATCGAATAATTTACACGCTTTTAATCGCTTCACTTGTAAATACTAAACTAGGTACGTAAAAAAAAAACTTAGAAGTTAAATTTGACCCACTGTTCCCCGGGTTCCCGATTGAGCTGAAATTCTACACATGTTAAGTTTGGATTTCAATGCATGGTTAGCTAAGTGACGTCATTCTAAATCCAATATGGTGGACTCCCAAAGATGGCGAACTAGTTAATTTTTATGCATTCGCATGTTATGTGTATCAAATAAAACGGTTTGCTTTTTTTTGGGTGGGAATTCATCAAATTACTCCTCTGGGTCCTCTGGGTGTGTTCCTTCACTTACCTGTGCCAGGGCCGCGGTGACCCAGGCAGGCATTGGCCCCTAGCGGTCCCCGTCAGTTACTTTTGACATCTCTTTGAGGCGCACGTGGAACACTGCGCGCCGTCGACGGTCCTCCACTGTATGCTTCACCGTGTCCTCCGGGTGATCCACACAATGGTTACACCCGGACGTTTCCTCCCGCCTTATCCGACACAGGAACCTCCCGAAACTGCCGTGACCGGAGAGGACCTGCGCCAGGTGGAAGGTGACGATGCCGTGGCGCCTCTCTAGCTACTTTTCAAAGAGGGGACTTATCGCCGCGATTGTGGCGTGCCCAGTGCTGGGTTGCTACAGTCGCTCTCTACATTCCGCCATGAGATCCCGCCGTAGCTCTGACCGCGGTGCCGCGATTTCTCGCAGCAGCTGAGTTACGCCGCTTGCTCCTCCTCGCGTTACTCCCTAACGTGCGCGAATACTTTTGCCTCCAGATCCCATGACGGCAATCCGGCAAGGAGGCTCGCCGCCTCACCGGAGATCGTGCGGTATCCACGGACCAGCCGGATGGCCATGACCCTTTGGGACGCGTTCAACCGGCGGGCTGGTTGCCATTTCAAGGAACGTGCCCACACCGGTGCTCCGTAAAGGGCCATGGACCGCACTCACCTTGCGACGACCGCGCGCCGCTTGAATGTAGCCCCGGCCTGTTCCAGTCTGGAAGCCAAATATCGGAAATGCTCCACAAAATGCCACCGGCTGTCGAGTACGAGTCCCAGGTACTACATCGTCGACCCGACGCCGATGTATACCCCTCCTACCGTTATTTGGGTAACCGACGGTGGCGCGTTCCGAGGACCATGAAAACACATGGCCTCAGACTTGTGCAGGGCAACCTCGAGTCCCAATTACTGGATCCTCTCCACGATTGTGGCAACCTCGCGTGTCGCTAGTTCAGCCGCCGCCTGGTGCGACCTCTCCTGCGCCAGGAGCAACGTGTCGTCAGCGTAGCTAACCACGTCAACTCCGCTAGGTAGATCGGCGCGCAGCACCCAGTCGTACCCGATGTCCCACAGATGTGGCCTCACGACCGATCCCTGTGGGGCACCGCACGACATCTCGCCGGTTCCACTCTCCCTGGTGACCGGGGTAGATGACGGCCCTATCCGTCAGATAGGCCATGATCACGCGACAGAGGTAGGTCGGCATCTGGTGATACCATGCCTCGCTGATGAAACTGCAGGGCAGGGTATTGAAAGCAGGCGATGTCTAGAGACACTGCCAAGACGACCCCACCCTGGGCCATTGCATATCCCGCCATGAGGGCTCGCACACGCATGATGGCGTCCATCGTAGAGCGCCTCCTGCGGAAACCAAAGTGGCTCTCCGCCAAATCCGGCCCCACCCGCACCAGCCGCTCGACGAGGCGGTCTGCAATGACTTTCAAAGAGCTTGCCTACCTCGTCGAGCAGCACGATGGGCTGGTAAGCAGACGGAGAGTCCGCAGGACGCCCCGGCTTCTTAATGAGGACCAGTTTCCCTGTCTTCCAACGAAGTGGGAACTGGCCCATCTCCAAACATGCGCTTAAGAGCCCCCTCAGTCGGGGCCCGAGAGCCGCCAAGGCCAGAACCCAGGTTTTCCCAGATAAGCCGTCGGGTCCTGGGGCGGTATTTTTGGCATTCAGCCTACGTACCGCCACTCTCAGCTCGACCTCGGTCACCTCCGGAGCATCGTCGACGTCGTCGTCGTCGGCGGTGTGATTCGCATCGGGCATCGCAGAAGGCGGCGCTATAGGCGGGGAAGTATATTCCCTCGTGAAAGGAACAGAGCGCTGGCGAGTGCTCTGTTCCCTCCACGAGCTGAGGCCGGAGACTGCGTCAGCGGGCAAGCCCATGAGCGAAGTTTATCCTGCACCATTTTGTAGGGGCGTCTCCACTACGGGTTCCTGTTCAGAGTCCCCAGTGACTTCGCGGGCCAGTCCCTTGGCCCGCAGGATTTCCGCTCGGCGGGCGGCCCTCGCCTCTCTGTACCCCTCGTACAGCTCCGCCTGAATGGCTTCCATATCCGGAGAATAGTTACGGAGCCTGCGGTGCCTGGTGTACCGGCTTCGCGCAGCAACGCACGCCTTGCGCAGAGCCGTAAGCTCCGGCGACCACCAGTACACCTGGACCCGCGGAATTGCCAGGTCACATATCAGACATGGCCTCCCGGAACCACTCCGCCTCGAAAAGAATACGAAAAATAAAATGACGTCACTCAAAAGCGTGTTTTTAAGTTTTTATAAACTACTAGCTGATCCGGCAAACGTTCATACGAAAATACTAAAATCGCGATTAAAAATGTGGGGTGGGGGTAGGAGGGTGTAAAATACTTTACGACGTTTTCTCATACCTACCAAATATAGAAAAAAAAAACATGAAAATCGGTAGAGCCGTTTCGGAGTGCAATCACAAACACTGTGACACGAGATTTTTATATATATATTAGAAGAATAGCTGGCCTGGCAAACGTTCTTCTGCGATAAAAAAATAGGGGTTGAGGGTAGGAGGGTGAAAAATTATTTACGACCTATTCTCATACCTACGAGGGTCATTCAATAAATACTTAGCCTACAAAAAGTAAACGAAAATTTTGGAAAAGTGGCAATTTATTTTTCAACATAGTCTCCTTTTAGTTCGATACACTTAGCCCAGCGATGCTCCACTTTTTTAACCCGTCCGAAAAATAGTTTTTGTCAAACTCTGCAAAATAGGCCTCCGTGGCGGCGATAACCTCCTCATTCGATCCATATCTATTCCCGGCGAGTGATTTTTTCAGATTAGGAAACAGAAAGAAGTCACAAGGGGCCAAATCTGGAGAATACGGTGGATGGGGCAGCAATTCGTAGCGTAATTCGACCAATTTGGCCATGGCAACGGCAGACGTGTGAACCGGTGCGTTGTCGTGGTGAAACAGCACTTTTTTCTTCGCCAGATGGGGTCGTTTTTTCTTTAATTCGGCATCGAATCGGCCCAATAAATCGGCATAGTAAAGCCCTGTAATTGTTTTACCCTTCTCGAGGTAATCGATGTAGATCACACCTTGTGAATCCCAGAAAACGGTGGCCATAACTTTTCCGGCCGATTTTACAGTTTTCGCCTTCTTTGGAGCACGTTCCCCGGTCTGGATCCATTGTTTTGATTGCTCCTTGGTCTCTGGTGTGTACCAGTGGATCCAGGTTTCATCGACGGTCACAAAACGACGCAAAAACTCCGCTGGATTCCGCTTAAACAGCGCCAAACACGTCTCCGATGTGGTCTCACGGTTGCGCTTGTTTTCTGGTGTGAGTAAACGCGGCATCCATCGCGCCGACAGCTTTCTCATGCCGAGTTCCTCGTGAAGAATATGATGCACTGTTCCTTCTGAAATGCCTACAGTCTCAGCTAGCTCCCGAACCTTCAATCGGCGATCTGCCAATACGAGATCATGGATTTTTTTAATGTTTTCCTCCGTAGCAGCTGTTTTCGGTGCACCTGGATGTGGTTCATCAAAAACCGACGTACGGCCACGTGCAAACTCGTTGAACCAATTCTTGACGGTGGCCATCGATGGAGAAGAGTCACCGTACACAGCATCCAAGCGCTCTTTGATTTCGATGCGCGTTTTCCCTTCCAAAAATAGGAATCGAATCACCGAACGATATTGCTCTTTTTCCATTTTTGTAAAACCGATCGACACGTTCGCTTCCATAAGTTGTCAAATTAAAACAAATGAAGGGATTGGAATGAAAATTTGAAAAAAGAATTAAAAAAGAATGTGCTACACTGTGGTAAAACTCTTTTGAAACTACAGCGCCCTCTGGCGATGAGGCTAGGTACTTATTGAATGCACCTCGTATCACATATACAAAAAAAAACATTAAAATCGTCGAGCCGTTTCGGAGGAGTGCAACCACAAACACGGTTTTTTTTTTTTTGGGGGGTTGGAAATCATCTTATGACTTCTTCCGCTCTAGGGTGGAGCGGAAGGGCGTGTCAGACTCTTACTGACTAAAACCCACCCCTGTTCCTCCCTGCCCTACATGCCCAGGGGCGAGGTAACTCTTTCGAATTTATCCTCAACCCCCGGGCAGGCATTGGCCGTGGCAGGCCCCGTCCTTTTGCTGACAACTCTTGTTCGGCGCGCGTGGAACACTACGCGCCGTCGACTCTCGGGCCTGGTGCTGATCGGACGGCGAGACCACAAACACGGTGACACGAGATTTTTATACACCTTGTGAGGCACATATACGCACATACGTGTACCGGTGATTCAGTACATGATTCTGGACCCCCTAAGCATTGTAATTTTTGGTCGGCGTTTTCGTCAATCTTGAAATTTTTGTAAATAAAATACCTACAGCTGTTTCGCTAGAGTTCATTCACGTCGCCGGCTTAATACCTACTTATCTACGGCGGCGCGCGGCGCGCTCGCGAGCGTAGGTAACTAGTAATGCAGAGCGTTGAGATCGCATTGTTTACAATACATTACGCGCTCAAAAATGTCAATTTCTGTAACCGATCATTACCGAGATAAATGACTATCATAATTTTTTTAGTGTCATTAGGTGTAAACTTTCCGCGAAGTTTGCAGTATCTTGTTCCTTACAGCCTGTATACCTAGTAGATAATAATTATTTTCATTATTTCTAGGGCAGTTCATGAATATCAAAACTCGTTTCCTTGCACCATTTGTGATAAAGTGTTTCGATGGAAAACAAGTCTGAAACGACATTTGGAGAAACATGAAGTTAAGGTGAGTGTGGTTTATTTTAATCCGACTAATTTTAAAAACGACCTTTTTTCCGCGGCATTGCTCTGGTGGTCTTATAGAGATGTGCGGAACAGGGCCTCTATTGAAAAACTGGCCAAGTGCGTGTCGGACTTCACATATTTAGGGTTCCGTACTAAATGAGGGAATTTCCAAGAAAAATCTGATTTATCAATATATTGGTATTTGTTAGTAAAATATAATATTATATTTGTTTATTATTACGTATAATAAACATAGTAAAAAACGTAATAATAAACAGTATCACCAAATTTCAAGGTCAATGGGAAGTTAAAAAATTCTTCGTAATAAAATTTTGTTAAGAAAGCTGACTTTGGTGGCTTCTAATTCCTTTGTCTTCCAATATTTTTTAAAACCAAAAATATAGTATTTGTCTATTCAACAAGCTCTAAACAACGATACTTACCCCGTTTGATGGCATAGGTCAATTTTTTTTATATATGGGAGCTCCATTAAACAACATTAAAAAATAAAATTGTCAATTTGTATGGCTTTGGGTCAACAAGATGCTTATACTGTGAAAATTTGGAGACTTTAGCTCCAACCCTTTGGCTGTAAAACCTGTGTGACAGACGACGCGGACGTACAGATAGACGGACACGTGAGTGACAGCAATAGGGCCCCGTTTGGACCCTTCGGGTACGCACCCCTAAAAAGGAAGATCCTCCGCCCAGATAAGTTACGGTATCTTGCGTTCCGGAAAAAAATTCACTCGACCAAACCTTAGTTAAGTTTAAGTAAACGAAACAACCCAAGCGGATATACAAAGCACGCGGTAAATGTACCTATTTTCGTTTTCATCCCAACGCCCACTAAGTTTCTTCATCGATCATCTCCAACACAGCGCACACTCCTTTCTATTTACCTTCGCCACAGTCGCGTCACACGCGCGCTCTGTCCGTTACGGGACGTAGCGTTGTATGGAAAGAGTTTTTGGCGGGATTTTGTCGATTGAAGTTCAGTGGCTGTTTTAATTATTCGTTTATTGATTCCTAGTGGATATTGTGATGTAAATTTGGTGTAGTTTTGTGTCTCAAGTGTCTCAAGTGTCTACGCAACCGGACAATATGTGGAATCATTAAATTGTCAGCTCCATGTTATTGTAGTATTGACTACCTCAGCGAAGCTTGCCGAGAAGGCTGACTGTCGAGTCAGCCTTCTCGTTACCAAATAACAGATACCTAACATTTGTTACCAAATACAGCAAAAAACATTAGAATATGTTACATCTGCATTCTAATGGAAAAAAAGTAAAAGTATACTACGTAAGACTAGGCAATATGGTCAAAAGACTTTTTTTTTATTTACCCCTAAGGGAAGGCTCCTTCGGGGGAAAAAAAAGTAGCATGGCAACTATGCGAACGCTCAAAACGATGTCATCGGCGTTGTAGGGACAGACATAACTATCAAAAATCTGAACGTGCCAAGTCCCAGGTGGTGTGGTGATGGCGAACATCATAGATACATACATGTCATACCGTCATGTACCCCTGACAACAATCAGGCCCGGACACCACAAATATACAAACAATTGAGTTACCATATTTTCGACTTCATACCCACAACGACAAAGTCGATATTCCTTTGTCAAATTACCCATCTTTAGTACCTTATTCGTTCGCAGGGTAAGTCATCATCAGCTGCAGCATATTGCTCCATGTGTAACGTCAGCTTCGCATCTATATTCTCGTACCAGAGACATTTGAAGAACAGTCTCAAACATGTCACTCAAGATCAACTCAAGTAAGTAATACATTGATATTATTTGACCTATTCGAGCAGATAGATAATAACAACCAGAGTCGAGTTGCAAGGTTAAGCAACGCTTGCCGAGGTCATACCGTAGATGGATGCGCTGCGTGTCGCGGGTTTGATCCCCGCACAGAACAAATATTTGTATGGCCTACAGATAGTTGTTCCGGGTCTGGGTGTCTTGTTTATGTGAGTTTACATGTTTGTGAACGCACCCACGATACTGGAGAAATCCCTAGTGTGAGGCAACGTTTTAAAACAAACAGATAGAATGAAAAGAAGAGTCTCTTCCTTGCCTCGGCAAGCACGCTAGGCTGTAGGTTCTTGCTGTTATTTGTGTGTAGTTGTTACGGGTTCTTAGAAGCTAGAAAATTTGACAGCAATATTGCCATGGGGTATTGCGTTGCCCAGTTACTGGGCTGTGGAGGTCGGATACGTAGTCACACCAAGTAAAATGACCCGGCAAGTGCGTGTCGGACATACTCTTACGTAAGTACGATTTCTTTGAAAATAATTGGGAATCACTATCTAAGAACGGTATGGATCATATTTGAACCAAAATGCAGTTAGGTGTTCAGGCATAAACAAGTTTATTCTAGTTTACTAGGGTTCCGTACCCGAAGGGTCCAAACGGAGTCCTATTGCTGTCACTCACGTGTCTGTCCGTCGTTGTCACAAAATTTTGTTCCGAAATTTTTTCTAACTTTCCAATGATCTATGAAGTTGTGGTGATAATGTTTTATTATTACGTATATTTTACTAACAAATACCAAAATATTGATAACCAGATTTTTAGGGTTCCAAAATCCGTCTGTCCGTCAGTCACAGCCAATTTGCTCCGAATCTGATGGACTGATAGAGTTGAAATTTGGTACACACATGAATATCTGTGACCCAAACACGGACGTGTAAAAATTAATTTGGTACACACATGAATATCTGTGACCCAAACACGGACGTGTAAAAATTAATTTGGTACACACATGAATATCTGTGACCCAAACACGGACGTGTAAAAATTAATTTGGTACACACATGAATATCTGTGACCCAAACACGGACGTGTAAAAATTAATTTGGAATATGGGCGTCACTTTTGGGGTGAAAATCGGAAAATTATAAATCAAAGTTTTTCAACCTGTGTCGTGCGACATATCAAATGAAAGGGCACATTGTGAGGGTCTCGAATATATTTTTTTCATAATTTTAAAATACATAATTATGAAGTTATTTAAGAAAATAGATAAAAAAATTACCATTCCCGCCAACCCCCCCCCCCCCCCCCCCTATCTCCGAAACCACTGGGCCTATAATTTTGAAAAAAAAAAAAACTGAAAGTAGTTCTTTACTTATAGATTACAGGAAAACCTTTAGGGTGGAGGCAGTTTAAAAAAAAAACCTGATAAAAATATGATTTCATCGGAACCCTTTGCGCGCGAATCCGACTCGCTCTTGGCTGGTTTTTTCTTGGATAATTCCCTCATTTGGTTCTGTAACCGATACAGAACCCTAAAAACATGCAGTAAGGGGTTAATAATAAATTACATTTGGAGTTTAACTAAAATCGAATTAATTGTTATTAATTAAGGACCTCTCTGGGTAAAGACCTCCAGTCTCTTTGCTTATTTCATCAGCCCATCTTTCTTGTGGTCTTACTTGTCTTCGTTTGCCTTTTGGGTCTGTCCACTTCTGGCTGGAGTCGCGGATAAATTCGAAAGACAGTTACCGCAGCCCCTTGGCACAGGCAACTGAAGGAACAAGGGTGAGTTGTAGTCAGTAAGAGTCTGACACGCCCTGCCGCTCCGCCCAGGGTTTACTTAGTTACTTGCTTGGACTACTTATAGTCGTGTGATCTGGCTACATTTAAAATACTGGTATTCAACTGTATCCAGTTAGACTGAAAGCCGACCTAAACATAGTTGGGAAAAGTCTGTTGTAGTTCTAAGTGTCCGCCGGGATCTTCGACTCAACGTGCTTTCTGAGGCACTGTAACGGTCTCGGTAACTAAGGGATGGCTCCCACGAGCACTTTTTTTTTAGTTTAGTTCTCAGCATTTTTTTGTCTTTGTCGCTGTTTCTTCGCCGAGATTTGGACGATACGCACACGGCAGCGTCAGCAACGCAACTTTTTTGTAAAAAAAAACTGAGTATTAAATAAAAAAACTTTTTGAGCGGCAAATTCTTTCGACTGTCGCGTCGCTACATGCGCGCACTTTCATACAAGCCCATAGACTTGATGTGAGAGACAAAATAGTTGCGGAGACAATAGTTGCTTGTGCTATCACTAAAGGGATGGTCACCAATCCATGGACAAACCACGGCAAACGTACTTAATCCTTCGATCGACAGTTATTGAAAAAGTTTATCATAAAAAAAATTATAAAAGTTTAATTCGACCCACTTCCCGGTTTCCGATCGAGCTGAAATTTAGCATCCATGTTAAGTTTTGATGACAATGATGGTTAGCTAAGTGACGTCATTCTAAATCCAATATGGTGGACTAAAGATGGCGGGTTAGTTATTTTTTATGCATTTCCGTGATAGGAGTATCCAATTAAAGGGTTTGCTGAGATGAATCGGAAAGATAAAATGACGTCACTAAAGCGTGTTTTTTTTTTATTTCAGATTCATCTGCGACCATTGTAACAAACGCTTTGCCGATAAAACGAAACTAAGAGATCACATAGAAGAGAAACATTTGCACAAGACTTATCAATGTCAAATCTGTCTGAAGGTAAGACTACAGCATTGGTTCTATACTGTTAGAGAATGCCTTATTGCAGTAAGTGCCTCCATAGACGGACGTGCTTGGAGCCAGTGCCGACAGCTTCAAGCGGTCGCTTGTAATTAGGCAGCTTAAGCCTTCTTGTTTTCGGCCTGCGGACGGCGAGCAGTGGGTAGCTCGCCGTCCGATCAGCACCAGGCCCGTGAGTCGACGGCGCGTAGTGTTCCATGCGCACCGAACAAGAGATGTTGTCAGCCACCACTGACGGGGCCCATCGTGGCCGATGCCTGCATGCCTAGGGGTAGCGGATAAATTCTAAAAATGAGTTACCGCACCCCTGGGCACTCAGGCAGTGAAGGAACATGGGTTGGTTTTAGTCAGTAAGAGTCTGGCACGCCCTCCCGCTCCACTCAGAGCGGGAGAAGTCATTGGATGATTTCCCACCCCCCCAAAAAAAAAAAGCCTTGTTGGTTTTCTGACCTCAATTTCAAATTACGTTCTTTCGTACTTAGTTTTTAAATTCATATTCAAATATTACTTGCCTTCTCGGTCTAGTCTCTGTTTTTATTTTAGAAATCAGTTTAAATTCAGCCGCCGAGCTGAAGCTAGACTAAGCTCCTATCTATCATTGTCATTTTCCTACTCTTCAATAACTGACAGTTACCAGTTTCCAAGAGTTGTACAGGCCTTCTGTGAATATTAAAATATACGTTTTAAGGTGGAAGCGCCAGGGTAACCCGCGAAATTAATTTATTCTTACGTTTTTTGCAATTTGCAGGTCAGTATCAGGTTTTATGTTGATCAAAATATGATTCGCGGCCGTAGCAAGTACGTATTTAAAGTAATCATTAAAATCATCAATACAACCTTCTAAGTTCATATTGATGTATGGAATGACTGTTTCATGAAATCATGACATTTGACATCAATTCTAACTAAGAGAGTTGTATTGATGATTTTAATGACTATAATTCTATAAATACATACTTGCTATGATCGTGAAACATATTTTTATCAACATAAAACCTGACACTGACCTGCAAATTGCAAAAAAGGTTAAGAAATTTTAATTTCGCGGGCTACCCTGTATATTTTCAGAGGACACGGTGGAGCATACGGTGGAGGTTTGCCCCGCTTGGGCAGAACACCGCCGTGTCCTCGTGGATGCAATAGGCGGCAGCGACCTCTCGCGCCGTGCCCTGGTTCAGGCCATGGTACGGAGCGAGAGGGAATGGGGGGCCGTCTCCTCCTTCTGCGAAGCAGTAATGCTCGCGAAGCCCTGCGGCACACGTTAGGGAGACTCAACAACGGCAGAGTCGCCCTAGCGCCCTCAGCAGCAGCCGCCGCAGGAGACGCCAGGGGCTGCGAGACGATCTCCGGCCACCGTTGACCCGGGCCTGCGGACGGCGAGTAGTGGGTAACTCGCCGTCCGATCAGCACCAGGCCCGAGAGTCGACGGCGCGTAGTGTTCCACGCGCGCCTCAAAGAGTTGTCAGCAAAGGACGGGGCCTGCCACGGCCGATGCCTGCCCGGGGGTGGAGGATAAATTCGAAAGAGTTACCTCGCCTCTGGGCACGTAGGGCAGGGAGGAACAGGGGTGGGTTTTAGTCAGTAAGAGTCTGACACGCCCTTCCGCTCCACCCTAGAGCGGAAGAAGTCATGAGATGATTTCCCACCCCCCAAAAAAAAAAAAACCCTGTATATTTTACCTTAAAAGCCACTGTGTCGGATGAACTTGCAGGACTATTACTTCACAGTTGATAAACGTGTGTAAGATGAATTACCCACTATGTTTTTTTTTTTTTGCATTACGGTTATTTTTTATTGATTCTATGTTTGTTCGTTACAGCCTTCTAAAAACCGCGTAGGTTTGGACCAGCACATCCGCAATGTGCACAAAGGAAGACCTAATAATAAGATGTGCCATCATTGCGGGAAAGGGTTCCCTGTGAGTATCTACTTTTTTTTATAGCCTACAGAGTGTCCCACTGCTGGTCAAAGGCGGAGGCCAAATCGCCTAAGACAGAGAGGTTTGGAGGGAGAAAGGGGAGCCTTTCTGTCTTGGGCGATTTCTGGCCAACTTTGCCCCTCAAACTTGATCAGATCGTCAGACCATCTTCGCCGCGGTTGACCTCGACGGCGACGTCTTCCGTCTGGCGTCCAATGAGTGACGATCCTTGCCCACCTGTCTGGGTGCATTCTTGCAACGTAGCCAGCCCACTCCCACTTCAGCCTAGCTGTTTTCCCCCAACATCTGCTACTTGAGTTATGGAGCGCATGGTGGTGTTTCTAACGCGATCTGATCGCTTAACACCTATTATTCTGCGCTCCCTTGCCTGTTGACAAATCTTGAGTTTGGACTTTTGTTGTTTGGTAAGTGACCAACCTTGTGCACCATAGGTTAACACGGGCAAGATGCACATGTCAATGAGTTTTCTTTAAGTGTTATAGGAAGACTTCCTTTCAAGCATCTACTATCAACGAGAATTGCCTAATTATACCTTTTTAAGGCGCAATTATTTATACGACTTTTTATGTTTTTTTTTTTTTTATTGTTGATAGGCACGCGTTTGACCACTATCTGACCTGATGGTAAGCGATGATGTGGTCGAAAATGGAGCACGCTTGCCTAGAAGTAACCTATTCACTTTTGACTTAAAGACTCCCAGGTTGTAGCTATCGGGAAACACAGACTCCGGTTTTTAATTGAACATCACGTCTAAACGACTAGTTTTATTTCTTTGAATAAAATATATGTTACTCTAGACTATTTCCGTCGTAATTTGATCTCAGAATAGTTGAAATTATATTTTTATAACATTGTGTAATTAATTTGTTAAGTTATGTCTAACGCAGATAAATAATTGAGAATCACGCAAAAACTATAAAGCGTGTTTTTATGCAACCTTAACCATTTTAAAGATCATTTAATTATTTATAATTTAGTCTCAGTGTTTTAGTTTATTTAATACTTGTTGTTTTACGTGTAATAAATTAATAATGCGTCTAATTTTGGACGGGGCTCCTTGATGGGCGAGTCCTATTACTGGGTGGACATACGTCGCGTTACGTGAGCTCAGCGCAGAACACGCAAGCTAACCACTCAAGGTCGTTGGCAGCTAATAGCGCCTTAACATGCTAGTATTAGCTTCAGCTGTAACTATGTCAAAATATCTTAGAAGTTATACACTTCTGGACACATCTATTGGCCCACCTTGTATTTTCAGTTTCGTTTGGTCCTAGCTAAAATTTTATATTAGGTCGAGCAAAAAGTTTTTATGCAGTTTTGAACCTGGCACATTCACAATTTCATTCAATAGTCTTTTTTTGAATTTCGACACAGAATTCAAAGAAACAAAAGACAATTTGGAGCCTGTTTGTTGATATCAAACAATCGAATACTAAGAAAACTTGGTTTTATTGGTTTACTTGGATTTAATTCTTGAAAAAGTGATTGATATCTTTGGTTTTGCAACAAACATTACTTATTCTTAACATTAAGGTGAGGTTCTATCAATAATCTATGGATACTTCACCTGAAGTCGCCGCCCAAGCTGTGGCACTTATTCAGGCCGGACACAGCCAAAGAAACGTGAGTGCTTAACTTAATTTAAGTCGATCTGCGGTCCGAAATGTTTATCGGAGGTACCTAGAGACTGGGGGCTTTGTTCGTCGCCAAGGAAGGCCACGATCTCGGGTCACAACTGAAAGGCAGGATCGATTCATCGTGACGACCAGCTTGAGAAATTGTCACCTTACCTCCATTGAGATACAAAACCAACTTCGCGACTTCCACGGAGTATCTGTGAGCGCTCGAACTGTTCGGAGAAGGTTAAAAGAACGCGATATGGTACCACACAAGCCAGCTAATGGACCCAAACTAACGCGAGCCCACCGAACAGCGCGCCTTCATTTCGCACGCAGTCATTTAAATTGGACACAGCAAGATTGAAGCCGTGTTACTCTTTTCTGATGAGTCTAAAATTGTGTTACATGGCAATGATGGAAGGAAGAAGGTCTAC
Organism: Polia nebulosa; assembly: GCA_951329385.1. Taxonomy (NCBI): domain Eukaryota; kingdom Metazoa; phylum Arthropoda; class Insecta; order Lepidoptera; family Noctuidae; genus Polia; species Polia nebulosa. The sequence continues at coordinate 12,582,533 of OX589608.1, forward strand.
CGACGTAAGGGAGAGCGTTTCGCACAATGCTGCTTTGAAGAGAGGGTTGCTTATGGCGGTGGCTCATGGACTGTCTGGGGCGGTATATCCGCGAGTGGCAAAACTCAACTTGAGGTTGTTACAGGACCACGGCTGCCAACATTAAATTCTGAAAGGTACATTCGTGAGTGCTTAGAACCTCACGTGATACCATACGCGGACTATGTGGGCCCAAATTTCCTTTTTATGCATGATAATGCAAGACCATGCGGTTGGCATCGTCAGGGAATATCTTCGGAATGTGAACATCACAGTTATGGACTGGCCAGCCAGAAGCCCAGACATGAACCCCATTGAGCACATGTGGGACGAGCTAAAAAGACGTGTTAGGGCTCGTCAGCCAGTTGCCCAGACGATGCAGGAGTTGAAAACTGCCATAGAAGAGGAATGGGAGATGATCCCTCAAAATTTCATAGAGCGGTTGATAAACTCTATGCCTAATCGTATGAGAGCTGTGGTAGATGCCCATGGAGGCAACACGCGTTGTTAAATTAAACCTTTATTTGATAAAACATGTTTTTTATTCAAAAATCAATTGCCTTTAACAAGGCGCATATCCGACTTGTTAGGCATAGCTCCATGTCGTATGGTATTCTGAATTCAAATTTAAAACAATACGATCGAAAAAGATGGTAAAATGTATCAGGTTTAAAACTGCATCAACAGTTTTTGTTCAATCTAGCAATCATATTTCGGTAGGGGCCACCGAAACCTAAACTCTAAGGTGGGCCAATAGATGTGTCCAGAAGTGTATTTGACTCACTTACCGGTTTTTGGTTGAGGAAGCGCCAGGGTTACCCGCGAAATTCAAATTTTATTTCGTTTTTTTTTTAATTTATACCTATTATCAGATTGTATTTTGATCAAAATATGATTCGCGGACGTAGCAAGTACGTATTTACAGAACTGTAATCTAAGTTCATATTGATGTATGGAATGACTGTTTCATGAAATCATGACATTTGACATCAATTCTAACTGAGAGAGATTTTAATGATTACAATTCTATAAATACGTACTTGCTACGGCCGCGAATAATATTTTGGCCAACATACAACCTGATACTGGCCTGAAAATTGTAAAAATCGTCAGAAAATTTGAATTTCGTAATGCTAAACATTCCAAGCTGGATACATGTTTAGTTTGGATGACAATGCATGGTTAGAGTGACGTCATTCTAAATCCAATATGACGTACTTCCAAAGTTAGCAGTAGTTAACTACAAGTGAATCCAATAAAAGCAATAGATTTATTGTTTTTGAGTATCTTTCTCAATTTCTCCGTTCAAAATTTCTTCAATCTAATATTTTATTTTTATTTTCAGACTAAAGTCCAATTGGAGTCCCACATTCGCTCTCACACCGGAGAGAGACCGTTTATATGTGAATACTGTCCAACCACATTCTCACAGCAGTCCAACTTATACAAACATAATAGACAGGTAAATATAACATAAAATTAAAGTAATGTTAGTAAGAGAAAGTGTGAATTTTATGTTTTATGAGTTTGTGTATATGTGGAGGGTAAGCTCCGAAACCACAGCTTCTATTTGAAAAACTCTTGAATCAATCTGCCTAGCCTTTTCCTAACTATCTTGGGGTCGGCTTCCAGTCTAACCGGATGCAGCTGAATACCAGTATTTTACATGGAGCGACTGCCTATCTGACCTCCTCAACCTAGTTACTGGGTAGTACGATATCCCTTGGTAAGACTGGTTGTCAGACTTCCGGGCTTCTGACGACCCGTAACGACTGTCAAAGATTCACGATTGACAGCCGGGACCAACGGCTTAACGTTTTGCCGAGGCACGGAGGGAGTCTCTGTATGTATAGATCATCCATGGATCAACCTCGGCAAGCATAGCTTAACCTGATGGATCGACCCGTGCGGCTGTTATTACTTTAGCTACGAGCTCCTCTTGAAAGTCGAGTCTTAAAATACTCTTGAATGCGAAAGTAAAAATGGACAGATGCGACCTTTGGCGGGAAACGCAATCTCCTGATGATTTCGTCTCTCCGCAGACCATGTCCGACCTTCCATCTTTTTCATGCCCTGTTACGTGCTCACGTAAAGATCTAATGACAGCGTAATTATTGCTGTGGCCAAATACTGGGCCAGGCCAGGAATTTAATTAAGAATACAATATTTATGCCATCGACACGCTAAGAAGAATGCATAATATTATTAGGATACTACCGACTGGACTGATAACGAATTCTTTCACATAGATAGCTACTGTATTGTTAAATAAGCGTGGCTAAACAGACGCACGGGTCAATCGATCAAGGTACGGTAGCCGAGGCCGGTCCTTGGATGGGTGATCATTCATTTTGAGCGGGAGGGCGTGTCAGACTCTTGCTGACTAAAACCCAGCCGTGTTCCTTCAGTTGTCTGTGCCAGGGCCGGGGAGACTCTTTCAGACACTCCCACGACCCATATACAGCATGTAACAAAAACCCAGTCCGATCCTGAAGGGTATTAGTATCGTATTGCGTACGTAGATTATTATTTTTCCCCAATGAAAATAATTAATTTACAAAAAAAGAAAAACTTATCAAAGACAACACTAAGCGCTCGACAAAGTTCACCTACAGTTTCGTGTCAAAGAAGCCGCCTGAGCGAGACGGTCTTTTTGATCCTTTGTTAGAGTGCCTACAGCGCGGCTAGTGCAGGGCGGTATCGTTTGAAATAAAAATAGGTAAAGATGAAAAGATTTCGCCGGCCGGTGGAGTGTAAACTTATGAAAATTTGCCATATTTAGTGTTAAATTTCGCATATTTTATATAAAAAAAAATCTTTATCTATTGGTTTTTATGTACGTTTTTTTCTAGTACGTATGTTAAACCAGGAATACGCCTTTATTGGATCGGACAGTGTTTTTGTTACATGCTGTATAATAGACCCCTGCGTGCCTCAAAACCATATACGTATGATTATAAAATCATATACCTAAAATAAAAATCTACAAAATACCATAATATTACCAATTTCATGTTTAAATTATCAATTCAGTAATAGAAATAATAATTCAATAATAACAATGACAATTCGATAATAACAATTACAAAAGTAGTCATTTAATAATAACAAAAACTTGTCTTGGCTGTCATTCTTACGATTGTTTTTAGTCGTTACGGGCAGCTGCTTGAAGATCTGGTAAACAGTCTTACCAAGGAGTATCGTAGTAGTGAAGGTTTGATAGGCAGACGCTCTATGTAACATAATTGTATTCAGCTGCATCCGGTGAGACTGGAAGCCGATCACAACATAGTTGACAACAAGCTGGGTAGATGATGAAAAGATGAGACCCAAAACATCTTTTCTCTTTTTAACTTTTAAACTCTTTTTAATGTGTCAAAATTGACGCGTACCTTAGCGACGAGGAATCAGTGTCATATGGCGTTCCTCAAGGAAGTATCCTGGGTCCAAAATTATTCCTAATTTACCTCGACGATCTGTGCAGGATGTCTCCCAGACTATATATGCGTATGCAGATGACACTGCGATTCTCGTGCATGGACTTATTTGGGATATAGTGAAAATACAAGCAGAAATGGCTCTGGCTCAACTAAAGGAGTGGCTTAACTCAAATGTACCTACACTTTTTTTTTTGATGGGTCGAAAATCATCCAATGACATCTCCCGCTCTGGGTGGAGCGGGAGGGGGTGTCAGACTTTTACTGACTAAAACCCACCCCTGTTTCTTCCCTGCCCTGAGTGCCCAGGGGCGCGGTAACTCTGTTTCGAATTTATCTACAACCCCTGGGCAGGCATCGGCCATGACGGGCCCCGTCCCTATTGCTGACAACTCTTTGAGGCGCGCGTGGAACACTACGCGCCGTCGACTCTCGGGCCTGGTGCTGATCGGACTGCGAGCTACCCACTACTCGCCGTCCGGAGGCTCTGGCAAATCTACTCACACTTAACATACAGAAAACCACCTACATACCTATTGCAATACGTCGTACTACCACACCGTCAGACATCTTTCTATAACCGAAAGAGTTGTCAGTAATAGATGACGGGGCCCGCCATGGCCTGGCCAGGGGTTGTGAATAAATTCGAAACAGAGTTACCGCGCCCCTGGGCACTCAGGGCAGGGAAGGAACAGGGTTTTAGTCAGTAAGAGTCTGACACGCCCACCCGCTCCACCTAGAGCGGCAGATGTCATTGGATGATTTCCCAGCCCCAAAAAAAAAAAAGGATCACCTACTTGTGCACATTTCTGTAATTATTTTAGTAAATAAACTTTAACACACTTATATTAACTTCACTTGTAACTATGTAAACATCTAAGTTAAATTTGACCCTCTTCCCGGTTTCCCATTAAGATGATTTTTTGCATACATGTTTAGTTTGGATGACAATGCATGGGTAGCTAAGTGACGTCATTCTAAATCCAATATGGCGGACTCCCAAAGATGGCGGACTAGTTATTTTTTATGCCTTCCCATGATGATGAAAGAGTTTGCTGAGAAGAAAAATAAAATGACGACACTTTAAATTTAATATAAAAAGACGTCACTTTAAATTTAATATAAAAAGACGTCACTTTAAATTTAATATAAAAAGACGTCACTTTAAATTTAATATAAAAAGACGTCACTTTAAATTTAATATAAAATGACGTCACTTTAAATTTAATATAAAAAGACGTCACTTTAAATTTAATATAAAAAGACGTCACTTTAAATTTAATATAAAATGACGTCACTTTAAATTTAATATAAAATGACGTCACTTTAAATTTAATACAAAAAGACGTCACTTTAAATTTAATATAAAATGACGTCACTATAAATTTAATATAAAAAGACGTCACTTTAAATTTAATATAAAAAGACGTCACTTTATTTTAATATAAAATGACGTCACTTTAAATTTAATATAAAAAGACGTCACTTTAAATTTAATATGGCGGACTCCCAAAGATAGTCGACTGGAAGCGTGTTAATACTTTTTTAATTTATGATATTTTATTATTCAAGAATCTCTTTTGTCTATTTCTTTCAGGTCCATCTCAACATAAAGTCCAAGCGCTATCCTATAGGTAAGCGGAAAGAGGAAAAACTGCCGGATGTGCCCACAATAGACCAGACTCAACCCATAGACCCATACAGGCCGGTGCCCATACTGCACTATACTGCTGAAAAAATGTTCGGCATGTGAACATAACACGCCTGCTTTGCCCAAAGTATTGGGCAGAGGTTTATCTAATACAACTTATTCAAGAGCCTAAGGCGCAATTATACGACTTCTAATGATTTTGAATTCAACATCACGTCTAAACGACTAGTCTTATTTCTTTGAAAAAAATATATGTTACTCTAGACAATTTTCTTTGTAATGTGAAATTTGAATATTTGATATTATATTTTTCTACCAAAGTGTAATTCATTTGTAAAGAAGGCGCAATTATACGACTTCTAATGATTTTGAATTGAACATCACGTCTAAACGACTAGTCTTTTTTTTTTGAAAAATAAATATATGTTACTCTAGACAATTTTTTCCTAATGTGAAATGTGAATATTTGAAATTATATTTTTATAACAAAGTGTAATTCATTTGTAAAAAGTAATGTCTAAAGCGGCTAAAAAATTGAGAATCACGCAAAAACTCTTAAGCGTATTTCTATGAAACCTTCACCATTTTAAAGATCATTTAATTATTTATCTTTTAGTATACGTGTTTTAGTATAATACCTGTTGTTTTATGTATAATAAATGAATAGGCGTCTAATTTGGAACAGCGCTCCTTGATGGGCGAGTCCTATTACTGGGTGAAAGTGAACTCAGCACAGAACACGCAAGCTAATCACTCAAGGTCGTTGGCATATAACTGCGCCTTATGCTCAGCAAACGCGCTCACTACCAATAACAACGAAGCAGCTCAAGTCCGTCTAAGCAATATTTAAAATTAGTGTCCGGCCAAGTGGGTGTCGGACTTTACACATTAAGGGTTCCGTACCAAATGTATTTTTGACTGTATGGCTTTGGGTCAACAAGATGCTGATACTGAGAAAATTTGAAGACTGTAGCTCCAACCGTTTGGCTGTAAAACCTGTGCGACAGACGACGGAGTGACAGCAATAGGGCTCTGTTTGGACCATTCGGGTACGGAACCCTAAAAAATGTGTTTCGGCTGGAAAAAAAAATGTAACTTTTTTTTTATTGTCCAGTCGAAATTATTTTAATAAATGTATCAAAAACTTTATGATATTCCAGAAGATTAAATGAGATTATAATATTAAACTAAATAAAATGTAAATGTAGAAAATTCTTTTTGTATTGTGCAATTCCTAATATAATCGTATTAAAAGGCCTATAAAACGAGTTTCTTTACTCTACCCTTATGAGTTCCTTTAAACCAGCCATGCTGGTTTTATAAATGGTAGGACAGTTGAATTGGGCTAGTAGGTATGTTTTGTTTTCATGAGTAGGTACCTACTCTCATTACACATGATGACAAGGGTCTAAAGCTAAATAGTTTAACCTCTGAGCCCCGGCAACTCACCGGTGAGTTTAACAAAAAAAAAAATTATTTAAGTGATAAAAATAAATAATTGGCTGTCAACCCGGGTTGTCGTCGGGATTCAATTTGACAACCCGGATTTTGCCGCTGGGCCTAAAATATATTTTAAAAAGCAAAAGCCCACTGTTGCGCATGTCATCTGAAACTCTAATATACTCAAATATTAGGCTGGCTTCAAAGCTGTCCGGGAGACCCGTATCGGCTCCCGGAACGGAGACATAAGTGAGAAGCAAGAACATCGTTTCACAGCGCCACAGAGCGGGTCGCGTACGGACCAATCCGCGTCGCTGTGAAACGATGTTTTCGTAGTTTTTTTTTTGTGGTGTGGGAAATCATCCAATGACATCTCCCGCTCTGGGTGAAGCGGAAGGGCGTGTCAGACTCTTACTGGCTAAAACCCACCTCTGTTCCTTCCATCATGTTTTGGTTGATGTGGTCGTTTTTTGTGACATGGTCATGCGGGATGTTAAAATGAAGGGCTTGAGGTGTCAATTTAAAAAATATAACTCAATAAAATAAATGTAGGAAAAAAAATGAAAATTTTCAAAAAACCCGACTATTAAAATCAACTTAAAAGTTCCAAACAAGTCACTTTTCAAGCAGTCTGATGCAGTTGTTGGTATTTTTTTTAGTTCTAGCGCAGGTTTACTTTACAAGTAGAAGAAAGAAGTTACCTACTTTTTAGACTCTTGCAAAAAATTTTGACATGCAGAGATGCACCAGCGAGCTCGAAAATTTTGTGCACCCAGCTTCGGATAGGTTAGGTACGTTTTATTTTGACAAAAAAGGTGGGGCGATAAGCTAGAAGAGCGTAGCCAGTACCAGGGTTGTTGCGAACATCAGCATCCGCGGAACGTCAGCATCATTTTCAACATCGGCATCACATCAGCATCGAAAGTTCGAGTCGTGACATGATCACAAAGGGGGCGGGGTTTATAGCTATAGCACGTGTTGTTTTCGCTTGCAAGTTTTGACCAATCCAGAGGTTGAATGCGGTGATTGCGATTATAAACAAACACAAACTTGTGTCATTTCGTTATAATACGTCATTGCGCTTAAGGTGAATGCTCCAGGGTAGCCCGCGAAATTCAAATTTTCGTACGTTTTTTGCAATTTGCAGGTCAGTGTCAGGTTGTATCTTGATAAAAGTTTGATTCGCGGCCGTAGCAAGTACGTATTTATTGAATTATAATCATTAAAATCATCAATACAACTCTCTCAGTTAGAATTGATTCCAAATATATGTAAGTATTTTATGAAATCAGGCCGCAAATCAAACTTTGATCAAAATATAACCTGACACTGACCTGCAAATTGCAAAAAACGTAAGAAAATTGGAATTTCGCAGGCTACACTGAAGCTTCCACCTTAACCCGAAAATGTCTATCACCTGCGCCGGCGAGTGTTCCTAGCGAACAATTATTCAGCAGTGTTGGGATAATTTACAAAACATCTATGAACAGACTTGAAGCCGAAAAAGCAGCATAGCTACTTTTTAAAAATACAGCATACCGTTGATTAAATTCCAATATTAATTATATGAAAAATAAATCTATCTATTTTTCGTAATATGTAGTACTACTACATAGTCTTGGTTATTTATTAGTCGTATGTTAGTGATTACTCACCTATTTCTCATTTTATTATTAGGTAATAAATTCTATTTTTTATTCACAAAATTTTTTATACAACCTTTTAATTCAGTACCAAGGAGAACTGTGCAAATTCTAGGTATAAATTCATAACCGTCACTGCTTTTTTAAGAAATTAATTAAAACCAGCATCAGCATCCGCTGATGTCAATGATAAAACATCAGCATCCGCTGATGTGAAAAAAATATGCATCAGCAACAACAGACAAATGTGCAGTCATGCATGTAAAGCGAGGGGGATTATGGAATCTGAAGGGATTCAACTCTCGGATTCCATACACCTCAGATCTCTCTCCTCAACCGAAACATACAAATATTTGGGTTTGTCGGAAGCGTTAGGCATTAACGTTACTGACATGAAGCAATCGCTGAAGGAGCGCTTCTTTAGCCGCCTGAAAAACGTATTGAGTAGCCTTTTGTCGGGCGGAAATAAGGTGCGCGCCTTCAACGGTTGGGTCATGCCGGTTTTGATGTACTCTTTCGGCATACCTACTCAAATGGACTCAGACTGAGCTCGACGCCCTGGACAGGAGGGTCCGTACACTGCTGACCGCAAACCGGATGCATCACCCACGATCGTCGGTGATGAGACTGTACATCGCGCGGAAGTGTGGAGGTCGAGGCTTTTTAAATGCTAAGACTCTCCACAACCGCGAGGTGTGCAGCCTCAGAGAACACTTTTTAGAAACCGACATGAGGATGCACCGAGAGGTGGTCGCAGTGGACAAGGGCCTCACCCCGTTGTCCATGGCTAAAGAGAACTGGCGCAAACTTGTAGTACTTACTACTGATGACCGCAAGGAGGTATGGAAAGGCAAGGAGCTTCACGGGCGCTTTTATCAGGCTCTTCATGGGCCTGATGTAGATCGCCTGGCGTCCGTGGCCTGGCTACGGTTTGGTGACCTCTTCGGGGAAACTGAAGGTTTTGTCTGTGCGATTATGGACGAAGTTATCTTGACGAACAACTACCGGAGGCATATTATGAAGGATGGGACGGTTGACGTGTGTCGGGCATGCCACCGTCCGGGTGAGTCCATCAGACATATTATCTCTGGATGTTCTCGTCTGGCTAACGGCGAGTATTTGCACAGGCATAACCAAGTGGCCAGGATTATCCACCAGCAACTTGCTTTGAAATACAAACTTGTGGATTCTGAGGTACCGTATTATAAGTATGTGCCCGACCCAGTTCTCGAAAATGACCATGTCTCGTTGTACTGGGATCGGTCTATCATCACTGACAAGACTATTGTTGCCAATAAGCCGGATATAGTAGTGATAGACCGATTAGCGCGCCGCACAATGATAATCGATGTCACCATCCCACATGACGAGAACTTCGTGAAAGCTGAGAAAGAAAAACAAATTAAATATCTTGACTTGGCACACGAGGTAGTCGATATGTGGAATGTGGACTCGGCTGTGTTTATTGTGCCGTAGTCGTTACCGCCAATGGCCTGATGGCCAAAAGCCTCGACGACCACCTGTCGAAGCTGTCGTTGCGCGGTTGGATCAAGGGCCTGATTCAGAAGGCAGTACTCCTTGATACGGCTCGCATTGTGAGGAGGTTCCTGTCTCTGGAGCCCTAACCACAGGTAGCTTGGACCCTGCTCCCGATACCGGTGGACTACTATTTTTTATATTTTTAAATGTTTTCTTTTAAAAATATTTAAACATGTAAATAATATTTGTAAAAATAAACATACGAAATAATAATAATAATAATAAACATTTATTTTCAGACCAGGTCCATGTTTTGTTAGTAACAATGTAGGTACTTAAGAGCTAATGTTAGTATTGCACAATAAAATCATTTTACGGCATGAAGCCGCACCCACCTTTGCAGCATGGGGGACTCCCACCTATCAGTAAAAACACCCAGTATAGTGTTGGTACTGCCACGAACGCGAGCAAGTAGGGAGGCGCATCGTTTCCTGACGATAGCGGCAAAGCCATCCACCCGCGCCTCAGCAAACATCCCTGACGCACTGCAACGCCATGGCAGCCCCATCAACAGTACCCTGAGTGCATTATTATATTGGACACGCAGAACGCTGTATGCCCGCTGCGAATAACTGACCCACAGGCTGCAGGTGTAAAAAGATTGGCAGTATGCTTTAAAAAGCGTGATTTTCACTGAATTCGTACACCGTGTAAACCTGCGGGCCAGCATATTACAACGGACAGCCAGCGACCTGCGTTCCCTTTCTATGTCTACATTATCAGTCAAACCATCGGTGACCCAATGTCCCAAATATTTAAACTTAGACACCCTACATAGAGATACATTGGAGAATGCTGGGTAAGAAAAACCACGGGCTTTAAAAAGCATTAGTTCACTCTTCCCAACATTATATTTGAGCCCATGAGTCACCGCATATATGATTCACATATCGACACTAACCTCCTCATAGCACTGATTGATGGACTCAGCAACACCATGTCGTCTGCGTAACTAAAATTATTGGTACAACTCCGTCAATGTGGCATCCAACCTTGGTGCTGCTGAGCTCAACAATCAGCCGCATAATGTACAGGTTATATTCCAACGGTACACACTCGACAAGGAACCGTTCCACCTTACACAATTGCGTTGATTGCTATACCAGTATTTAAAAATTGATATAACCCCAATTGGCACAGTAGTTTCAGACAACAACTTATTCCACAGCACGTCATAACTGACAAGATCGAAAGCCTTCGATAGGTCCAAAAAACAGGCGCACAGTCTGCTTAAGACACAATATAGCGCTTTCAGTGGACAGCCCCGGCCTAAAGCCAAACTGAGCGTCATGCACTTTTAGATGCTTAGCCAATTGTTCGTCAAGCAGACTGTCCAGCACCTTGGCTGAAACAGTTGCCAAGGATATAGGCCTGTAATTTGAGGCATCAGAGGCATTCCCAGTTTTATTTTTAACTAGCTGTGCCCGCGACTTCGTTCGCGTGGTTGTCGAGAACAAAACAACGTCGTTTAGATAAGAGTATATCACCTTTTTGATGATTTAGATAAGAGTCCTGACTTTGGTATAGTTGATTACGTTAATGCTTCTCTATATACTATGTTAGCGGTGGAATTACCCGGAGCATATACAAAAAGGTTGTTTGGGTTGCTAACACGTGATAGAGAAACATAGAGTTGGCCGTGTGAAAAACAATCAAAAGTAAGGTCTACACCCGCAACGGATAACGTCTGGCCTTGGGCTTTATTAATAGTCATAGCGTAACAGAGGCTTACAGGAAATTGCACACGTTTGAAAGTAAACGGAAAATTATTGGGGATAATGGGTATCCTGGGAATGAAAACAACATCACCGGAGCCGCAACCTGTTAAGATTTCGGCTTCGATGACATTTCGTTGGAGATTTGTTACTCTCAACCGAGTTCCATTGCATAGTTTTGGTGGGCTTAAATTTCTGAGTAGAATGATTGGTACTCCGACTTTTAAATAAATTTTGTGTGCTGGAAGACCTGGTGTATTTAGAGAGTCTAAAAACTCTACTGGATAGTGGGTGGCATCTCCTTCTTCTAAAACCGTGTTAATAGATAAATATTCCCTACTTTCTCCAGAAACATGTACCAATATTTGAGAATTTATTGCTGCTGCTTGGTCGTTGCGAGGTGCCAAAATAGCTCGTTGGCATAGCCAAGCAGCGTCATGGTTCGAGATCTCTGATGGATCTCCGTATACAGAGGAAATGAGTTCCTGCTGTGAGGCAACAGAAGAACACAGGCTTTCGACTAAAGTTACTTTACCTCCTTCTTGAGTCGGGTATGTGCCGTTACCAATTTGAAGTAGTAAATTTGAGAAAACCTGCGCGTTTGCGTCACCTCCCAAATATGCTCGCATATTAAAGCTCAAATTAGTTAATATGACACTACGCCATAAAATAGAGCTCTTTAAACAGGCACCTATTTCATCGGCCCTCGTTCCTCTGGGTATTATAGGGAGTGTCTGCCTGAAGTCTCCACAGAATAGCACCGTTAAGCCTCCCATCGGTCGGTCATTTTGTCTTATATCTCGCAACGTTCTATCTACAGCTTCCACAGCTTTACGATTTGCCATCGTACACTCGTCCCAAACGATAAGGGCGCAATCGCGTAAAACCCTTGCTTTATCACTATTGCGAGACACGTTGCAAACAGGGTTTTCTGTGCGGTCCAAGTCGATTGGTATTTTAAATGTTGTATGTGCAGTTTTTCCTCCTGGTAATAAAGTGGCAGCTATTCCTGAGGAAGCGACGGCAAGGGCAATTTTGTTTTGGCTCCTTATTTGAGCCAAGATAACTTTAGTGAGGAAAGTTTTACCTGTTCCACCAGGTGCATCTAAAAACAGCATTTCTCCTAATGAATGTTCTACACTACAGCATACTCTATCAAAGATTTGACGTTGTTCTGTCGTCAAATTTGAACAGCCATTTCGCAATATTTCTGCTAACTCTTCGGGGTTGTAATTTATTTCAGATGTATACTCCCTATTAATTCGTTCCCCACCAACTGTCGGTGTCGGCAAGCCGTATTGACTGAGGGGGTTCCCTCCTATACTTGTAACTATATCTTGTATAGCCAGCAAAGCCCTATTATGGCAGCTTTCACGTACTTGGTCAGAAGTTTCACTATTTATATTTTGCTGTCTCAAAAAATCTTCGGCAAACGCGTCTTTATATTTTTGCCACAACTGCCCAGCGTCCGATAGGCCACAAAATGTCAACAAAATGGCAAATAAATGGCGCAAACGATGTGGACTATCACTGACGCATGCTTCGGCTAAAGCATCATCCCAATGCTGATCGCCATCTAATAAATGCCGTGCGCGGCAAGCAGCTTGAAATGTGGGATATTCTATATCGTCCACTTTGCGGAGCTCAGCAAAAGAAGTAGGTCCTCGCACTGTGTGAAGAAGAAGGCGTAAATAATAACACTCTGCATTATTTGGGTGCACCGTGTATACTCTTCCAATCACGTGTTCTTTAAAAATGCCGGACTCGCCTTCTACAGCAGTTCCACGTCTCCTGCGATTAAAAACACCTTGCTGCTTGTTATAAGTATAATAATGTGGCACTTCATTGTACAACAGAGACTTAGCGAAATTGTCTCTTTCGCAAAGGCGAAAGAATGCGAGCAAGGTGGTTTGTCTTGGGTTGTTCATTCTTTCTGCCACATTTTCTGGCTGAAAGTAAACTCGCTGCCCGCCTTCCAGGTGCACGTCAAGATGGATGACTGGCGGATACCTTTCATGAATAGGGAAACTCAAAATGCGCCAAACTGCCTCCGAAGAGCTTATGTATCGGCCAGATTGATACCTTGTCACTTCATCAAATTGGTTGTTATTTCTTAGTGCTATCATGGCTTGATCACTACCTTTATTAACATATTTACATATATATTTTATAGATTCGACGCTATTACAAATTTCAACATTAATGTGTGCTTGAAAAGCGTTTGACAAAACTGGAGAATACGGTACCACCCAACTATTATTTAGAATTATTTCTTGTCCACGGAATCTGACAGTAGCTGTGAAACCACCTTGTGACGGTGATCTTCGCCGGTATTGCGGATACCCATTTTCCCCAGCCATAGTTAGTTCTTTCAGTGCTCTGGGGTATTTTTTTGAGCATTGACCATCTTTCATGCACGGTGATTCCCTGTTTAAGAGGCCACATGGCCCGTGAACCATATGTGTTTTTACTATGTCATGCAAAATCGGATCTGCATTATAGTCCGGAAATTCTGCACTTATGACACTGTCTATAGCATCGGGACGAATTTTTTCTTCCAGCCACAGAAGAATGTGCGCGTGGGGTAAACCACGCTTTTGCCACTCGACGCTATACATAAAACAAAGAGTTGAACCGAAAACTTTCTCCTTTGTAAGTAGATTAATCAAGACTTTGAGTTTTAAATGAAAAATCCTAGCAATAATGTCATGTCTGTCGTATGACGCCTGTCCTGTGAGAAGTGCCTGGCAAATCTCCGTCCACTTTGGATTTGTTGTAAATGTTATAAAAAGGTCCGGCCGGCCGTATTTACGGACGTAACAAAAAGCATCTTGCGTTCGTTCGTGCATATACCGCGGACCGCCTGTGAAACTGGATGGCAAAATAACCAATCGACCCAAGTTTTCGACGTTATTATCTGATTGCATGGCGTCCCGCAAGTGCACGTATTCTTCAGCGCGTAACCGTCGCTGGTTAGTGCGAATATACACTAAACGTTCAGTTTCTATTTTTGCGTACATGTCCACAATAAATTGGCTGAACAAACCACGAAATCGTTGCAAATATACGAAACTGTTTTGCCTTATTTGTAAAAGGTAGGAATAGTATTGTTGAGCAGATATTTTTTTTTGATAATTAGTGACTCTCGTAGTAGGGTTCACTTGGTACAGCCCAAAATTGTACCCATCTTCACCATGACAATAAATTAGTGGATATTGCAGGGCGTCGTAAGCTCGGTGGGTTTCCAAAATGCGTTGAAGGCGATCGTCGCGTGTACGCAACACGATATCACGTCTCTCACACTCCTGGTCGACTAAAACAACTGCAACTTCATCTGCGACGGGTGCATTGTGTCTTCCACGGTGTTCACCCACAGGACGTCTATCGGCACTTATAACAATTTTGAAATCATTGCTGCCTTGTGGAATTGACTCCAATGCAGCTTTGAATTCACGAACGTACTGGTTAACGTGATGCAGCAATTCTTGAAGTTGACCCAAAAGCTCAGCATTGAGCTGGGGAAAATTGTGATTTCTAACATTGAGCTGTTGCGTGTAATCGGATACAAAATAAATTTGGAGAAATTTGGGTTCATTTTCTGGCAGCAAAGATCCAATAAGGTGATAAACTTGACCTTGTACTTTGAAGGTTGGCATGAACGGTCCTTCCGTTATTTGTTTTGCCCCAAAGGAAGTCATTTGGAAAGCACTGTTATATAAACGAATATTATCCAAAAAACGGTTCGACTGGGGATGATCGCCATTCAGGAGACTTTTAAGTAAGTGTGGTGGATCTTGGAAATTTGGAAGAACAATTTTTCCATTTGAGCAGCACATTCCATCTGTCTCTTTCCTCCATTTCAAAGCATGACAAAAATTACAAATTTCTCTCATGTCACCCACGAAAGTAAAGCCAGCATAATTAATTCTAGACGAATATGTGAACCCTGATTTTTCCCTATTGTCCCAAGGTAATAAAATATTTGCATCGTCATTTTCCATGGACTCATCAGCTCCGCTATTTGTTTCTCTATTCATATGGTATCGAGCTCGTTCTATTTCTAGGCGAGATTGACGTTGTTCTGCTGTTTCTGCTCGTCTTAGTTCATCTATTCTTTCCCTTTCAGATGCAAGATAACTTTCATTGTTTCTTTGTACACCTACATAGTTATGTCTAGCTATTTGTAATCGTTCTTCTCTTTGGGAGAGAGATTCAGACTCGCGCGAGAGAGCGTGTCGCTCTCGGTCAGATGACAGACGTGCTTGGCGTTCCTCGATACTCTCTTGAGAACGCAAAGTCGCGGTCCGAGTTCTTTGCGAACTTAAGCGCGACTCCCTTTCTGTGAAAGTCTCTGACTCGCGTGAGAGAGACTGGCGCTCCCGATCAGCAGACAGCCGAACTTCGCGTTCCTGGATATTCTCTTGAGAACGCAAAGTCGCGGTCCGAGTTCTTTGCGAACTTAAGCGCGACTCCCTTTCTGTGAAAGTCTCTGACTCGCGTGAGAGAGACTGGCGCTCCCGATCAGCAGACAGCCGAACTTCGCGTTCCTGGATATTCTCTTGAGAACGCAAAGTCGCGGTCCGAGTTCTTTGCGAACTTAAGCGCGACTCCCTTTCTGTGAATGTCTCTGACTCACGTGAGAGAGAGTGGCGCTCCCGATCAGCAGACAGCCGGTCTTCGCGTTCCTGGATACTCTCTTGAGACCGCAAAGTCGCGGTCCGTGTTCTTTGTGAACTTAAACGTGACTCCCTTTCGGTGAACGTTTCCGATTCACGTGAAAGAGCGATGTGCTCTCGGTTAGCAGATAACCGTGCTTCACGATCTTCTTCCGATTCCTGAGACCTACAAAGTCTCATCCTTTTCGCATTTCGGCTACGCAGCGAAAGGTTAGTTTTTTTTCTTTGAGGCATTTTCAAGGAAAATTAAAGCAATAAACAAAACTAACAACACTTATGACTGAATAGCCTACAAACTTAAAAGATCGGTGCGTCGAACAGTCTAGTGTGACAACGTATCGTCTGTTCGTGGTCGTGACTCAACGAATTGGCAACACTAACTTACTGTATAACGATTGGCACTATTGGATTCAAACTACGAAGTAAATCAAATACAATCTTTACTTCGTACTTCAAACCAATGACCAAAGTTGACCAAACGAAACCAATAAGATAAGCAAATACTTTTTTTTCGACCAATTTAGAAAATCGATAAACCAAGCAACCAAAGAACTTTTACGACACACGCAAGAACTTTTAAGACACCTAACGAAACCCAATTTGCCTAGTAAACACGGTGGACGTCATCCTCGCGCGGAAAATCTTAACACCGCGATTCAGAAAATGACGTCATTTGCACAACGCCATCTATCGGATTTAGATTTCAACTATCAACATTAGTTCTATTTTTAGTCTTAAGATGTCGTTGCAAGTACTATACTTAATTGCGTAACGTAATATTTTACTTCTTGAACTCACTAAATTAATCATATCTTTTGATAGAGTGAACCGATTTCGATGAAACAAAAACTAAGTTAATCCTCAAGTTGCGTATAATTTTTGTATATAAACATTGTCAGCATTGAATTCGTAGATTTTACGTGATGTGCGCACAAACAAACAGACAAACAGACAAACAGACAAACAGACAAACAGACAAAAATTTCAAAAATGATGGAAATGGGTTCTGTTACTTATCTTTTCACACGCTGGCTATTTTTTGTTTCAATTTCTTCAATGTACAAAAATGACTTTTCTACAGATTTATTATATGTATAGATTACAGGCACCACAACTATAAACATGAAATTATTTGGTAAATAACAGTGACTGATATACAAATTAAAAAACATGGCAAGTGCACCCCGGCGTATTTCAGATGTTCGATACTGAGGCCATCGTGACCTGGTGACTTACTTCTTTTCATTGATTTTACCACCGATGCAACTTCTTTAGGAGTAAAACGAACGATAATGTCCCCAGAAACGGCCTCAGCATCGACAACCCGTGTCGTTCCAATAAGTGGTGACTCAACTTTAAAGTGCTGCTTAAATAAGTTTGCTATTTCTGTTGGCTCACGCACGCCCGTCACGCTCACCGGAAAACTCGACCGCGGATTTAATTTATTTGTTGCTTTCCAAAATGCACCAAATCGCTTGTCTGTTTGATTTTTAGCTATAATATCCATTTTTATTTGATTTTCATAATCCTGGCAATATTTTAGCTTATCTTTAAAAACCTTCCTACTTTTACACATATTTGTTAAAAAAAAATTGCTAAAATCTAATGGCCCGTTCGCAAAACTAGGTCTTCGTGGAGAAGAACGAACCAAGAAACTCCACGGTAGCTCTCTTATGGTATTATACCCACACATCATAAATAATCGTTTATCACAATAAATCCAATCCTATGATCTATCACTTGTGCCAATTTACAACGTGAAATATCTTGCCATTTAGAAACAATAACAGTGACAAGGCAAAGAACATGAATAGGTATTCCTTAATACCATTTAATATAATTAGAAACAAGGGCCTTAACATAGCACATACACAGAATCAACACAATCATTAGCAACAATGATATAACATCAAATAACTTACGTGAGCCTTTGTAATCAATCTTTCACATCAAGTATATTAACAGTTATTAGAACAGAGCTTCTTCTCCATGAGGTTGTATATACTACACTTTCAGCAACTTAATCTATACATATAATAAATCTGTAGAAAAGTCATTTTTGTACATTGAAGAAATTGAAACAAAAAATAGCCAGCGTGTGAAAAGATAAGTAACAGAACCCATTTCCATCATTTTTGAAATTTTTTTCTGTTTGTCTGTTTGTCTGTTTGTCTGTTTGTTTGTGCGCACATCACGTAAAATCTACGAATTCAATGCTGACAATGTTTATATACAAAAATTATACGCAACTTGAGGATTAACTTAGTTTTTGTTTCATCGAAATCGGTTCACTCTATCAAAAGATATGATTAATTTAGTGAGTTCAAGAAGTAAAATATTACGTTACGCAATTAAGTATAGTACTTGCAACGACATCTTAAGACTAAAAATAGAACTAATGTTGATAGTTGAAATCTAAATCCGATAGATGGCGTTGTGCAAATGACGTCATTTTCTGAATCGCGGTGTTAAGATTTTCCGCGCGAGGATGACGTCCACCGTGTTTACTAGGCAAATTGTGAGTCGTTTACATCTACACGCGACTCACACACACAGAAACACTCCACACACACAATATACACTCGGTGTGCGCCGTGTGCTAAGTTAATATAGGCATGACGCACACCGAACCCCATACATACATGACTCTACACTCATCTATTCACGCATTGGTCGCGCAGCGCGGACGCGCCTCCAATAGCAAACATGAGCGGTGTTACACATCACAATGCTGCTCATACACACACAACGTCCCCTTAGTCTGAAGCGTGACCGGCTTGATCTGGAAGCGGGACAGACGGGGGTCAACATCCTCAGTGGGGAGCGCCACCAAAGCTGGCACCTCGTCGCAGGTCGTCTCTCGCTGGGCTTCCTCCGGGTAACCGGGGGTCTCACCTGGCGGGATCGGACCGCCGAGGTGTCATGAAGAAAAGGCGACCCTTGCCGCGGCGCTCCCACTGACACAAAAGCACTTACACACAGACAGGCAGCGTATATGCGCCTGTCATCAACCGCGGCCTATATTGGCCACCAAAACGCAGTGCCTGTTTTGACAGGCACATCATCGAAACTGCGGTAAGAGGCCATGCCTGCACCGCCCGCCGCGCCCCCTTGCGGGGACGTAGCGATATTCCACAGGCAAATTGGGTTTCGTTAGGTGTCTTAAAAGTTCTTGCGTGTGTCGTAAAAGTTCTTTGGTTGCTTGGTTTATCGATTTTCTAAATTGGTCGAAAAAAAAGTATTTGCTTATCTTATTGGTTTCGTTTGGTCAACTTTGGTCATTGGTTTGAAGTACGAAGTAAAGATTGTATTTGATTTACTTCGTAGTTTGAATCCAATAGTGCCAATCGTTATACAGTAAGTTAGTGTTGCCAATTCGTTGAGTCACGACCACGAACAGACGATACGTTGTCACACTAGACTGTTCGACGCACCGATCTTTTAAGTTTGTAGGCTATTCAGTCATAAGTGTTGTTAGTTTTGTTTATTGCTTTAATTTTCCTTGAAAATGCCTCAAAGAAAAAAAACTAACCTTTCGCTGCGTAGCCGAAATGCGAAAAGGATGAGACTTTGTAGGTCTCAGGAATCGGAAGAAGATCGTGAAGCACGGTTATCTGCTAACCGAGAGCACATCGCTCTTTCACGTGAATCGGAAACGTTCACCGAAAGGGAGTCACGTTTAAGTTCACAAAGAACACGGACCGCGACTTTGCGGTCTCAAGAGAGTATCCAGGAACGCGAAGACCGGCTGTCTGCTGATCGGGAGCGCCACTCTCTCTCACGTGAGTCAGAGACATTCACAGAAAGGGAGTCGCGCTTAAGTTCGCAAAGAACTCGGACCGCGACTTTGCGTTCTCAAGAGAATATCCAGGAACGCGAAGTTCGGCTGTCTGCTGATCGGGAGCGCCAGTCTCTCTCACGCGAGTCAGAGACTTTCACAGAAAGGGAGTCGCGCTTAAGTTCGCAAAGAACTCGGACCGCGACTTTGCGTTCTCAAGAGAATATCCAGGAACGCGAAGTTCGGCTGTCTGCTGATCGGGAGCGCCAGTCTCTCTCACGCGAGTCAGAGACTTTCACAGAAAGGGAGTCGCGCTTAAGTTCGCAAAGAACTCGGACCGCGACTTTGCGTTCTCAAGAGAGTATCGAGGAACGCCAAGCACGTCTGTCATCTGACCGAGAGCGACACGCTCTCTCGCGCGAGTCTGAATCTCTCTCCCAAAGAGAAGAACGATTACAAATAGCTAGACATAACTATGTAGGTGTACAAAGAAACAATGAAAGTTATCTTGCATCTGAAAGGGAAAGAATAGATGAACTAAGACGAGCAGAAACAGCAGAACAACGTCAATCTCGCCTAGAAATAGAACGAGCTCGATACCATATGAATAGAGAAACAAATAGCGGAGCTGATGAGTCCATGGAAAATGACGATGCAAATATTTTATTACCTTGGGACAATAGGGAAAAATCAGGGTTCACATATTCGTCTAGAATTAATTATGCTGGCTTTACTTTCGTGGGTGACATGAGAGAAATTTGTAATTTTTGTCATGCTTTGAAATGGAGGAAAGAGACAGATGGAATGTGCTGCTCAAATGGAAAAATTGTTCTTCCAAATTTCCAAGATCCACCACACTTACTTAAAAGTCTCCTGAATGGCGATCATCCCCAGTCGAACCGTTTTTTGGATAATATTCGTTTATATAACAGTGCTTTCCAAATGACTTCCTTTGGGGCAAAACAAATAACGGAAGGACCGTTCATGCCAACCTTCAAAGTACAAGGTCAAGTTTATCACCTTATTGGATCTTTGCTGCCAGAAAATGAACCC
Source organism: Polia nebulosa (assembly GCA_951329385.1). Lineage (NCBI taxonomy): Eukaryota > Metazoa > Arthropoda > Insecta > Lepidoptera > Noctuidae > Polia > Polia nebulosa. The sequence continues at coordinate 12,603,483 of OX589608.1, forward strand.
AAATTTCTCCAAATTTATTTTGTATCCGATTACACGCAACAGCTCAATGTTAGAAATCACAATTTTCCCCAGCTCAATGCTGAGCTTTTGGGTCAACTTCAAGAATTGCTGCATCACGTTAACCAGTACGTTCGTGAATTCAAAGCTGCATTGGAGTCAATTCCACAAGGCAGCAATGATTTCAAAATTGTTATAAGTGCCGATAGACGTCCTGTGGGTGAACACCGTGGAAGACACAATGCACCCGTCGCAGATGAAGTTGCAGTTGTTTTAGTCGACCAGGAGTGTGAGAGACGTGATATCGTGTTGCGTACACGCGACGATCGCCTTCAACGCATTTTGGAAACCCACCGAGCTTACGACGCCCTGCAATATCCACTAATTTATTGTCATGGTGAAGATGGGTACAATTTTGGGCTGTACCAAGTGAACCCTACTACGAGAGTCACTAATTATCAAAAAAAAATATCTGCTCAACAATACTATTCCTACCTTTTACAAATAAGGCAAAACAGTTTCGTATATTTGCAACGATTTCGTGGTTTGTTCAGCCAATTTATTGTGGACATGTACGCAAAAATAGAAACTGAACGTTTAGTGTATATTCGCACTAACCAGCGACGGTTACGCGCTGAAGAATACGTGCACTTGCGGGACGCCATGCAATCAGATAATAACGTCGAAAACTTGGGTCGATTGGTTATTTTGCCATCCAGTTTCACAGGCGGTCCGCGGTATATGCACGAACGAACGCAAGATGCTTTTTGTTACGTCCGTAAATACGGCCGGCCGGACCTTTTTATAACATTTACAACAAATCCAAAGTGGACGGAGATTTGCCAGGCACTTCTCACAGGACAGGCGTCATACGACAGACATGACATTATTGCTAGGATTTTTCATTTAAAACTCAAAGTCTTGATTAATCTACTTACAAAGGAGAAAGTTTTCGGTTCAACTCTTTGTTTTATGTATAGCGTCGAGTGGCAAAAGCGTGGTTTACCCCACGCGCACATTCTTCTGTGGCTGGAAGAAAAAATTCGTCCCGATGCTATAGACAGTGTCATAAGTGCAGAATTTCCGGACTATAATGCAGATCCGATTTTGCATGACATAGTAAAAACACATATGGTTCACGGGCCATGTGGCCTCTTAAACAGGGAATCACCGTGCATGAAAGATGGTCAATGCTCAAAAAAATACCCCAGAGCACTGAAAGAACTAACTATGGCTGGGGAAAATGGGTATCCGCAATACCGGCGAAGATCACCGTCACAAGGTGGTTTCACAGCTACTGTCAGATTCCGTGGACAAGAAATAATTCTAAATAATAGTTGGGTGGTACCGTATTCTCCAGTTTTGTCAAACGCTTTTCAAGCACACATTAATGTTGAAATTTGTAATAGCGTCGAATCTATAAAATATATATGTAAATATGTTAATAAAGGTAGTGATCAAGCCATGATAGCACTAAGAAATAACAACCAATTTGATGAAGTGACAAGGTATCAATCTGGCCGATACATAAGCTCTTCGGAGGCAGTTTGGCGCATTTTGAGTTTCCCTATTCATGAAAGGTATCCGCCAGTCATCCATCTTGACGTGCACCTGGAAGGCGGGCAGCGAGTTTACTTTCAGCCAGAAAATGTGGCAGAAAGAATGAACAACCCAAGACAAACCACCTTGCTCGCATTCTTTCGCCTTTGCGAAAGAGACAATTTCGCTAAGTCTCTGTTGTACAATGAAGTGCCACATTATTATACTTATAACAAGCAGCAAGGTGTTTTTAATCGCAGGAGACGTGGAACTGCTGTAGAAGGCGAGTCCGGCATTTTTAAAGAACACTTGATTGGAAGAGTATACACGGTGCACCCAAATAATGCAGAGTGTTATTATTTACGCCTTCTTCTTCACACAGTGCGAGGACCTACTTCTTTTGCTGAGCTCCGCAAAGTGGACGATATAGAATATCCCACATTTCAAGCTGCTTGCCGCGCACGGCATTTATTAGATGGCGATCAGCATTGGGATGATGCTTTAGCCGAAGCATGCGTCAGTGATAGTCCACATCGTTTGCGCCATTTATTTGCCATTTTGTTGACATTTTGTGGCCTATCGGACGCTGGGCAGTTGTGGCAAAAATATAAAGACGCGTTTGCCGAAGATTTTTTGAGACAGCAAAATATAAATAGTGAAACTTCTGACCAAGTACGTGAAAGCTGCCATAATAGGGCTTTGCTGGCTATACAAGATATAGTTACAAGTATAGGAGGGAACCCCCTCAGTCAATACGGCTTGCCGACACCGACAGTTGGTGGGGAACGAATTAATAGGGAGTATACATCTGAAATAAATTACAACCCCGAAGAGTTAGCAGAAATATTGCGAAATGGCTGTTCAAATTTGACGACAGAACAACGTCAAATCTTTGATAGAGTATGCTGTAGTGTAGAACATTCATTAGGAGAAATGCTGTTTTTAGATGCACCTGGTGGAACAGGTAAAACTTTCCTCACTAAAGTTATCTTGGCTCAAATAAGGAGCCAAAACAAAATTGCCCTTGCCGTCGCTTCCTCAGGAATAGCTGCCACTTTATTACCAGGAGGAAAAACTGCACATACAACATTTAAAATACCAATCGACTTGGACCGCACAGAAAACCCTGTTTGCAACGTGTCTCGCAATAGTGATAAAGCAAGGGTTTTACGCGATTGCGCCCTTATCGTTTGGGACGAGTGTACGATGGCAAATCGTAAAGCTGTGGAAGCTGTAGATAGAACGTTGCGAGATATAAGACAAAATGACCGACCGATGGGAGGCTTAACGGTGCTATTCTGTGGAGACTTCAGGCAGACACTCCCTATAATACCCAGAGGAACGAGGGCCGATGAAATAGGTGCCTGTTTAAAGAGCTCTATTTTATGGCGTAGTGTCATATTAACTAATTTGAGCTTTAATATGCGAGCATATTTGGGAGGTGACGCAAACGCGCAGGTTTTCTCAAATTTACTACTTCAAATTGGTAACGGCACATACCCGACTCAAGAAGGAGGTAAAGTAACTTTAGTCGAAAGCCTGTGTTCTTCTGTTGCCTCACAGCAGGAACTCATTTCCTCTGTATACGGAGATCCATCAGAGATCTCGAACCATGACGCTGCTTGGCTATGCCAACGAGCTATTTTGGCACCTCGCAACGACCAAGCAGCAGCAATAAATTCTCAAATATTGGTACATGTTTCTGGAGAAAGTAGGGAATATTTATCTATTAACACGGTTTTAGAAGAAGGAGATGCCACCCACTATCCAGTAGAGTTTTTAGACTCTCTAAATACACCAGGTCTTCCAGCACACAAAATTTATTTAAAAGTCGGAGTACCAATCATTCTACTCAGAAATTTAAGCCCACCAAAACTATGCAATGGAACTCGGTTGAGAGTAACAAATCTCCAACGAAATGTCATCGAAGCCGAAATCTTAACAGGTTGCGGCTCCGGTGATGTTGTTTTCATTCCCAGGATACCCATTATCCCCAATAATTTTCCGTTTACTTTCAAACGTGTGCAATTTCCTGTAAGCCTCTGTTACGCTATGACTATTAATAAAGCCCAAGGCCAGACGTTATCCGTTGCGGGTGTAGACCTTACTTTTGATTGTTTTTCACACGGCCAACTCTATGTTTCTCTATCACGTGTTAGCAACCCAAACAACCTTTTTGTATATGCTCCGGGTAATTCCACCGCTAACATAGTATATAGAGAAGCATTAACGTAATCAACTATACCAAAGTCAGGACTCTTATCTAAATCATCAAAAAGGTGATATACTCTTATCTAAACGACGTTGTTTTGTTCTCGACAACCACGCGAACGAAGTCGCGGGCACAGCTAGTAATGAATAAGAGTAACTAATAACACATCTTTTATAGTAAGTTGTGAGTAGACACTTTTTTTAAACGTCACATATAATATCCCGCCATTTTCTACCAATCACAGATTATGAATAATAAACTAATAATTATAAATAAACTAATAATAGATGTGATAATAATCAATTATTGTGTAGTCCAATTGTTTTAAAACATAATAAGATTGTATTAAGCAATTTAATAACACTGGATCTTTAATTCTTAGTTGATATTTCAAGAATATCAACACTATCTGATAGTATTGTCCCAATCGTTTCAAACAACTTATTACATTAAAGTAGCAATATAAAATCCAAGATACATCACATGAATCATTAAAAAATGCGTAATAATTTATAGGAGTGTTGAAGGTTGGAAGATGGCTAAATGATACTGCTGCTTATGAAACCAAATTAACTATATTATCTGGACCAAAGGTTTAGTGATATAAAGGTGCGAGGGAGCACACGCGATGACCGCTAATCGTGTACTGAATGCTCGATTAATATCAATTAGTAAAATGAGGTAAAAATGTACGAATAAGCATTAGTGCATTATTAGTGTATGGTTTCACCGTACCTACATGCTCTCGGGCCAAAAAGATACAAAAATGTTACGCGTCTTCTATTCTAAAGCGACACGTTTTAGATATAGGTGAGGTAGCTATGTCCCGTTTACAATGAGTGTCCGCACTAGTTATGTTCACTTCACTTGGCTGACGGTCAGCCGTACTCTGCTTTCGCGAAAACACAACACCATTTGCCACACTTTGAGATAGTTCCACTGAAGAAACTGCTCGACACCTCCTCCATATGAAGTAAGCTGCCACCAAAACGGCTGCACCCAGTAGGCAGTAACAAATAGTATACTGATGAATGTCATGCGTAGACAGAGTGTAATCTGGTGAGATAGTATTGGCAGATTTCAGTTGTTTTATTCGTTCTCCCAGATCGACTGGATCTTCGTATGCGGTGTATTCAGATAACGATATATTTACGATATGATTTAATTCTGCTATCTGAGGGGTCACAATTTAAGAGTTAGATTTGATTGTATTAGCTGATAGGGCATGAGAATACAAAGTAAACTCGTTACTTTTTATTATGCATTTCGAACCTAGGTCAATGATACCGACTCCTGTCACCTGTTTAAAGGCAACTTGATCTTGACATATAATCCTCACCGCGTAGGTATTGCAGCAAAAGTACATGAACCTCGCTGGCTCATTTAATTCGAGCCACCTGTCTTGACAAGGAGATTTAATTACAATACATTGTTTTAAATTGCTATCAAGTCTGCAGAATTTTTCATCAATGCTTAAATGATTAATCGGTTTGTTAGCTTGGCACAAATATGAGATATCATTGTGCAGACATAACTGGAGCTCTATAAATGACATTGTGAAGAAAGCATCCTTTTTCAAACTAATAGCTACGAAGTCTGCAACAGGTAGTACGCTAATCATATCATTTTTAACTTGCTGTGGAACTGGTATGATTTTATAGATTTTGTAGCTATCTCTGCTTGTCAAAGGAAAGGTAATTTCAAAAATGAAGTATTCTTGCATCATTCTCGCTTTTACTTTCAGCATACTGTAAACATGTTTTAGATCAGACTGTAAGTTGTCCACGGGCAACGTAGTATATAATATAATAGCCTTTTTTATTTCCTTAATATTCATGCATACGAGTATTTACATTTCATTTTTTTAACATTCCAGTAATAATTGTTTAATTCATTAATTAATTTTTCAATTACAACATTATGTAAACAATCGCATAACAATTCAATTTTACAACATAAAATAGTAATAACAGATACATTAACAGATTCATGCAATAATTATTCATTATTATTTAAAACTATTACTTAACATGTCATTGCAATTCATTCAAATAAATAATTAAAATTACTAAAATTTACAATAAAACATACATTAAATTTATTTACCATTATTATACAATTAATTAATTCATCAAATATCATTATTTATTTATTATTATTTAAGTATATAATTATTAAGGACCTCTTAACGAGTAAAGGACTCCTCCATTTTTTTCCAACTATCTCTATTTTTAACCGACTTCAAAAAAAGGAGGAGGTTCTCAATTCGACTGTATTTTTTTTTTTTTTTTTTTTTTTTTTTTTTTTTATGTGTGTTACCTCATATCTTTTCACTACGTGAACCGATTTGAAAGATTTTTTTTTTTATTTGAAAGCTGTTGCTTTACATGTGGTCCCATTTTAATTTAGTGAAGATCTGATGAAGAACTTCGGAGATACACAATGGAACTCTTCAATAAATGATAGCAAACCTTCCAGAATTGCTGCAATCGCATGTCTGTATATTGTTTTCACCACTTCACAACATTACATCACGCTGATACGCTCTGAAGGGGTATACAGATTTGTACAGTTCTCCCTGATACACCATAATTTCAGCAGCTATGTTCTAATTCCCTATTTTTGGGGCTATCAATTCGGGCATAACTTTACTATTAATTTAGTTTTAGAATGGGGTACAACAACTAAAAAGTGAAAAATAAAAAACTTTTTACAAAAAAAAACAACCGACTTCCATAAATAAAACTAAAAAATGCAAAATAACTTTAATTTCGGAAGTCGGTGTCAAATAACGAAGAAACCAAACTAGAAACACCGACTTCCGAAATTAAAGTTATTTTGCATTTTTTAGTTTTATTTATGGAAGTCGGTTGTTTTTTTTTGTAAAAAGTTTTTTTTTGCCTTTGTAATCCAGTTTTTCCCAGCTACTTCATTTATCTCGTCTATCCATCTCTCTTTTGGCCTTCCCTTCTTTCGTTTACTGGGTGGTCCTGGCCAAGTAGTTATTTTTTGAGCCCACCTATCTTTGTTCATACGAGCAATATGACCAGCCCACTTCCATTTCAATTTCATGCAATGTTCTAAAGCGTCTAAAACTTTCGTTGCTTTCCTTATATCTTTATTTCTTATTTTGTCATTTCTTTTAAGGTGTAATATACTACGTTCCATTGCTCTTTGACATACTTGTAGTTTGTTTCTTGTGTGCTTATTGAAAATCCAAGTTTGACAGGCATATGTTAGACACGGTAGTATACAGGAATCTAGTACTTTTCTCTTCAGTTTTAAAGGAAGGTTTGATTTGAGTACTTCCTTGTTGCTCCAAAATTTGTTCCACGTAGCATTTATTCGTCTGTGTAGTTCATCATTGTGTCTAGTTGTAGCAAACGATATCTGTTTACCCAAGTAAATATAATCCTGTACGTACTCTAAAGAGCTATTGTTGACTTTTATGGGTATTTTTTGGTGGTTGGTCATGACCTTTGTTTTTGTGGTATTTAGTTCTAAGCCAATTTTTCTGCTCGCAGTATTTAGTTAATTTACCATTTTTTCCAGTTGAGTTGATGTTTCAGAGAAAAGGATTATATCATCTGCAAACCGGAGGTTGCTTAGAAATTTGCCTTGTATGTTGATCCCTTCTCTATCCCAGTTTAGATTTTTCATAATGTTTTGCAGAACTGTTATAAAGATTCTCGGCGAGAGAGGATCGCCTTGTCTAACACCTCTACATATTTTTATTTCAGGGCCTCGTTCTCTAATTTTACTCGACTTTTAGATTTGCTATAAATATCTTTAATAAGCTCAATAGTTTCCAGTGGTACCTCGCACTCGTATAAGGCTTTCCACATGCTACTATGGGATATAGACTCGAAGGCTTTTGCGTAATCAATAAAAGCCAGATAGAGTGGCCTGTTGTGTTCAGTATACTTCTCTATAATCAAGTTTAATGTGTGTATGTGATCTGTAGTAGAGAAGTTTTTTCTAAAACCTGCCTGTTCCGGTGGTTGGTGCTTCTCGGTGTACATAGCGAGGCGCTCTTCTAGACATGAAGCAAACAATTTATATATGTTTGGTTGAAGGCTGATGGGTCGGTAATTTCCGATATCGGCAGGGTCTCCTTTTTTATATAACAGAATTATGTCAGATTTTGCCCATGCTGTTGGTATTTCCTTATCATCCAGAACTCTATTAAATAGGGTAGTTAGAGGCGATGCTAGCAGATATTTACCAGTTTTTAATGCCTCATTTGGGATGCCATCCGGTCCATTGCTTTTTTCCGACTTTAAACGTTCCATTTTCTTAATAACCTCGAAGGTAGAAAATCTTTCAAGAGTGGTAGAATTCTGAGTGAGGAACAAGTTTTCATGGTCTGTTTCTTGAGTTGAGTACAGGTTTTTATAAAATGTTGTGGCTATTTCTATAATTTTTGATCTAGAGTACGTTTTGTTGTTGGTAGAGTCTTCTTTCAGGCAGGGAATCCATTTTTTGGTAGAGTTTAGCACTTTGAAACCCTTTTTCAGGCTTCCTGATAATATCAGATGGTTTTCTATTGTTTTAATTCTGTGTTCATTTCGTTCTTTCTTAATTTGTTTGTAGATATTTTTATATAGATAGCTGCGCTCTTTCTTTTCTTCATCTGTTAAATTTTTCTTGCTTGTCAATTCATTTCTTCTAATAATGAGCCTTTTAATACCGTCTGGAGTGACCCGTTTTGTGACTGGTTCTTTTATAATGGAGTTCAAACTTTGAGATAACAACACCTTAATTTTGTTATAGAAACTTTCTACATCTTCATTTTTTTCAAGTTTTATTGTGTTGATTTTACTACTTAAAGATTTTATAAACTGTTGTTTTTCACCTGTTGTCTTTAGTTCAGTTTTATTATTGCTATAATTGGCTCTGCTTTTCTTCAGATTTGATATTTTTATGATGCTTCGTATTAGTCGATGATCGCTCGGGTACGGTAGTCTGTTTAATATTTCTATATTTGTAATAATTCCTTTATTATTGGTTAATATGTAATCTATTTGGCTTTTCTTTTTCTTTGGTGAGAGCCATGTCCAAAAATTTTTTGTGTTCTTTTTGAATAGGCTATTGGTTATTACTAGGTTATTTTCGCTACAAAACTGGAGCAGGGTGTCGCCTCTTTTATCTCTCTTTCCAAAACAATAGTTGCCCAGTAATCTTTCTTCACCTGCTAACCGTTGTCCAATTCGAGCGTTAAAGTCACCCATTACAATCAGATGTTTGTTGTAGTGTATTTGAGCTTGTCGGAGCTGATTGTAAAAGTTATTAATTTCTTGATCGTTTGCTGCAATGGTAGGTGCGTGAACCTGGACAATTGTTAGTGTTGTGTTTTTGAATTTTAGATTTAAAATGCATATACGCTCGGATATTCCAATAAAACTCTCAATATTTATCTTATATTTCTTTTTCACAAGAAAGCCTACACCATATTGACCTTTAGTTTCACCAATATAGCAGAATATGTGGTCTTCATCTTCTATAATATTGTAGCCAGTCCTTCTTATCTCTGCGAGGCCAATAACGTCATACTTAATTTTTTAAATTACCTGTTTAAAATCAAGTAGCCTTTCATCTGATAGGTGAAAGGCTACTTGATTTTAAACAGGTAATTAAATTGATTTTAATAGGGCAACGTAGTATCCTTTGTTAATTGTCCTGAAATAAACTGTAACTCATGCTGTAACTGATCCGGTGTTAACAGCTGAGTGTTGAATTTCCCGTGGTAGATATCCGTGATGATATCTAACAGAGTATCCTGAATCCTTTTTAGGTTTTGAAGTAAGTTGATGGTTGTGAGTGCCGACAGGGCAAAATCTTGTGTTTTAGGTAAACTTTCAACTTCTTGTTTGATAACAAAGGCTGCATTATCTAATTGATTCAAGTGTTTGTTTATAGTTTTATGTTGTAATTGGATAGTTTGCTCGGTTCTTTTCAATACGTTATATTCAGCTTCGATGATGGAAGTCTGATTTCTTAATAAGTTATCAAGATGGCGCTCGTTTTGTTTTAAAAGCTGTATATCTTTTTTGTACTGTTCTGCGAATCGTTCGTCTAATACTCCGAACAGGCTGTTGGCCACGTAACCGATACCATTAATGAGACCGCGACGCTGTCTGGCGCGCGCGTCAAAGTGTTGATTAATCATAAGTTGATTATAGTGCTGTATTTCTTTGAAGTCGTGATTTAATTGAAGCGTTATCATATTACATTGACTAGTATCGTTTAGGGATGCGCAGAGTCTTTGTAAGTAATCCAAAAACTTTGTGGCAGCTGCATTTCCTTCCCAATATGGGCTCATGTCATAGTAAACAATAAGGTTCCATTTGTCTCGAATAACTTGCATGTTGCCCACTGTTTCGAAATACAGCGAATTGTTGTTTGGCAACGCTGATATGTTGAAAGCTGCGTGAGATGATGATATCAATGACATAAAAAAGATTAACGACATTACTACTGATGCAAACTTAGATTTGATTTTACTGCTTGTTTTCCGCTCGTTAGGTTCCTTTAAGTTGATGTTGATTTCTTGATTAACATTTCTATCTTCCGTCGTATTGCTTGAAGCAGGCGATATCGGCAAGATTGAGAGTTTCACAACCGGCCTTTTGAATATTCCGCTTTTTGTTTTTAATGTTACTACCCGCACTAATCCATCTTGGCCCGGGTGAGTTGCTATTACTCTACCCATCATCCATTTTCCAGGTGGCAGATTGTCGTCCTGGATGGTCACTAAATCACCGATGTTGATATTTTGTTCAGTGCTTCGCCATTTGCTTCTTACAGATAACTGCGTTAGGTATTCCGATCTCCATATCTTCCATAAGTGATTTAATATCGTAGCTGCTAAATGCTATCTAGTTCGAGCATCTGTTTCCGTTTCAATTATGGCAGTTCCTGACCTCCCAGTCAAGAAATGCGCTGGAGTAAGTACGTTCAAATCTTCGCTATCTTCAGACAAGGCACACAAAGGTCTGGAGTTCAGACAAGCCTCAACCTGTGCTAATATAGTGCTGAACTCTTCGAAAGTCAACTTCTGCTCTCCAATTACTCGCTTGAGGTGATATTTTAAGCTTCTGATGGCTCGCTCCCATAGACCTCCTGCACTTGGCCAAGATGGCGCATTAAAGTGCCATTCTATATTTAAATTTGTTAGCTCTGCGAAAAAGTTACGATCATATACGTTTTTGAAATCGTGATAGCTTTCCTGTAGCATTCTATTTGCACCTACAAAATTCGTCCCATTATCACTATAAAGATGGCGAGGTGCTCCTCTTCTGGCGGCCATCCGCCGTAATGCTGCTAAGAACCCAGTACTGCTTAGGTCAGATACAAGCTCTAAATGTACAGCTTTAGTCGCTAGACAGATAAACAGCGCAATATATCCTTTTGTGGTCTTAATTCCACGCCCCTTGTTGCTTCTAACATCTACGAAACCCGTATAATCCACTCCAATGTGATAGAATGGCGGGGCGGGGTTGCTTCTGGCTGCGGGTAACTCTCCCATTAATTGATGCTGTAGTTTAGGCTCATGTTTCCTACAAGTGACGCAGTTTCGCACTTCTTTCCTTACAGCTTTATTTCCAGCAATTATGCAGTATCTCTGCCTAAGATTAAATAAAGTTAATCGCGGTCCACCATGAAAGGTGAGCTGATAAGCTTGCTGAATTATTAGAGTGGTAAATCGGCTGCTATAAGGCAATATGGCTGGATGCTTCATATCCATGCTCATGTTTGCTTTGGATAGACGGCCTCCCACTCGTAAAATCCCCTCCTGGTCAAGGATAGGATTAATTTTAGTAAATTATTACTTCTGCTACTCAATTTATGATGTTTTCGTAATGACATGATTTCCTCTGCAAACTCACTTCTTTGTACTTATTTTATAATGAGTAACTATGCTTTCCGCAATTCATGCAAAGTAAGAAATTCAGGCAAACCACTATGTTTACCTAACGTGACTGGAATCTGCTTAAATTGTATAGTTTTGACGGCTCGTAAAAGCCATGCTACTATGTTAGTTATTTTATTAAGTGAGCTGAATTTATGTAACAATTGTAAAATGATGCTTTCCTTGTTATCTGTTTGGACAGCATTCACTTTTCTTGGTGTTGATTTTGTCTTTATTTCTTGATCCGTGGTATAAATGCTTTGCTTTGCTTCTAATTTTTCATCAAACGTTTGCAATGACTGCGGCCCTTGCCACCACAGGGTTTGATTTTTCAATTGTGAGGCTGAAATGCCTCTACTGGCTGCATCTGCTGGATTGTCTTCCGACTTAACATATCATCAGCAGCTTGGTTTCATTATTGCTGTGATAACTTTAGTCCTGTTCGCAACAAAGGGTTTCCATCGGCTGTGTTCGCCTTGTAGCCAGCCTAGGACTACCATGGAATCCGTCCAGCCATATATCCGGATGTCCGTTTCGCTATAACAACTAATAACTTTATTCATTAACTGGGCTAGTAAATACGCTCCGCTTAGTTCTAATCTTGGTAACGATACGCTTTTAGATATAGGTGTCAGTCTAGTCTTAGCAACTACTAGTACCACAGATGGTCCATCATTTTTCTGTAATCGCTCGTAAATAACTGCCGCGTAAGCTTTAGTCGATGCGTCACAATAACCGTGCAGTTCTATGACGTTATTTGGTTGATACCCGATCCAGCGCGGTATTTTGCATTGATTCAAATATTCCTGTACGGTCTCATCGCCGTACATTTTTCTGCTTACTTTGTAACCTACTGTAGCCTAATGATATGCGTCATAATTTCACATTATAAAATAACATGACTAATGAAGTAAAATATAGTGAACTCATAACTGTGTAGCTATCAACAACTGAGAGAAATAATCGCCTTCCACTCTAGTACTGTAACTAATTCATAACTTAATAAACTTAACTATTGCATCTTAGTGGAAAGTGTTTCTCTATACTTTACTGAACTTTCAAACCTTCACGACTAATCAGTGTACGGAGTTAACTACTACAACCCGTACATTTATGGTCCTTCGAGCCTTCGTGTATATCAGTGCGGTTGTGACTCTTGTTACGGTAGCGAATCGGTTCAGCTGGTCTCCCGGAAGAGGGTCGCCCCAGTTGGATTGAGAAGGTGCAAATACCTAACAAGAGTAAGGCCACATTGAATACCGAAACAAACTTTTACTACCAGAAGAGCCTTCGACTACTGGAAGAGCCTTCGGAAACTGGAAGAGTCTTTAACGATAACTAGAAGAGTCTTCAACTACAAAGAACTACAAAGAACTACAAGGGAGCAACAGCCTATCAAGATGAATAAGCTACCACTACAATCAACCTGTTTTGAAAACATCAAAGCATTATGCAGCAACTACGAGTATAACAAGGATAGCAAAACAAGAAAAACAAAAGAATACTTGAATAAGCGGCTGTCCTCGTTAGAAGCTCAATGGATGGACTTCAATGCACGACACACATTGCTGTTGCAAGAAATTGAAGATAAAAACATAAACTATTTCACGGAAGATGTCCATGGTAAGACAAAGAACATGTACGAAGAAACTAAAGCAGATATTTTAAAAATGTTGCAAACCACTGAAGAAAATATAAAATTCGACCTGACAGACTTGTCGCGGGGAGAACCTGATGACAAGACTAAGACTTTGCTGACTAAACAGGAATGTAACTTCAAAGCCATGGATCGGGCTATGGCAAAAATTGAGTTTGAAGTCCTTACGGAAAAATGGGAACTTGAAGATCACCTGTCAATCTTGAAGTCGAAGTGGGAACCTATTGACAATACTCATTGGGAACTGGAAGCCTTACTAAAAGGCTCGGAAAATATATACTATGATATGTTCAACAAAATGGAAGCCAAATATGACGGAGCAAGGAAACGACTAAAAAGCAAGATGTGGTCCAACGCTCATCACCAACACTCAGCTCCGAGAATCGAGATTCCAGAGTTTTCAGGACACTATAACAAATGGATTTCTTTCAAAGACCTGTTCCTGGAGACGATACACAAAAACCCGACATTGAATAAGGCCCAAAAAATGCAGCATCTGAAAACTAGGCTGAAAGGTGAAGCAGAAAGACTCGTGCAACACTTGACCATCAGCGCCGACAATTACACTTCGTGTTGGGAAATACTGAACCAACGTTACAACAATCGTCGACTACAATTCTCATCTTACATGAACACTATGTTGCAGTTGTCTGTAATACAGAAACCAGACGCTTACAACTTGAGGAAGTTGCATGACGTAACAACTGAATGCCTAAACGGCTTAACAAATATCGGTTTTGATATAACCAGTTGGGATCCTATGATTGTTCATTTGGTGTCACAAAAACTAGACTGTGGGACCTACAACGAATACATAAAGATCATCAATCAACATCCAAAAACTTATCACACTTCATACGGGCAGTGCCCTCTTTGCAAAAACGATCATGTTTTGATGCGATGTCAGCAATTTATTGACTCGGATACTAAGCAACGAAACAGTACAGTTGCAAAATTGCGTCTATGCAAAAACTGTTTGTTCAGACACGATAATCAAACTTGCAACTCTGTAAAAACTTGTAAGGAATGTACGATGAAGCATCATACGCTCTTACATTACAACAATTCCAACAAAAATACACCTTCAACGAGCAATGACAACCAACGCTCAGGTCAACGACCCTCGAGGGAACCTGAAACGTCGAGTTCAAATCATCTATCAGCCAACGAGATGGAAGTCTTACTTACAACCGTCCAAGTTAAGGTCAAGTCGATAGATGGGACTTACTTAACTCTTCGTGCGCTCGTAGATCAGGGCTCACAAGTCAACCTGATAACTGAAAATGCAGCGCAACTCCTGAGGCTGCCAAGAAAAAAACTAACTGCAAGAATATCTGGAGTTGGAACTGCATCAGGCGACTGTAAAGGACGTTTACACCTAACCTGCAAATCAATCCACTCCGAATATACCTTCAACACTGAAGCATTGATAATGAAAAAACTGATCAACAAACTACCGAATAACACATTTGAACGGCCAGAGTGGTCGCATTTGAAGAACATAAAATTGGCAGACCCAGATTTTAACATTTCAAGGTCTGTTGACATATTGCTTGGAGCTGACGTATACGCCGAAATAATCCAAGATGAAATACTTAAAGGTACCCCAAGGTCCCCCGTTGCGAAACAAACACAGCTGGGATGGATTTTGTGTGGAAAACTAGACACTTTTAACTGTAACGTCACCCTACTAGACTTGGCTGAAATAACAAAATTTTGGGAGTGTGAAGACGTCACCACAACAAACACAGACCGATCTGAAGACGATCAGTGTGAAACTTACTACAAAGAAACTACTCGCCGTGGATCAGATAGAAAATACATTGTGAAGATGCCTTTATGTCCAGATTATGAAAATAAGATCAGAACATCGAAAACGATTGCAGTTTCACAATTGTTGCAATTAGAAAAAAGGTTTCAAAGAAATGGCCGACTTGAACTGCTATACAAAGATTTCCTTAGGGAATACCTGGAGTTGTGTCATATGAAACTAGCAAAACCCATGACATCTTTAACTGCTGAATGTTTCTTACCACATCACGGAGTACTTCGTGAAGAATCTACTACCACGAAGCTCAGAGTTGTCTTCAATGCATCTCAGAAAACTAAAACGGGATACAGCCTGAACGACATACAAGGAAAGGGTCCCAACCTACAAAAAGATATTCAAGAGCTTATCATAAAATGGAGAACGTACAAATACGCCTTTACTGCTGATGTCGAGAAAATGTACCGATGTATCTGGCTGTCTGAGGAACAACAACAATTGCAAAAAATTATTTGGCGAACTACGCCGTCAGAGAAATTGCAAGAATACCAACTCTGCACTGTTACTTATGGCACTAAGTGCGCACCGTGGCTAGCCATGAGAACCATCAAAAAACTTGCATACGATGATGGCTACAAATACCCCACGGCTGCCAAAGTACTACTGAACGAAGCATACGTCGATGATGTCATAAGTGGCCACAACTCACTGGAAGCGGCCCAGGAACTCTAGAAATCGCTTATCGATATGTTAAAAGGAGTCGGGATGAACTTACGCAAGTGGTCCAGCAATCATACAGCATTGCTAAAGAATTTAAATAATGATCAGATCTCACGCAAAAACACTTTTGATTTCAAGCAAGAAGAATCCATGAAAACACTCGGACTTGGTTGGAATCCTCAGACCGACACATTTGCGTTTAACTGGAAATTTGATGAAAAATGCCGTCCGGAAATAACCAAAAGGCGGCTTCTTTCAGAAATATCACAACTTTATGATCCACTGGGTTGGCTGTCACCCATAACTATTGCGGCAAAAATAATATTTCAAGAAGTATGGGTCAACAAACTTAACTGGGATGATCAGTTACCCTCTTATATAGCAGATAAGTGGCTGAAACTAAGAGCTGACACGCCCAACGTAAAAAACATAAAAATCAAGCGCTGGATCGGTTTAACAGAGCAGAAGATCGAACTATTTGGATTCTGCGACGCCAGTGAAAAGGCTTACTCGTGCGTGGTTTACAGCTGCATCAGAGATGAACATAACAAGCCAACAATAACATTACTTGCTGCTAAAACAAGAGTAGCGCCCTTATCACAAACGATCACATTCTTAATGCTGAATGAATTCGACATAACTACAAGCGCTTGGAGCGATTCCCAAGTGGTACTGGCGTGGATACAGGGAGATACATCTAAGAGGGAAAAATACGTCGCCAATCGTGTTGCAAAAATAACACACTTAATGCCTGCCACGCAATGGCGTTATGTGAAGTCGCAAGATAATCCTGCAGACTGTGCATCAAGAGGATTGCTACCAACGAAGCTTAAAACATTCAATCTGTGGTGGGAAGGCCCTACATTCCTGACCACCTTCCAAGAAAAAAGTCGTGAAGAAAATATAACATGCACATTTACAACTAGCATAGGCAACGTTTGCCAAGCGAAATCGAACTTTATGAACAATGAAACCAATAATTGTATTCATAACTTATTAACTAATTGCAGTTCATTTACCAAAGTAAACAGAATTGTAGCATGGATACAACGATTTATCGGAAACGCACGTAACAACACGAAACGTGACACCGGATACCTCACTTTATGCGAATTAAACAAAGCAAATGAACAAATAATAAAATATGTGCAACAAACGGAAATTACGCAAAAATATAAACAACTTATAAAGAAAGAAATGATTCCTACGAAAAGTAACATTTTCAAACTTAAACCATACTTAGATACTAGCGGCATACTCCGAGTCGGGGGTCGACTGAACCACTCCAGTTTACCTTTTGAAATGAAGAATCCAATCATTCTACGTAAGTGTAAGCAATTATTAAATAAGTCATAAAATCTCAACATAAATTAAAGTAAATAATGTAAGCAATTATTAAAAAGTTCTGAAATCTCAACATAAATTTAAAGTAAATAAAGACATTTAAAGGTTTTATGAGTACGCAATTTGACTAGTAATGGTAATTTGGTTCGATAAAATATTGAAAGTTTGATTAAATGTTATGATCTGTTTGAATACATCAAAATAAGTTTAAAAAAAACGTGTACAATATATTTATGATGAATTTAAAATAGTCGTAATTTATTAATTAGTTAATGTCCATCTATTGACTTGAAATTCGCGCGCTCTTCCCCACTTTTTTGTTACGTGGGCACTGAGCTATCAACAAATCGAATACGAGAGGCCAGGTCAGTTTTTGGTTGGCGGTTGAACTGTGAGGTGAAAACTGAATGTACATGTACAAGTGTTGCTGAAATAAAAGTATTTGGAAAAAGCTGCTGTGTTTTGCTTTCAGTTCAGAAGTGGGATAAATTCACGTAAGTGTTATTGTTTTATATTGCTTTTAAGAAACGATATTACAGTGAATCTCACGTCTTAAAATAGTACGTAACTTTATATTGTGCATTTCAAAAACCAAAAAGAAATAGTGTTTATACTTAAGAACTAGGGCGACTTATTAGAGCCGTTTGCTAGTCCAGAATTTGAAAAGAGTTTTGCTTAAATTTATTACTGCGAATTAGGAATTGGTCTAGCATATTATGTTTTTTTTTTGTAATTTTGTGAGACCAACGGTCTTTGTAATTTGAAATATAAGTATGAGAACATCACACTGTACCTTCATTATCAATTAAATTATAGTTCAGTGTGTTGATTAAAGCATTCAATAATCGTCCTAGTAGGTACCTTCATGAACTGTTGTGGTACTTATAATGATGCCAATAGTAGCATACTTTCTTAAGTTTGTATAGGTGTTAAAGAATAGCTATGTCTGTATATTATTTTTGTTGACCAGGCCTACAAATGGAAAACAATGGTGATCAAGGGTTGGCTCAACCTCTGCAAGTTCCATCGCCTGTGCGTGACAGGCAGAGCCAAAGGCGGAGCCGTAAGCCAAGCCGCAAGCGAAGCCGGAGGCAGAGCCGCGGCCAGAACAGCAGGCAGAGCTACAAGGGCAGCCGCAAGCGCAGTCGCGAGCGCAGCCGCGAGCGCAGCCGCGAGCGCAGCCGCGAGCGCAGCCGGGAGCGCAGCCGCGAGTGCAGCCGGGTGCGCAGCCGCGAGTGCAGCCGGGAGCGCAGCCGCGAGCGCAGCCGCGTATGGAGTCCTGGGCACCGAATTCGACGGCTCAAGACACCGCCACCGGCTGCAATTCATCGGAGCCCTGCCAGGGATCAAGGGAAGCGGCATGACTGCGGATCGCAGTCGAGGTGCAGCAGGAGCAACACCCGGCCTCGCCAGCGAGGTGGGCATTCACGTCATAGACGCGACGCCTGTTCGCCAATCAAGGGTACCAGCTCACGTGAGTCACTTCCGGTTGCTGATATGTTTTCTAAATTTACCGATGTTCTTGACAAAATTTCGACTAGAGGTCACGAGCGTATTAGTAATTTCAATGTCGTCCCAGAGTTTGATCCTTCTTCTAAAAATCAGAACATAGATAATTGGATTTATAAAGTAAATGAAATAGCGAGCATTTATAGTTGGACAGACCGGCAAATCATACATAATACAATACCTAAACTTGCGGGCAATGCAAAACGTTGGTACGAGGGTCTAACAACTGTTAGTTACAGCTGGATCGAATGGCAAGGAAAGCTCAAAGCAGCTTTTCCATCTGATGAAAATTACGGCCAAATGCTTTCGGATATGTTAGAAAAAAGAGCGAAGTTCGGAGAATCTTTAGAGGACTATTATTACGATAAAATGGCTTTACTCAATAGGTGTGAAATTATGGGGAAAAGGGCAGTAGAATGCGTGATATTTGGCATAGATGATAGGGCCATTAGAATAGGAGCAGAGGCAGCTCAGTTTGATAACCCTGACAAACTTTTGGCATACTTGCGAAACGCAAAAAATATAAGTAAAAGAAATGATGTGCAGAGAATTTCAACTAGAAAATTTCCAACTAAGGATAAACTATCTGCCAATAATAAATCAATAACAATCAGGTGCTATAATTGTAAGGAGGAGGGACATATCATGAATAAGTGTACTAAACCGTTAAAGAAGTGTACCAACTGTTCAATAGTTGGTCATGAGTCTAGTGAGTGTTATCGAAAGAAGGAAGAAGCAAAATCTGTCTTAGAAATTTCAATTACCGAACCTAAAAATAATAAGTATGTACAAACTGTCTTGATCAACGGTCGTGAAAAAGTGGGTTATTTAGATTCAGGAAGCGAATGTACGCTTATTAGAAATGATGATGCTGTCGAAATATTAGGCCAATGGGATAGGACTTATGTAGTGGCCATGACTGGTTTTGGTGGAGCAGTAGTACATGCAATCGGTCGGTGTCCGGTAACATTAGAAATTCAAGGTGTTACTGTGCAATTAGATGTTATTGTCGTGCCAGACCATTTTTTAAAATACCCTTTATTAGTTGGTCAGTCGTTTACCGAAGCACCGGGGGTTAAAATCTTAAAAACTGATAACGAGTTAATAATTTCCCGGGAGTTTCCAGAAACTATTGGCGTAGTTAAACTGTACTCAAAACAGCATTGTTCAATTCTACCCGGATGTTCCTATGTAGAGGTTTACTCTTCTCAAAATATAACGGGGGCCATATTGGTATATGGTAGTTATAGATCTATCCCTAATTTAGAACACAACATAGAAGAAGGTGTCTACTCAATTGAAAATGGCAAGGGTGTTCTATTAATTGATAATATTTCATCTAATGAAATAACTTATAGCAAAGATCAATTAATAGCTAGAGGGCAATTTTTGCGAATTCAAATTATGAATTGTTCTAATATTAATAAGATAGATATTGTTGGGAGTCCTTTAGAACCTTTTAACTTAAACGATTTGTGCTTAGACGATAGCTTAAATCAGAGTCAGAAATTGCAACTTTTGGCTCTTGTAAATCGTTATCGAACTTGTTTCGCTACTAAACTAACAGAGTTAGGTTGTACCAACGTAGAGACAATGAATATAGATTTAACAGACTCCCAACCTGTAGTTTACAGACCTTATAGGTTGTCTCATAAAGAAAAACAAGAGGTTAGGGGTATGACCGATGAGTTATTGCAATGTGGTATTATAAGAGAATCTTGTTCCCCGTTTGCAAGTCCAATAATTTTAGTACGGAAGAAGAACGGCGAAAAGCGCCTGTGTATAGATTACAGGGCTTTAAATAGAAAGACTGTAAAACAACATTACCCTTTACCTAGGATAGAGGATCAGATGGATAGGTTAGCAGGATATAATCTATATACGACTTTAGACTTAGCATCAGGCTATTATCAGATAGAGTTAGCTGAACGTGATAAAGAAAAAACTGCTTTCGTCACGCCAGAAGGGCAATTCGAATTTAATAGGATGCCCTTTGGGCTGACAAATGCACCAGCGGTATTTCAGAGAACTATTAATAAAGTCCTTGACAATTTGAGATTTGATGCCGTTGTCATCTACATGGATGACGTCCTTGTCCCCTCGATTTCATTTGATGATGGGCTTAAAAAACTAGAATCCGTATTGGATAAAATTAGGAATGCAGGTCTTACATTGAAGCTCTCGAAATGCAACTTTTTTAATTCTAAAATAGAATTCCTGGGTTTCGAAGTCTCGGGAAACGGTATAAAGCCTGGACAGTGTAAAATAGATGCGGTTGATAAATTTCCTACCCCTAAAGATGTCCATAATGTTAGGCAGTTCTTAGGCCTGGCCAGTTTTTTTAGGCGATTTATTAAAAATTTTGCGATAATAGCCCGACCATTGACAAACTTGCTTAAAAAGAATGTCTTATGGACCTGGGGCAAAGATGAAGAGACTGCGTTCACTCAGTTAAAAGCCCAACTAGTCTCTCGACCTATCTTAACGTTGTACAATCCTAATGCAGATACAGAATTACATACGGATGCGAGTAAACATGGTGTAGGTGGAATGATATTACAAAAACAAGATAATGAGCTTATGAAACCAGTCGCTTATTTTAGTAGGCGTACTTCACCAGAAGAGCAGCATTTTTCATCATACGAGTTGGAAACCCTAGCGGTTGTAAATAGTTTGACTAAATTTAGATGTTACTTAATAGGGTTAAAATTCACTATTGTGACCGATTGTAACTCTTTGCGAGCCACTTTTACTAAAAGGGATATGATTCCACGTGTTGCTCGCTGGTGGAGTATGATCCAAGAATTTGATTTTAATATAATTTATAAACCAGGGACTTCTATGATGCACGTAGATGCATTAAGTAGGAACCCTTTGCAAGAAAATACTTCCAGTACCGACCCCGTTGAATTACAAGTTTTCCATATTTCTGTAGATTGGTTAGCCACGGTTCAAATGAATGACGATGAAACACAAAGGATTAAACGGATGTTAGAGGATTTAAATTCAAATAAAATTAAATATATTAAACAAAATTTTACTTTGAAGCGTGGCTTAGTTTATAAAATAACGGATGAAGGACTTAGATGGTATGTGCCAAAAGATGTTAGATGGCAAGTTTTACGTGCTTGTCATGATGATATTGGTCACTTTTCATATGAGAAGACCTTAGACAAAGTTAAAACAACTTACTGGTTCCCAAAAGTAAATGAAGTAGTTAAAAAGTACTGCCAGGCATGCATTCAATGTGCTCATGGAAAAATACCGGCTGGAAAGAGGTCCGGCTTTTTACATCCAATACCAAAGGTACCTGAACCTTTCCACACCATACATGCCGACCACCTGGGTCCTTTCAATGAGAGCAAAAGAAAGAATAAATATATTTTAGCCATTATTGATGCTTTCACAAAATTTATTATTCTTAAACCAGTCAAAAATACGAAGACTCGTACGACTATTTCCGTTTTTAGTGAATATTTTAGTTTATTTGGTGTACCTTCTCGAGTAATAACGGACAGAGGTACTACTTTTACCAGCTCGAAGTTCAAAGAGTTTTTGTCTGGAAAAAATGTGAAACACATTTTAAATGCGTTGCTACTCCTCGCGCTAACGGTCAAGTAGAGCGCTACAATAGGTCGGTATTAGATTCGTTAACGACTATGATTTACGGAAAGGATGAAAAATTATGGGATGATTATTTGCAACAAGTACAATGGGGTTTAAATAATACCATCAACAAAGCAGTAGGTAAAACCCCAGCGCAAGTGTTATTTGGGTTAAGACTGAAGGGACTGACTGAGAGTGCACTGGCTTTACCAGCGCAGGAAAACGTTGTTACAAACACAAGTGGTGTAGAAGAAATTAGAAAAGAAGCATTAGATAAAATAGAACGTACTCAGAAAAAGCAAAAGAAAATGTTTGATAAGGCAAGAATTCCTCCACGTCAGTTTAATATAGGACAACTGGTTAGGGTAGAAAGAGAAGTAGGTCAGAAAGGAAAGAGTAAGAAGTTAGTGCCGAAATGTCTAGGCCCGTATCGCATTACCAAAGTATTACAGAATGACAGATATGAAGTAGAAGATGCGCCTATCACAAAAAAAAAGGGGAAACAAAAATATGTTGGTGTTTTCCCGGTAGATAAAATTCACCCCTGGCTAGTGTATCAGTCGGTGGATGAGAGTAATGATGATGATGATAATGAGACTAATGATGACGATAATGAGAGTAATGACGATGACAATAAAGTATCGGATGTGGATATGGATCACTAAATTGTGAATATATTGTTACATGTTGTATATTGAAGTTGTGTCACCTGAAAACACATGAGCCTAAGCGGTTCAATAAATAGAGATTCGTATCACCAGTTTCGTTCTTATTAGCTTCGAATAGTATAGCTTTTTCAATTAAATAGTATGGTAGTATTGGTAAACGCCTCTAACAGGCTAGAATCTGAGATGGCTAGTATGGTAGTATGGTAGTATGGCAGGATCAGTGTAATGCAGTAAGGAAAAACGTAAAGTGTAAAGTGAAGTGTAGTGATTAAAGTGAAGTGTGAATTAAGATTGTCAGAAAGAAATAATTTGTTTATAAATAAAGAAAAATAATATTGTTGATGTACACGTGTCATTGATTTTGATACATTTATTGATGTATTGATTATGAGTTATTGATACTAATGTTAAATTATCTATGTGATATCATGACACTAAAATTCCCTGATTTAGTTACCCGAATATCGATGGAAAGTGTATTAAATGTTGATTTGTTGTAAGCTAATCATTTAGTGATGAAATGTACACTGTTATGTAAATTTTATGTATTTTTTTTTTTTGCAATTGATGTATTATTATTTCGTTTATTTTTGTTAATTAATAATCGCGAGGGCGCGACTTAATGGTCAGGATGGACGAATGTAAGCAATTATTAAATAAGTCATAAAATCTCAACATAAATTAAAGTAAATAATGTAAGCAATTATTAAAAAGTCCTGAAATCTCAACATAAATTTAAAGTAAATAAAGACATTTAAAGGTTTTATGAGTACGCAATTTGACTAGTAATGGTAATTTGGTTCGATAAAATATTGAAAGTTTGATTAAATGTTATGATCTGTTTGAATACATCAAAATAAGTTTAAAAAAAACGTGTACAATATATTTATGATGAATTTAAAATAGTCGTAATTTATTAATTAGTTAATGTCCATCTATTGACTTGAAATTCGCGCGCTCTTCCCCACTTTTTTGTTACGTGGGCACTGAGCTATCAACAAATCGAATACGAGAGGCCAGGTCAGTTTTTGGTTGGCGGTTGAACTGTGAGGTGAAAACTGAATGTACATGTACAAGTGTTGCTGAAATAAAAGTATTTGGAAAAAGCTGCTGTGTTTTGCTTTCATAAGGGTGGACGACTGACTGAATTGGTGATTCAACAAGCTCATCAGACGACTTTACATGGAGGAGCCAGACTAACTTTAGCGCACATCCGGCAACGGTATTGGATCGTTGGCGGCAACAGAGCGGTGAAAGCTGAACTACGACGCTGTGTGCACTGCCATCGCTACAACCCGTCGCAGTTGGATCAACTTATGGGAGAACTGCCACCACAACGAGTAACACCTTCGCGGCCGTTCACCCACACGGGGGTTGACTTCACAGGGCACTTCGAAGTCAGACTCAACAAAGGGAGAGGGGTGCGAACCTCAAAGGGTTACATATGCATTTTTGTATGCATGGTGACAAAGGCTGTACACATAGAACTTGCATCGGACTTAAGCACTGAAACCTTCATAGCAGCCTTCCAGAGAATGTGTTCCAGGCGCGGAACACCAAGTCACGTCTACTCAGACTGTGGTACAAATTTCATCGGCGCATCAAGGTTACTTCAGAAAGAGTTCGAAGACTTCAAGCAATACTTGTCACCTGACTTCTTCAAGAACATCGCAGACATGGGGGTACAATGACATTTTAATGCGCCCGCTTGGCCAACTGCTAGCGGACTATGGGAAGCAGCGGTCAAGTCAATGAAGTATCACCTTCGTCGGGTGCTAGGAGACCAAAAACTGACGTATGAGGAGTTTACTACCCTGCTTGCGAAGATAGAAGCATGCATGAACTCCAGGCCGCTTTGCCAACTCACTGAAGACCCCGAAGAATTTTATAACTATCTTACACCAGGTCACTTCCTAACGGGGGGACCAACAATGTCTTTACCACGAGCTGACTACACTGAAAACAAAATGGATCTACGCAGACGATGGCAATTAACAGAACATATGCACCAACAATTTTGGAAGAATTGGTCAAGCGACTATCTTGCACAACTACAAACACGCAGCAAATGGAATAATCCCAAGAAAAATCTCAGCGAGGGAGACATCGTACTAGTCCGGGAAAACAGTTTGCCGCCAGGAAAATGGGCTATGGGACGGGTGCTAGAACTTCACCCTGGAGCGGACGGATATGTTAGAGTGACAACGCTGAAAACACAAACTGGCGTCATTAAACGACCCATAATAAAACTATCAGCTCTACCCATCAATACTAACATCAAAAATAATGAAGAATGCAAGACAAATTTACAGGAGACCAAGGCAACCGAAAAAACTTCCACAAGAAAAAACTCTGAAAAAAAATGTCTTACAAACATTTTCATGTACTATCTGTTCACACTGTTAATACACTTGTGAATGACTCAGATTGTTCGCAACTAAGGTCGGGCACTCAAATTACCAACCTGGAACCCGAGCGACCGATTTACTATGACACCATCGGCAAGGTTGAACTAATACACGATGAATGGACTTTGCTCACATACTACAACTTAACAAACTACTGGCAAGGCGTTCAACACATTGAAAAATACATTAACGGTGTAAGTGACCTTTGCCAAAAGATCCACCAAAGTTATTGTCAAGCTACAACGGCTCAACTTTCCCACGAGATGGAACTACTCGACTTTTACAACACGATCCTGCTGGCTCCCCAAAAACATTTATCTACACGCAAGAAGCGCGGCTTGATCGACGGAGTAGGCATGGTAGCCAACAGCTTATTCGGAGTCTTAGACCAGAAATTTGCTGACAAATACCACAAAGACATTGAAGCCATACAGCGTAACGAAAACTACTTGCGTGAACTCGCAAAAAACCAAACATCGATCATGCAACTACAAAATGACGTTCTGAAGAAAAACGATGAAAATATCAAGCTTCAATGCAAAATGATAGAACAATTCATGGACGAAACGAAGAAGAACATGGACAGCATTGAAACAGAAATACAAACAATAATGGCCACTAGCTACTTCAACTCCGCTTCGCTTACAGCATCCCTACTACTACGAAATCTTAAGGAAATTCAAACTATGCTGCTGAACACCCTCACTAATGTTTACAGTGGGCATATGGACGTGCACTTGATATCACCAGTCAGCCTTGTAAAGCAACTAGAAGACATATCTGGCAGACTGCCGAGAACTCTGTCATTGCCGACAGACAATATCAGAGAAGAGATCAAGGAACTTTACAAGTTGCTATACGTGAAAGCACGAATAACAAGAAACTACTTCATGTTCGAAGTTCACATTCCCTTAATTTCAAATGAGGACTTCACTTACTATCGGGCTATCGCCATACCATTCAAGACGGAGTCAAATTACAAATTGATGCAATTATCGTCGGAATACATTGCCGTGAACTTTGAGAAGAATTCTTACATCTCACTAAACGAAAAAGATTTCAAGCTATGCATCAAAAGACAAGAACATAACTTCATTTGTAACGCAAACATACCTGTGTTCAACTTACAAAACAAGAATGCACCTTGCGAAGCAAAACTACTGGGTCATCGTACTACTACGTCACCGTGTGACGTAGATAGCGTGACGTGCGAGGAGGTATGGATCATGTTGCAAGAATCAAACAGCTGGCTGGTTGTTTGCTGCGAAAGGTGCGAATTACGTACGGTTTGTGAAAACGACGTAATATCGCAAACGATTACATCGGCGGCTATAGTTACTTTGAGTCAAGGATGCGTGCTGCGGTCAAAAGAACTCACCATCACTTCGCACAATCAGTACAACAGCAACCTCAACGTGAACTATGGCATGCATGTCCCGAACCTGAACTCGCCGATAAACAACATTGTCAACGTCACACTTCATAACGCGGCACACGAACTTTTCACTCTCAAGAAAAACGACTTTGAAGAAATTGACAAGAAGCTGCGCTTCCAAGAAGAGAACAAACCAAAACTACCATCCACTATCACGGATCATGACGTTCACCAATATGCAATTTGTTACCTTTTACTAACAATTGCTGTCATCACTTTCCTGTGGATTGTAACTAAGAAATACTACGCACTGTTCAGAAAGCGGCTTTCGAGGAAGATAAATAAAACGCCAACGCATGAGGACATCGAACTTCAACCAATGGGATCTCGAAAGCAGACTGCCAGAGAAGAAAACCAGCAGTCGCCTACAGACATCGGCCACGTTCAACCTCAAGGACATCAAGACAACATTGCCTTTACTTTTGATTAATCATTTTAATTTACTTTAAGATAGATTTTGTACAGGCGTTTCTTTCTCTCTCTACTCATCTTAGCTTCTTTAGGGGGTTGCCAATATGTACGGTCTCATCGCCGTACATTTTTCTGCTTACTTTGTAACCTACTGTAGCCTAATGATATGCGTCATAATTTCACATTATAAAATAACATGACTAATGAAGTAAAATATAGTGAACTCATAACTGTGTAGCTATCAACAACTGAGAGAAATAATCGTCTTCCACTCTAGTACTGTAACTAATTCATAATTTAGTAATAAACTTAACTATTGCATCTTAGTGGAAAGTGTTTCTCTATACTTTACTGAACTTTCAAACCTTCACGACTTTTTTTTTTTTTTTTAAGATGCAATAGTTAAGTTTATTAAGTTATGAATTAGTTACAGTACTAGAGTGGAAGGCGATTATTTCTCTCAGTTGTTGATAGCTACACAGTTATGAGTTCACTATATTTTACTTCATTAGTCATGTTATTTTATAATGTGAAATTATGACGCATATCATTAGGCTACAGTAGGTTACAAAGTAAGCAGAAAAATGTACGGCGATGAGACCGTACAATTCCATGTCTGTTTTTATCGCTACCCATTCATCTTTGATGTTTGCAGGAACTTCTGCATCCCAATGCATTTTATTTAACCACAGCTTTTGGAATATCAGTTTTAATTTTGTTGTGAGTGGGGACAACCACCCCAACGGGTCGAATACTTTTGATATCTCCGACAAAAGTAGTCGTTTAGTAATTTTGGCGTTTGAATTAGCCTATACTGTATTTGAAAGTAAACATGTCATCACAAGAGTTCCAACGAAGGCCTAATGTTTTTGACGTATTCTGATTTGAAGTTAAAATGATTTCGCCATTGCTGCTGCTCTGTTCTATATTTTCAAGAAGTTCCGGATGATTTGCAGACCATTTTCTCAGTGTAAAACCTCCTGATTTTAATAATCTATTGAGATCTTCGATAAGCTGTTTTCCTCTTTCGATAGAGTGAGAACCATGGACAAGATCATCCATATAAAATGATTCTTCTAGAATCTTTGCTGCTTCTGAAAATGCACTTCGTTCATCCGAGGCTAGACGTTTTAAAGTCATCATCGCTAGAAATGGTGCTGATTTTGTACCGTATGTGACGGTAGTAACATGAAGTAACTGTGAGGGTTGTACGTTTGAAGTGGTTGATCTGGCGCATACCTTCAGATGACTTGCTGATATTGCTGATCTGCTTCATCCACCATTATCTGCCTATACATTTTCTCGATATCTGACGTGTAAGCATATCGATATTGCCGCCACTTCAGTATCAGTTCTTGTAGATCCTGTTGTAAATTAGGGCCTTTATACATCAGGTCATTTACACTATATCCGCTTGACATTCTTGCTGACGCGTTAAACACCACCCGTAGCTTTTTAGTAGCTGATTCTGCTCGTTGCACGGAATGGTGCGGCAAGTAACACGATAGCGCTTCTTTATTTTTATTGCTGTAACTAGGCACCATATGTCCTAAGGCTATGTACTCACTAATGATTTTTTTATATTGTTCTGCTAGAATAGGTTGTTTGCTAAATTTACGTTCCAGATTTTGGAACTGTGCTATTGCCATCTCTTTAGATGAACCTAGTTTTTCCTTGATGTCTGGTTTTACTGGCAATTTTACTACATAACGGCCGTCTTCGCGACGTTTTGTAGTTGATGAATAAAAATCGACACTTTCTTGATCTTCCGGTGATAAGTTTGATTTTTCGCTTATATCCTCGATGTCCCAAAACTGCTGAATATCGTATATGATCCACTCAAGCTGTGTTTCTTGCAACACTGGCTGAGATACACTCTCTCCTTGGATCAATCCTCTCTTTAATATCATGCCATTGACTTGAGCGCTTAGTAATAGGTCTACTGGACGACTAATGTTAAAATATGGATCAGCTAATTTAAGATTTTCTACGTATGACCACTTCGAAATGTCAAAGGATTTATACGGGATATCCTTAAGTATATTGTTCATGACAAGCACGTCGGTGCTAAACGAAAAGTCGTTGTACGTTGAGAAACAGCTTAGTGTGGCCACACCATTACAATTATGTTCGGCTTCACCTACTCCGCATATCAATCCATTGAATTTAGATCTACGTAAGCCTAATTTCTTTGCTGTACTTTCTTTAATTATAGACACTTGTGATCCAGGGTCAATGAGAGCCCTTAAAATGTGCCACGATCCATCGCTCGTTGCGACTTTTATCAAGGCTGTTGCAAACAGCACTTCAATCGTCCCTGGATCTATTTGAGACACACTCGCAGTCATTGCTAAATTGTCTTTTGGATTTGGGTCAGTTGTGGTTGTTGCTACGTTGCTTGAATGCGTGATATTTTTTGAGCAGGCTGCATGTAAAACGGAGTGGTGATTTCCGTCGCATTTCCGACATCGCCTAACGGAAATGCATTAATGGCCATTATGATCAAATAAATAATTTTTACATAATTTCAATTTTGCTACTGATTTCAATTTTGCTTCATCAGGCAATTGCAAAAACTTTACGCAATTGAACATAGCATGTTGTTGACCGCAAAGTTGACATTTTGTTGTAGACACGTGTAAGGCTTTTGAGTATGGCTGTGATTTATTGAATTTATTGGCAAAGTTAGGGTTATGTCGTTTTGCCTTTTGGTTTTCAGGAACATCGCTATTTGTATGATTAGTTGATTTCGGTGTTGCTTGATCCTTCCTGCGAGAAGTTTCCAGGCTCGTAAACTTATTTTCTAAGTAGTCTAAGAATTCCTGCAGTATCGGTAGCTCCCTAGAATTTTTAAGGGAGTCTATGTAATCTCCGTACGTTTCGCTATCCAGCTTCTGCGCTAATAAATGCACAAGAAGCGGATTCCAGGTGCTGATATCGATTCCTAAGTTCCGTATGGCATGCAAGCTTTCTAGTGCTACATCATGCAGTTTCTTAATATGACCTAGCGTTTGTTGCTGTGTACTTGGTAAGCCTAGTAAAGTATTGATAACCCACGTAAATATTAACTTTTTATTGTTATATCGATGGTTTAAGATTTCCCAACAGGTATGATAATTATCGGAACTTATAGGAAGATGCTGAATAAGTTTTTCTGCTTCGCCCCTGACCTTCCCTTTTAGAAATTGCATTTTTTGCGCTTGCGACAGGGTAGGGTTGTTATGAATGACTTCGCTAAAGAGGTCCTTGAATGACGTCCAGTGTTGGTAGCTTCCTGAAAATACAGGTATATCCATTTTTGGTGTGAAGTGCTCTCTATGCGATACACACCATAGCTTTTTATTGATCATTTTCTTTAACTGAATATATGATCTCTCATGCTGAGTATACACTTCTTCGTAATCCTCTTCCTCTCCACCTATCTCGCTATCTATCTCCCAATGGAGGGAGTCAATTTGCGACCAGCGCGCTTGAAGTGTTCTCAAGGCGTCCTCCATCTCCCATTTTTCTGACATGGAGTCTAGGTCGATAAACCCTGCTGATCTCTTGAATGCTTTGAAATTTGCTGTTTGCTTACGCAGCATGTCATCTAATTTGCTGGTAGAGCCTTTTGACTCCATTGTACGTAACATGCTGGCTTTTGCTGGCTGGTCATAACCCGATGGTCCTGCTTTTGCTAGTTCTGCGATCTCCTGCTGTTCCTGTATTGGTTGAGTATCCCTAACGGATTTCATAGGCGTTAGCTTGCTTGACAACTGAAGGCGTTGTTCATTGATGAGAGACTTGGCTGCTGTATAAAGTTTGCTAACCTTTTCATGCTCGGAATTTATAAAATATAAATGATCTTTGACCCCATATTGACAGATAGCTAAATGATTGTTCTGAAAATTTGACTAATACCTCTCTAACAACTCAAGTCGCCTTTTAAAATAGTCGTCCGTTTTCCTATCGGCGCTATCCTTTTTTATGTTTATCGGTATTTTTTGATTGACTCGCTAAGTTCAAGTTGCTGGTAGTAAAGATCCTCCATTATGCTGCTAGCTTGTGTATGAAAAAAAGGAAAGATCTTACTTGTACGAAACTGGCTTTCGACTGCCGCTGATTTGCTGTTGGAAATACCGAGTCCTGCTGGTGCTTAAATACCGAAGTGCTGTTTGCTGCTCAGGATGCTGACTGCCCCGTCCTGGAGGCGCTGATGTCACGCTGCTTGGGATACTTAAGGACGATGCTCTTGCTAACTTATTTTGCAACGCCACCCTGTGCTGCTGCTGTAGGGTTTTGCTACAAACGCTTTGCTAAAGTTCACACGTATCGCTGCAATCCAATATGCTGATTTCTGGACGAGTTCACTCACAAGACTTAATACACGCTACTCCCCAAAGAAAAACGAATACTAAAACTCGCGAGATCGCGCCCGATGGCTCGAAGGACCATGTTGAAGGTTGGAAGATGGCTAAATGATACTGCTGCTTATGAAACCAAATTAAGTATATTATCTGGACCAAAGGTTTAGTGATATAAAGGTGCGAAGGAGCACACGCGATGACCGCTAATCGTGTACTGAATGCTCGACTAATATCAATTAGTAAAATGAGGTAAAAATGCACGAATAAGCATTAGTGCATTATTAGTGTATGGTTTCACCGTACAAGGAGTATCATCAATTCAGCTTTTTAGAAGTTAAGCGTTTTATATTTGTACACACAATAAGATTTACTTAGGTAGGTACGTCTAAATTTTATTCCGAGGTTCATAAATGTGACCAATGTTTAAAATGCAACGAACAATATTCTTGGAAAATCAAAATATATAATGAAATGATATCACATAATTCATTAAATCTAACACGCGCGGGGCTTGAGATGTTTATTTATTTAAACTTCATGCAACTATAG
Organism: Polia nebulosa; assembly: GCA_951329385.1. NCBI lineage: Eukaryota > Metazoa > Arthropoda > Insecta > Lepidoptera > Noctuidae > Polia > Polia nebulosa. The sequence continues at coordinate 12,635,564 of OX589608.1, forward strand.
TAAAAAGGCGGACTTAATGCCTTAGGCATTCTCTACCAGTCAACCAAGGGTGGTGGAGAGATAATATGGCAGGTGCATAAAAAAAAACAAACAAAGCAACACCAAAGTAGAAATATAAAAAAAAAGTGAACGAAAATATATATATATTAATAATAAACTTTATATATATATATATATAAATAAGGTTTTTGAGACGACTCTACTCCTTGTGTAGAAAATAATTCCGCAACTTCCGCTTAAATGCATACTGACTGGTGGCCGTCCTGATATCGAGAGGCAGCGCATTCCACAAAAGGATGGACTGAATATGAAAGGAAGAATGAACAAAATCAGAAGTATGAGCAGGGCAAAGCAGTAGAAGGTTATTAGAAGAACGCAGATTCCTGGCGTGTGAAGAACATAGATATTGAAAGTGAGATATAAGATAAGAAGGAGGAGTGGGAGAGTTCAGTAGAGAGAAAAGTGTAGTCAGAGCCCGCAAACTTCTTCTCTGGCGAATGGGCATCCATTTGAGCTTGGACCTGTGGTTAGAGACATGGTCATATTTCCTCAAATTAAATACGAACCGGATGCAGTTGTTGAGGAGCCTATCCAGCTTATCCAGTAACACCGCGTTCAGGTCAAAGTAGCACGCGTCACCATAGTCGATTATAGGGAAGATTAAAGTCTGCACAAGCATAGTCTTCGTCTTAGCGGGCAAAAAGTCCCTCAGACGGTACAGACACCGTAAAGTTCCGTTGACTCTTTGACTGACACTTGAAACCTGACTTTGCCAGCCAAGCCTCGAGTCAAGATGCAAACCGAGATCTTTTACGTTAGGGCTGATGGGGATAACGGCACCATTGAAAATAATAGGAGGAAGAGAGCTAACCACCACTCTACCCATCATGCGCGAGCTTCCAATAACTATGGCCTGACATTTTGAGGGGTTTACAGACACCCCAAATCTATCAGACCAATCACGAATTGCATCCAAATCCCGGTTTATATCCTCCACAGCGTCTGACAAACCTTCCACCCGCGCAGCTGTGTACAATTGAAGATCATCGGCGTAAAGATGATACGAACACCGAAGACAGTGAGTTATAAAATTTATGAAGATGGAGAATAATAACAGAGAAAGAATACCGCCTTGAGGAACGCCAGCGTCCAGGTCACGCCAACTCGACGAATTCTCGTCAACGCGCACCGACTGCCGACGTCCCCGAAGATAAGAAGAGAACCATTCCAGGGCCTCGGAAGAAACCATAAGATGTGAAAGGATTGATAGGAGAATATCGTGACTGACGGCATTAAAGGCATTAGAGAATGTGTAACGTATTTCCTTTGTAAACGTCACATGTACAATATTTATTTCGATTATTGCCATTTTTTGGACATATTTGTTGGAGTTGAAGTCAAAATTCGCTTCTGGCAACATCAAAATTCCTAAATTGCGTCTTAGTACGTTAGTTTGGTTACAACTCTATGCGATTTTTATCGGTGTTGACAGGAAACGTCAAAGTTTGACAGTTCACTTTTTCGACTGGCAGGTTTTCAGGTCAGATCGCTTCTTTGCGATATCTATACATCCATGAAAATCATGGTTTGTTGGTGCCCAGTTCGCATAATCCTGGCGGCTGGAGCCCTAATTTAACCTGGACATTACGTTCCAGAAATGATTTCGGTGGAATCATAAATATAAAATGATTATATAGACCATGTGTCTAACAAGATTTTTTTCCTTTGTTAAAAAGCGGTAAGTTATTTGATTGTCTTCGCATAAAGAGCAGTAGTGTTCTAAATTTGAAGTTCGCATTCCCTAACGTGAAATTCTTTCTTTTCAGCTGTAAACCAGCGTTTTTTTTATTTTTTTGGTTAATTTAAATTTAAATTTGGAGTTTGGAAGCGCCCCTAACTTGGAAAGTGGACAATTCCAGACGGATGTTTCTTACAGGAAGATTTGGTTTATTTTTTCCTATTATAATTTAGCATACAATAACAGGGTATGTAATTAAAACCTTTTTCTTTTCACCTCACAACACGTGCTACGGTGCATTATTGACCTAACCAATAGACCAAACTTATAAATAAGTAACCTAAATAATTGTTGAATATACAGGAGAAATAATCTAAAATGTTGTAGTTTGAATTCTCTCTGTTATCACCTTCCCTAAGATTAAAAGCCATTTTTGCCGCTGTCTTCTATCCAGGTAATTACTGTGTTAATTTATTTATTGACGCCTGGCGCCCGAGGTTCTTTTTTATATTCTTATTTTGGCGTTCAATAACCTAATTTTGTTTAACACAAGTGAAATTTTAAATTTTGTAGCACACATAGTGGAAAATCACATACCCACATGGCAAATGTTAAGTGACCTTTTCAATTTGGACGGCTTATTAGAGAATTGCTGACATATTCTTGTTTTTGATATAACTTTCATTATAGCCGTAATTGAATGCTGAAATTTACAGGAACGAATGCTCATGAATCATTTTAATTTGTTTTATGTATGCCATGTTTCTTAATGTTTGGGAACTGCGTATTTCATCGCTAAAATACGACTAGACTAAAATTAATCAAATTTGTTTTTATCTTCTCATCGTGAAAAGTTACAAAATCTAAATCTAGTTATTCCTGACTATATAAACGTCTACCACGGGTGTTTTTTACAGCTGTTTATTTGGTTGTAAGTGTATTGGTTTACTTGCAAATCCGTTTTTTCTGATTTATGAGACCATTTAATTACATTGGTTTACGTCAACCAAATCAAAAACTAATGTTTAAACAAATTAAGGTCTCTTGTTGGCATTTTTTTGAAACTTCTGCGTTGAGTCGTTATTGAGATCTGGGAAATCCCAAAACGTTACCTACCGCAGCAAAATCATAAATACTTAACGTAAGAACCATAACACACACAAATTTTGCTATTTACAAACATTTACTACGCAATAAAAGTTATCTATTCATGTATTTGGTTCCGGGCTAAAACGAATTTTTGAAAAACGATTTCAAACGTTACTCCAGGAAAGTATGCTTTTCCCAAATAACTTTAAAACTACAATTCACACCTTTTGCTATAAATAAATTGCTCCTCATGACACTAATTATTTGTGATAGTCTCCTCTCTGAAGCACATTTTGCCCAGGTTATGGACACAATTCAAAGTGTTATCACTTAACATTATTTTCTCATAAGAATATGGTTCACTTAAAATGAGATTCACAAAAATATCTTATTAAATTCTAATAGAGCGACAACTAAATAATTTTATTTCACAATCTGTTCAGCAGTATCTCATTAGAGATAGTGCTGAACTGACTGTAAATCAGCGATTTTAGTTTTTTTTTGTTAATATTTAGATTGTGACACATTTTTATGTCATTTGACGTTACAACCACATCAAACATATCCGACAAGTGCCTACGCGGCTTAGAGCGAAGGGGCGGGGCTTAAATCCGCTTGCTTAGTTCGCGTTACATTGCGTGCAATAAAAGTTGTTTTTTTTTCATACTTAAAAAATACACTAAAAATTTAAAAATAACTTTAATTACGGAAGTCGGTGTTTGTATTTTATTACTTCGATATTTGACACCGACTTCCAAAATTAAAGTTATTTTTAAATTTTTAGTGTATTTTTTTTTTGGAAGTCGGTTGTTTTTTTTTGTAAAAAGTTTTTTTTTTTTCGCTTTTTTTTGTTTGTAATCTGTGCAAAATAAATAATTTATCTTTCTTTTCTTTCTTTCATATTTGTCAGAGTAGTTTTAGTCAAAGTTTTATTTTGATGAGACATATTCGTACTCACACTGGAGAATAAACCTTATCAATCTGCCTAGCCTTTTCCTAACTATCTTGGGGTCGGCTTCCAGTCTAACATAAATATCAGTATTTTACATGGAGCGACTGCCTATCTGACCTCCACAACCCAGTTACTGGGTAATACGATACCCCTTGGTGTCTTACCAAGGGGTATCGTATTACTCAGTAACTGGTGAAATGTAGTCTAGGTGAGTTTATCTAAATAATATAAGTTACTAGCTGACCCAGAAAATGTTGTTCTTTAAATAAAACATAGGTCGTAAAGTATTTTTCACCCTCCTACTCCAGGAGGGTGAAAATACTTTACAACGAGCGACTGCCTATCTGACCTCCACAACCCAGTTACTGGGTAGTACGATACCCCTTGGTGTCTTACCAAGGGTATCGTATTACTCAGTAACTGGTGAAATATAGTCTAGGTGAGTTTATCTAAATAATATAAGTTACTAGCTGACCCAGAAAATGTTGTTCTTTAAATAAAACATAGGTCGTAAAGTTTTTTTCACCCTCCTCCTCCAGGAGGGTGAAAATACTTTACAACCTATTCTCATAGCTATCAAATACACAAAAAAAAACATTAAAATCGATCAAACCGTTTCGGAGGAGTGCAACCACAAACAACGTGACATGACATTTTTATTTCAATCTGCCTAACCTTTTCCTAACTATCTTGAGGTCGGCTTCCAGTCTAACCGGATGCAGTTGAATACCAGTATTTTACATGGAGCGACTGCCTGTCTGACCTCCACAACCCACTTACTGGGTAATACGATACCCCCTGCAAAGACTGGTTGTCAGACTTTCGGGCTTCTGACGACCCGTAACGACTGTCAAAGATCCACGATGGACAGCCGGGACCAACAGCTTAATGTGCTTTTCGAAGCACGGAGGAGTCTCGGTATGTAAAGATGGTCATCCATCCATGGACCAAGCCCGGCAAGCGTAGCTTAACCTGATGGATCAACCCGTGCGGCTGTTATTACTTTAGCCACGAGCTCCTCCGCTCTGGAGAAAAAACATTATAAATGTGTTAAATGTCCGAAAAGTTTTCCGACCTAACGTCTTTGAAATATCATCGATTCAGACATCATAAATAAATCAAACACGTCATTTAAGGTAATTGAATTATCAGTCAGTAGGATACCTATATCATATTTCAAGTGAAAAACTTAATTTTATAGTCATAATCATCAACATCATCAGAGACGTCATTTAACAGAGTACAGTCAAATTACTTCCTGGGAAGTACTACCCGGCATACACAGCGTTTAAAAAGACACATCTTAAAGACGTCAACTACGCATACTACCTACATCTAACAAAGTAGCTTTGCGCAAAAATTGTTGCTGTGAAACGACTTTTATTTTTAACCGACTTTCGAAAAAGGAGGAGGTTCTATGTTCGACTGTAGGTATGTATGTTTTTTTTTTATGTATGTCCGCGCATTTCTCCAAATATCGAAGTAATAAAATACAAACACCGACTTCCGTAATTAAAGTTATTTTTAAATTTTTAGTGTATTTTTTTTTTGGAAGTCGGTTGTTTTTTTTTGTAAAAAGTTTTTTTTTTTTTCGCTTTTTAGTACTTCCCAGGAAGTAATTTGACTGTACTCTGTTAAATGACGTCTCTGATGATGTTGATGATTATGACTATAAAATTAAGTTTTTCACTTGAAATATGATATAGGTATCCTACTGACTGATAATTCAATTACCTTAAATGACGTGTTTGATTTATTTATGATGTCTGAATCGATGATATTTCAAAGACGTTAGGTCGGAAAACTTTTCGGACATTTAACACATTTATAATGTTTTTTCTCCAGAGCGGAGGAGCTCGTGGCTAAAGTAATAACAGCCGCACGGGTTGATCCATCAGGTTAAGCTACGCTTGCCGGGGTTGGTCCATGGATGGATGACCATCTTTACATACCGAGACTCCTCCGTGCTTCGAAAAGCACATTAAGCTGTTGGTCCCGGCTGTCCATCGTGGATCTTTGACAGTCGTTACGGGTCGTCAGAAGCCTGAAAGTCTGACAACCAGTCTTTGCAGGGGGTATCGTATTACCCAGTAAGTGGGTTGTGGAGGTCAGACAGGCAGTCGCTCCATGTAAAATACTGGTATTCAACTGCATCCGGGTAGACTGGAAGCCGACCTCAAGATAGTTAGGAAAAGGTTAGGCAGATTGAAATAAAAATGTCATGTCACGTTGTTTGTGGTTGCACTCCTCCGAAACGGTTTGATCGATTTTAATGTTTTTTTTTGTGTATTTGATAGCTATGAGAATAGGTTGTAAAGTATTTTCACCCTCCTGGAGGAGGAGGGTGAAAAATACTTTACGACCTGTTTTATTTAAAGAACAACATTTTCTGGGTCAGCTAGTAACTTATATTATTTAGATAAACTCACCTAGACTATATTTCACCAGTTACTGAGTAATACGATACCCTTGGTAAGACACCAAGGGGTATCGTACTACCCAGTAACTGGGTTGTGGAGGTCAGATAGGCAGTCGCTCGTTGTAAAGTATTTTCACCCTCCTGGAGTAGGAGGGTGAAAAATACTTTACGACCTATGTTTGCAGTCAGGCAGGCAGTCGCTCGTTGTAAAGTATTTTCACCCTCCTGGAGTAGGAGGGTGAAAAATACTTTACGACCTATGTTTTATTTAAAGAACAACATTTTCTGGGTCAGCTAGTAACTTATATTATTTAGATAAACTCACCTAGACTACATTTCACCAGTTACTGAGTAATACGATACCCCTTGGTAAGACACCAAGGGGTATCGTATTACCCAGTAACTGGGTTGTGGAGGTCACATAGGCAGTCGCTCCATGTAAAATACTGATATTTATGTTAGACTGGAAGCCGACCCCAAGATAGTTAGGAAAAGGCTAGGCAGATTGATAAGGTTTATTCTCCAGTGTGAGTACGAATATGTCTCATCAAAATAAAACTTTGACTAAAACTACTCTGACAAATATGAAAGAAAGAAAAGAAAGATAAATTATTTATTTTGCACAGATTACAAACGCACATTAATTTACAAAAGCCTAGTATACAAGCAAAAATAAAATAAAACTAATTAACTAATGGCTAGTGATCTCGTTTCTGTTGCGGTGCACCACTACGCGCCATAGACGAAACGGTCTATGACGCCTCACATTAATGACATTAGGAGATCACCACAGCAAACAAAACGGAACGTATATTACTTATTACAAACGTAAAGACAAGGAATATTACATAAATGAAACTGTGCGTCGTACTCGTATCCGTACAAAAATGGTCATTACTCAGCGAAAATACTGTGGCTTCGGACGGACCGAAAGTCAACAGCGCTGGTATTCTGCAAAGACTAAGAGTGACATGTTGACGCTATGGCATGGTTGTTTCGCTGCGAGATTTAGGAAACAACATTATGGTGAGTACTTCTATGAAATTTGTGAAAATATAGGAAATTAATATAAATACTTGTGTGTGAGCATGAATGTGTACGTGTATTCAACACGTTTGTGTAAATAAAATAAAAATCTATATGACAACATACAAAAACTAACCCAAAACTGAATTGAAAAATTAAGCAATGATACTCAAAACCAAATTAATCCCATTCAATTTTCTAGGTACTGATCACAGTCGCAAGAGATTTTAACAATGTTCATGGAATACTTATTATTCCATGAACAATGAAATGCGAAGCTAAAGCAATCAGACAGAGACCACGTTTTGAAATCAATTGAAGACTTTCTCCATCGCCCATAGGGCGTGACCCTAGGGGTAAGTACACATGAGCTGGTGCAACCAATTATCTGCTTGCTGCAGTTGCATGAATTTTTTCTTTAAAATGTTTAAAAAAAATTGTCTTCAGGACTCTCACTCATCAATATCACAAAATATAAGGTTTCTCGCCAGTGTGAGTACGAATATGTCTCATCAAAATAGAACTTCGATTAAAACTACTTTGACAAATATCACATTTATAAGAATTCTCGCCAGTATGTGTACAAATATGATCATTCAAATTACTCTTACGAGTAAAACTACTCTGACAAATATCACATTTATAGGGTTTCTCGCCAGTGTGTGTACGTTTATGAATTTTCAAATTACGACTTTGATTAAAACTACTCTGACAAATATCACATTTGTAAGGTTTCTCGCCAGTGTGTGTACGAATATGAACATTCAAATGACTCTTCGTAGTAAAACTACTCTGACAAATATCACATTTATAGGGTTTCTCGCCAGTGTGTGTACGAATATGAACATTTAAATGACCCTTCATAATGAAACTACTCGGACAAATATCACATTTATAGGGTTTCTCGCCAGTGTGTGTACGAAAGTGAACTTTCATTTGATGCTTTGTAGTAAAACTACTCTGACAAAAATCACATTTATAGGGTTTCTCGCCAGTGTGTGTACGTATATGAATTTTCATTTGAGAACTTTGATTAAAACTACTCTGACAAATATCACATTTATAAGGTTTATCGCCAGTGTGTGTACGAATATGAACATTCAAAGAACTCTTAGTAGTAAAACTACTCAGACAAATTTCACATTTATAAGGTTTCTCTTTAGTGTGTGAACGAATATGAACATTCAAATTACCCTTCGTAAATAAACTAATCTGACAAATATCACATTTATAGGGTTTCTCGCCAGTGTGTATACGAATATGAACATTAAAATTACTCTTACTAGAAAAAGTACTCTGACAAATTTCACATTTATAAGGTTTCTCGCCAGTGTGTTTACGAATATGAACATTCAAATTACTCTTACTTGTACAACTTCTCTGACAAATATCACATTTATATGGTCTATCTTTAGTACATACTTTGTGTCTAAGGCTATGTCTCTTTATATCACTACTGTTAATACCTTTGTAATTACATATCTTACATTTGAATTCATATTTGTTTATTTTATCACACTGCAATAATGCAGTATTTTCTTCACTTTTGGTTACAATGGCATCTTTATTATTACAAATGGTATCATTAGTAACTTTAGGTTCACCATTAATAACAGTTCTACTTGAAATAGCCTTTTCTGTTTTGTTTATGGATTTAAAAAAACTATTCTTAGAATTTTCAGTATTCTTTGAATGTTCTTGTCCGTTGTACTTATGCTTGAGTGATACTAGCTTTTCCATGTCTTCCTTTTGTGGCACCAGTTTCGGTTTCTTTGCAGCGGGTGGACCTACTGTAACAAAAATGTATCTATCAGTCCTAATAATGTTACGAGCTGGGTGTGGGATAAATTATTATACACCGATTGATTAACAAAATATCCTTTAACTTGAACAATTTGTTTACACAAACACACATTCTCTAATGATCACTATTCTCTTCGTAATCGCTGCCGTTCGCATCCGTAGACGAAAATAGACTGACTCGCTGGCCGCCCGGCCTTTTTATACAGTCATAAAACCGCGCGGCCACGGAGATCTTCAAAACTAAGCGTCGCAGAGACATGAAATTTATCTATATAACAGATTAAATAAAATATAGAAAAATATCCTAGGTTTATTTGGAGACGTAAGTAAATAATCTGTGATTTTGAAAGAAAAATATATGTTAGTGTAAGTAAACAATCGGTGATTTTGTAGAAATAAACACATGTTTTTGTATCTTATCTTTTCATTTTAATTTAATTTAGAACCCTTGAGATATAATTTTTAATACAATAGGTGGAAGTTTTCTGTAAATAATAAGCAATGATCGGGTATCGAAATATTCAAAACGTATTGAACGTATTTCGGTTTTAGTCTTATAGCTCCTGAAATATAAACTCAGGATTTTTTGTTGTATTTTTACAAAGTTTGACTAATTCAAATCTGGGTTTTACAAAAAACTTCAGACCTCTGCGATACTTTTACAGCGAGATATCAGCGATAACATGTATGTCACCGTTTCAATGGCACGGCCATGGGGTTTTAGTCTTATAGCTCCTAAAATATAAGTCTAGGATTTATTTCTATATTTTTACAAATTCAATCTGTTGTTTACCTAAATTTCAGGTCTCTGCGACGCTTAGTTTTAAAGGTCTCCGTGGCCGCGCAGTTCACCGCGTTTCAATGGCGTGGCCACGTTCAAACGCTTATAACTTTTTAACTATAACATAGACAAATTTGTGGTTATGGGAATCAACTTTTACAAATTTTTACAAAATCTTGGCATGTTTTTTTTTTAAATATCGCCGTAGCCGCGCCTTCGAAACAGACAAGAGCATTATTAGTACGGGACTAATCGGTTCTTCATTAAGGTGGATGCTCCAGGGTTGCCCGCTAAATTCAAATTTCCTTACGTATTTTGCAATTTGCAGGTCAGTGTCAGGTTGTATCTTGGTCAAAATTTGATTCGCAGCCGTAGCAAGTATGTGTTTATAGAATTATATTCATTAAAATCATCAATACAACTTCAGTTAGAATTGATGCCAAATGTACCTAAGTATTTCATCACACTAATATTATAAAGGCGAAAGTTTGTGAGTGTGTATGTTTGTTACTTCTTCACGCTCAAATGGCTGGACTGATTTGGATGAATTTTGGTATGTAGATACCTTATACCCTGGATTAACACATAGGCTACTTTTTATCCTGTTCTACGCGGGTGAACCCGCGGGGCGCAGCTAGTGCAATCATAACATTTGGCATCAATTCTAACTGAGAGAGATGTATTTGTAAATAAAATATTCACACGATTGAAGATCGCTTGTTTGTAGGGGATAATCACTGGAAGACCAGTAGGAGTCTTAATAGAAGTGATAATAGCGCGAAGACGATAACGAGATAGTAATAGACGGCACGGTTGCCGCAGTAGTTAAAAGAGATTGGCTGCTGCGCTGCTTGTCACGGGTTCGATTCCCGCACGGAACTAATATTATGTGACTCAGACTGGCTGGACAAATCTTAAAAATAGCTCGCATTTAACTAGGTCAATAGGGCACTTTATGTGATGGTAAACATTAACGCTAAGACACCGGCTGATTAGTCGATTAAAAAGAAATCCTTTATTTATGTAAAAATTATGGCCACCTCACAATATTAATGGATGTTTTTATTGGACAATTTAAATGATCAATACGAGTATCTTTGAAACTACGCAGTTTCTCCGTCACAAATTCAGGTTATCATTATCGGCCCCGTCACAAAATTTTAAACATATTTCGAAGGCCTTAGAATGATCTAAGCCAGCGGAGATACCTGTGTCCAGCCAGCTTGAACTCAGGCTTATTTCTGTCACTGTCACACTGCGTCACTAAATGTTAGTAAAGGAACCATATTCGAAAACGCTCTCGATATTGAGATTCGGAAGTGCCAGCCAGAAGTTTTATACGTAAATTCAAGCAAGCTGGACACAGATTTTTCCTCTTTTTCTACTAAACCACTGCACGTATCACAAAACTTTTAGCTCAATGCCTGTCACAAATTTATGTGACGCCCGTTGATATGCAAAAAGTCAAAATCACTTCCGTTACCGAAATTGAGAGACCAGCGAAAAGTGGTTTTTCAAGCTGGCTGGTCACGTTTTCGATCGATTATCTAAGGTTAAGTAGCGTCACAAATTCTGAAATAAGGGTGTTTAGCCGTCACATAAAGTACCCTATTGACATAGTTAAATGCGAGCTATTTTGAAGATTTGTCCAGCCAGTCTGAGTCACATCTAATATTTGTATAGTCCCCAGATAGTTGTTCAGCGTCTGGGTGTCTTGTGTATGTGAGTTTACACATTTGTAAACGAACCCACGATACAGGAGTAATTCCTAGTGTGGGGCAACGTTTTATTAAAAAAAGAAAACCGGCCACGTGCGTGTCGGACTCCACACATAAATGTGCACGCAAATTGTCAAAAATAGGGTTCCATAACCATTTTTGACCATTTGTATGGCTTTAGGTCAACCAGTTGGTTATACTGTGAAAATTTGAAGACTAACACAGCTCCAACCACTTGGCTGTAAAACCTGTGTGACAGACGACGGTCAGACGGACACCTGAGTGACAGCAAAAGGGCTCCGTTTGGACCCTTCGGGTACGGAATCCTAAAAAACAAAGTTGCATTCGCAAAGATAACTCCAGCAAAATTCCATAAACTGATTACAAAATTGTATTCTGATAGAAACATGCGCTATCACTGAGTGGCACGCGCTTCTTTTCGCATTGTAGTGTCGTTTAAAAGGTTACCAAGAGGAACAATATTTACTATATCCGCCAGTCTCAAATCTGATTGCGTTTAGACATAAACATACATCTTTTTTAAATAAAAATAAGTTTTTTTAGTATTAAACAACAACATAGTACATAGCATATGGAAACAGTGGGTTGTACTACCATGATTAAAATAATTTTCAGATTTCCGGGCTCCTAAACTAGGTACGCAGACCTGTATCTTAGGAGTCGGAGATTTTGCGGCTTCAATTTATATAATACAACCGTGACTTTTCTGCTAGTTTACAGTGGTTGTTAACACAGCAAATGGAGCGAATGATTGTGGTTGTGTATCTAGGAGTGTGTAAGTGAGTGTAGTGTGTGTGTATGGCAATGTTGGGCAAAATTTAATTGCAAGGTACAATTTTATTAAAAATAACACTTGATTAATTGTTAATTGTGAAATATCAATTAACAATTGATTAATTGTTAATTGTGAAATATCAATTAACAATTTGATTAATTGTTAACTGTGACGTTTAAATTAACAATTAATTAATTGTTAACTGTTAGTTTTTCAATCAACAATTAAAGTGAAAGCTCCAGGGCAGCCAGCGAAATTCAAATTTTCTTACGTTACAATCTAATACTGACCTGCAAATTGCAAAAAACGTAAGAACATTTAAATTTCACGGGCTACCCTGGCGCTTCCACCTTAATCAATCGTTAATTGTTTCTGCAATTAAACTTTTATCAAATTTAAATCATGTAAATGGTGAATGGCGGACGCGTTTGCTACAAAGAGGATAAGGTATTTTTACGTTGTGGAAGCATGACTCAAAGCGTTTCGTGAAACAGGACTCAAAATGTTTCGTATCCAAACTAGTAAGCAAAAGTACCAAAAACGACCGTTTTTGAATCTTTACGCTACGATTTTGTATTCAATGAGCCAGAGAATATACGCCTTAAGATTGAGCGAGAGCTTACAATTTTCTCAAAAGATGTTATGAAACGGACGGAAAGTTATAAAGCGGCGAAACAAGTAGCAAAAAGAAAAATCATTTATATGTGTGGGTGCAGTGAAACATGATTATTAATTGTTAGTTTTAATTGTTTCTACAACAATTAAAAATATTAGTTTCATTATTTTAATTGCAATAAGCAACTAACAGATTAATTGCAATAAAATTTTCAATCAATCAAGATGATTAAAATATTAATTGATTAATGCCCAACACTGGTGTATGGGAAGGTACTTCTTCTCCTAAAATTTTTTGTCCGAAAGTCATTATCCATAACATGTTTGCTATAAATTTCAGTAACCATAATGTTAAAAATTTTTTACTTCTAAAACTATTCTGTCATAATATTGAGTACTATAATAATTCTATCTCCTAATTTTGAAAGTAATAAAGTCATATGTCCTAAATATTGTATCATATAATGTGTATTATTTCGAATGTTCATTTATAATAAAAATTGTTAGTCCTAAAACATTTGCTATAAATTAGGTTTTAGTGACAGAAACGAATCGCTGTAAATCCGACTCCACGCAGTCTTGTCTGTACTTCCCCTAGAGTGTAATTTAAAATCGCGTAGGCGGAGGGGCGAGGCGGCTCGCGAGTTGAGGTGCAGGTGGTTGTAACGCTCACCGCCGCGGCTGAGGCTGGGCGGTGAAACCGGCCAGCAAGACGAAGCTGCGGTGGTGAGCGTTAAATCATCTGCGACGATAAGCTCACGAGGGACCGCCGGAGCCTCACAGCGCCGGAGCCATGACAGAAACCATGCCTGCTGGATGTTGCATGCTTGCTTGCATTCTGGATGGTTGTTTGCATGCTGCATGTGGCTTGGTTACTTGCATGCTTAATGCTTGCTTGCATGCTCACCTGCATGCTGCATGATTCCTTGCCTACTGGGTGCTTGCTTGCATACTGCATGTTGCTTGGTTGCTTGCATGCTGCATGCTAGCTTGCAAACTCGCTTGCTGCTTGCATGTTGCATGCCCACTTGCATACTGCAAGCTACATGTTGCTTGCATGCTGCATGTTGCTTGGTTGCTTGCATGCTGTGTGCTTCCTTGCACGCTCACTTGCTTGCTGCATGCTTGTTGCATGCATAGTGTATGTTTGTTTGCATGCTTCTTATAGGGAAATAAAACCATATGTTCACAATCAACTGTTTTATTGAGTGATGTATACATATGCGGCGCCGGAGCCGTAACAAAAGCCATTTATTGCTTTTGCACCTTTACTATTTATGTATTGTACCAGTTGGATTTGATAAAATAATAAACAATTGTAATACAAAATCAGATTATATTTAATTACAAAAAAATGTTACTTAAACGTAGATTAATTCAGTCATTAATAATTTGAAGATCAATTCTAAGCTTATTTCATGATAAAATAGCTATATAACTCGTTTTGCATATAACTCGTGTCTACGTAACGACTGAGAGAAGTTCATAGGAAAAGTTTTGTTAAACAAAGTTTTAAAAATATTATTAGGATAAATAAACATTTTATAATTTGAATTTAGGACTTATAACTTTTATTGAAAACGGTTTTTGTAATGTTTATGACAAACGGATTTAGGGCTATTGTATTTAGGGATTTCAATTTTATGACATGTGATATTATGGTGACATTAAGTTCGGGCAAGTTATCATTCGGACAAATGATGATTAGGATTAAAAAAAAATATGGCACTTTAGATTATGGATAAAAAAGTTAGGTAACACAATAGAGAACTGTATGGAAAGTGTGAGTGTTTCTTATGCTTTCTTTCTTTGCTTTTTAGTATCATAACTTTATCGAACCTACCTCAGGTTTGATAAAGTTATGATTCTATTGCCAATATACTTTCTGGTTAAGAATAAGAGACATTTTCTTAATATATTTCTTATTCTATGTAAGTTACAAGTATATTAGGTACTATGTAAGAAAATGAGTACTTAGGTAATATTTTCTGCATCACCCCATGCTCCCCTCCCTTTAACTCGAGACCCGCTGCTCTCGAGACTGGGGTGTGCGGCGGAGCAGTCGGGGAGGCGTCTGCGTCCCCGTCAGTCTGTCAGTCGCTCGATCGTTTTACGCTCGTGTCCACGCTTCACTGGTGTTTTAGTTTCTTTTGCGCTTTCATAACTCGGTTTTATTAACTACTGACTCCTGCGCTCCTGGCGTACCATGAACTCTTATAGCAAGTTAATTTTAGACGAAAAATAACCTGTTTTGCTAGTTTTTACCTTGAGCGCGCCAAGTAGCAGGCGAGCCAGCGATCACGTGACCTAAGCCGATGAGTGCCAAAAAACAGAGAGTGAGAGAGTTTGTACTCGTACCAAAAATCACACCAATAAATGAAATTGAATTTGAGTGACTACGTCCCAGCATTTTAGCATGTGTCTTTCAGCTTCCTCATATGTGATAGAATAATCCTACCTATGCCAATATTTAAAGCATAATAGCAGCAATCAAAGTTCCCAGTGTTAATTTAGCTGCCACATAAACTTCGTTAATATAAGTCGTTTAGTGTGTGTTAGCTAGGGTGACGTCACTCCAGCTATACATACTCCTATCTATACATACTTATCATTACCAGGTGGGAAAGTACCCATAAATACAAAATAAAAGTATAAAAAGGTATGTACCGCATTTTATTTTTCTTGCCAGAGAGCCCTAGTACTCGGTCAAGTGGGGTAGGTATGTTGCGGATGAGAAAGGAAACAAAGTAATAACAACTCTCAAGCGCGGTGATTAAGTGCAATTTAGCTTGCGCGTTGGTAGGAAGTGATTTTGTAGGCTATTATAAGAGCGGCTTTCTTCGAGATCAAAGGAGTGCACCATCTGTACGTTAGTACTTTTAGTTATTCTGTGGTATTGAGAAATTATTTTGATTTCAGCATTTTATTTTACTCTGTATGTGACAGTACAACTTTGTTTTACTTATTTCAGATTTCTGAACAAGTTTGGTATGCCTTTTTTTTTTTTTTTTGTTGGAATTTTAGGTTGCACTGATGGAACCCGTGTAGCAATAAAACGACTAGTGCATCATGAAGAACGATTTTACTGTAGAAAATCATGTCATTATTATCATTATTTAAATGTGCAAGTGGTAGCTATGGAGGACGCCGCCGTCTCCGGGACTGAGAAGATGTCATTGTTTTGCTGGCTGAGAGAGTTGTGTGGTTGATACACAAGACCTTCTGGGTCTGGTATTGAAATTACTTGCAGGGACGGTCCAACAGTAATGTTTTCTCCCACAACTTCTTCAGGCATTTACAAAATAGATGGGGATGCATTTTGAAGAGCACTTGATGTTGATGCCTGAAAAAATTTTATACAAAATTTAGTGACTCTGTTATGTAACAAGACCAACAAGTTAGTACCTATCTATCTAAATAATAAACAGAGGTCGGAATTACGTAGTTATTTATGTAATTGCATCGAAATGTTGATATTAATATGGATCTTCCCGGGATTTCTAATGGGCAATCCCGTGTGGCCAACAATATTACAAATAAATAATAATAAAAACCTCTATTGTTTTCTTTTGTTCTCACAAGCTATGTTGTGTGAACTACAAATGTGGCAACATTGCACGTGTGCCCATTGGAATTTTGCAACTTCCGACATCCAATGTCGTTGATGTAAATTTGGCAACGTCGCGCGTGCAGTGGTTTAAATTGTGTTAAAGTAAATAGCTTTTTTATTTAATAAATCACGGGATATTTCTGCTCTTTGAAATTTATCTCCTGGTTTGAGGCATATCCACTTTATTCTTGCGCTGTATGAAATCATTGTAAGTACATAAATAACTCTACCTAATTCCGACCTCTGATAATAAATGATTAAGTTGATAGACTGAAAATGAAGTAAGGTAAAGAGTGAATTTTAATTATATTTAATATGCTGTTAACTCTGTCTAATACGGATATTATTGTTAATTCTCTTAAATAATGGTGCCGATTCTCTTGTTCAATAACTAAACTTAAATTAGAGAATTGCTATCTTTTACTAAAAGGCAGTGCGAGAAAAGGACGGCTATAGCTATGAACTAAGTTAGAGATGTCAAACTAGTTTACGCCTTGGACTTTACCGTGTTTTTAGTCGACATGTTTTACGTGTACCCTTGATTTGTATGGAAATATTAGTTCAACTAAATTTAACAGCTCCAATTTACGTCCGTCTCTTTCTTGTTTCATTAGAGAGAGAAAGATAGCAACAGCCTAAAGTAAGTTTAGTTTGTATACAACAGAATCGGCACCAATGTGTATCAAAACAAAAAGTTCACCGCTAAAATTTTTTTGCTTTTGATTACAAACTAGCACTTGGTCCGCGGCTTCGCTCCAGTGACCTATCCCGCGGGCTTTTAATTGCTGCAAGAATTTTTTAAATCGGTCCAGTAGATTATGAGTTTATCCATTAAAAACAAATAAAAAATCAAATCTTTCCTATCTATAATATTAATAATAAAAATAATTTATTTATTTATTTTGTACAAAGATATAGATAAAAGTACATAATAGTGTCGTATAAGTGGGTTGTACAACAGTGACATAATTTAAAGTCGAACGTCTGACTCCTAAAATAGGCAATAAGCTTGTGTCTTAGAAGCCAATGTTCCCCAAAGTTTCAGCGACATACAACTGTTATCTAAAAATCGTACAAGTACTTTTTATATACAATAAAATACCAGATACTATGTGCATACAGTATTTAACCAATTTAAGAAATAATTCTAAGAAGACTTTCAGTTTCTTTATAAGATAACTCCTGCAACCACTTAGTAAGAATTCTTTTAACTTCATGTTTTGTGCGAATATAAATTGATAAAATTTTAATTTTTTTATTGTAAAGTCGAGAGTAGCAAGGAACTGGCGAAAGCGGTACGACACCTGACAGGATCACAGACAGGAAACCCTTTGCGTCTTAAAAGGATTCCTGGATCCAATGGCGTCATGGAGTGCCTACGCAGGACGGCACAGAGAATGATTAACTGTCAGAACTTGGGCCTCGGAATAAAGTTGGGCTGAAGAGAAGTAAAAAAAAGTAAAGTTTTTTTTTAAATAACAAATTGGAATACCTACCTAATTACACTATTCCTACTTTAATAAAGTTGGAAATTTAAAGCTATTTTTACTTTCAAAAATTCTACTTACATGAGTGCTTTCTGTGTAAAATGGGTCCACTTGAATTCCTGGCAGACCCACACACCATAATCCGCACCAAGAATTGACAGATACTTTTTTCCTATATTCGGATAGTGGCACATTTTCTTTTTAATTTCTCTTTGTTCTATCCATACTAATACTGTAAAAACAAAAATAAATATTTAAATAGTAATAATTAACATAATTCAATTACGTTTCTAATTTATTTAATTATAAAACTTACAGCTGCCCAAGTTGTCCAATCCTTTTTAGCATCACCAACAACCGAATTTAGGTTTTCTGCCACCTCAGTCCACATTCTTCGGACATATCCCGAGCTTGAGCACTTTAATTGCCCATAGCGATATATCTGTGAGCATTCATAAAATCCCACAAAGTTTCCAGAAACTCTTCTTGAAGCTACGCAAGTCACAAAAGTCACTCTAGAAATAACACTTGCCTACCACTCACAGACACGCCTATTTTATTTCCAGTTAATACTGTATAATATTACTTATACTATACTACTAATAATAATAATAATGAGCGTCGCACAATGATTATTGATATAGCTGTCCCTCATGACGAGAACCACGTGAAGGCTGAGAAAGATAAACAAACAAAATGTCTTGATCTGGCTCGCGAGGTTGTCAACATGTGGGAGGTGGATACAGCAGTCATTGTGCCGATAGTCGTGACGGCCAATGGCTTAATAGCCAAGAGCCTCGACGAACACCTAAGGAGGCTCTCATTGGGCAGGTGGATCAAGGGTTTGATCCAGAAGGCAGTACTCCTGGACACGGCGAGTATCGTTAGGAGATTCCTCTCTCAGGAGCCGACCTATCCCGATACCGGTAGGCTACTATTTTTATATTATTAAATTTTTTTATATGTTAATATTTAAAAATGTGAATTATATGTGAAAACAATTAAATAAATGGAATAATAATAACTTTATTTCGGGTAGCATAGACCCATAGAAACCTTATTCTAGTACATATTTCTTTAAATTTTATAACTTAACTGTATATTATTACTATATAATAACGTACGTATACAGATATTGAATAATTGTTACATTAAGTGGAAATTAGTTATATTTGCACCGCCACACCCAAACGTACACCCTCCCTCATACACACGTACGCACCACCCACACACCTCTCACACCCCACGTATCTCACACTCTCCACATACCTCAGTCTCCCCACAAACATCACACACCACACACACTCGACACACCTCACACTTTCCGCTCACCCAACACACCCACATTAATGTAGTCATTCTGTTCAATTCACGAGCGAGCGAGTCTAATTGAATTTATTATACTTGTATGTAAATGGCAATAATATATATATAAATCATCATCATCTGCCTAGCCTTTTCCCAACTATCTTGGGGTCGGCTTCCAATCTAACCGGTTGCAGCTGAATACCAGTATTTTACATGGAGCGACTGCCTATCTGACCTCCAAACCCAGTGACTGGTATATACATACATATACATATACATATATATATATATATACATATAGTGAAAAAATGTAACTCAAGAAACTAAAAAATAAATAAAAATAATAAACAGCCAAAGCTATGGAAGAGCGAGTCTCCTAACACGGGCGTCATCATGCATATATGGAGGCTCCAATCATTAACTAATATAAACTAGTTGGTACAGAAATAAACATTTTGAATTTGTAATAAATAAGGCTAATCTTTCAACTTTACAAAAACCAATCCACATAAACAACAAAATAGGCTCTTAGATTCTATTTTTTTGCCTTAGACTTGTACCTACTTAATGCGTTCGAAAATAAATACTAAGAAGAGTGTTTGACTTTACAAACATGCAATAAATTTCAACCGTATCCGACAAGTACCTACGTGGCTTAGAGCAAAAGAGCGGGGCTTAACTCTGTTCGCGTTACATTGCGTGCAATAAAAAATAGCTTTTTTTTCATACCTAAAAATAAAAGTAGTTTCTCAGCAATATTTTTTGCGCAAAGCTACTTTGTTAGATGTACGCAGTAGTTGACGGCTTTGTGATGTGTCTTTTTAACCCTGTATATGCCGGCAGTACTTCCCAGAGACGTCATTTAACTGTACTCTGTTACATAACGTTTCTGATGAGATGAGATGATGATAATGACTATAAAATTAAGTTTTCCATTTGAAATAATGATATATGCATTCTTCTGACTGACAATTCAATTATCTTATATTGTGTGTGGAATTCATTTATGATGTCTGAATAGATGATATTTCAAAGATGACAAAAAATCTCATTACTGAATGAATGACATTTAACACATTTATAATGGTTATTCTCAAGTGTGAGTACGAAAATGTCTCTTCAAAATAGAACATTGACTAAAACTTCTCTGACAAATATCACATTTATAAGGTTTCTCGCCAGTGTGTGTACGAATATGTGACGTCAAACCAGAACTTTGACTAAAACTACTCTGACAAATATCACATTTATAAGGTTTCTCGCCAGTGTGGGTACGATAGTGAGTTTTCAAATGATTGATCCGAGTAAAACTACTCTGACAAATATCACATTTAAAAGGTTTCTCGCCAGTGTGTATACGTTTATGACTTTTCAAATCACCACTTCGATTAAAACTACTCTGACAAATGTCACATTTATAAGGTCTATCTTTAGCACATACGTTATTGTGTCTTAAGCTATGACTCTTTATATCACTACTGATATTATCTTTGTAATTACCAATCTTACATTTGAATTTATCTTTGTTTATTTTATCACACTGCAATAATGCAGTATTTTCTTTACTTTTGGTTCTAATAGCATCTTTATTATTACAAATAGTATCATTAGTAATTTTAGGTTCACCAGTAATAATAGTTCTACTTGAAATAGCCTTTTCTGTTTTATTTATGGACTTAAAAAAACTATTCTTAGAATTTTTAATATTCTTTGAATGTTCTTGTCCGTTGTACATAGGGTTGTGTGATACTGACTTTTCAATGTCTTCCTTTTGTGGGACCAGTTTCGGTTTCTTTGCAGCGGGTGCACCTATAGTAACAAAAATGTGTCTATCAGTCATAATAATGTTACGAGCTGGGTATGGGATAAATTATTTCCCACTGATTGATTAACCAAATATCCTCTATTAACTTGAAAAAAATATTTACACAAACACACATTCTCTAATGATCACTATTTTCTTCGTAATCACTTCTGTTCGCATCCGTAGTCGAAAACAGACTGACTCACTTGCCGCCCGCCCGGCCTATTTGTAAACTTCTATGACTAGTTTCCAGAACATTGTCGAACTAGCCCATAGTAGAATGTTCTAGAAACATCTTAGAACTTCTACGCAGTACCATATTAGAATGTTCTCGAACGTAGTGGAATCATCTGGAAACGTCGATCAGATTCTCTAACGTTCTCGTAATACCGTCGACTAGAACGTCGATCGTCATTCACTCAAAGAAAAAATTGCTCTTATTTTAAAGGCGATGTAATAAGTGTATAATATTAATTGATTCATATTACGTGAAAAATAAATAAAATAACAATGAACACATTGTGCATATAAATGTTACGTGACCATTGTAGCCGGGTAAAACTTACCCGAGCGCGCTTCACGTACGAGTAAACTTCACCGTAGCCGCAGCGACACTAAATAAATAACTAATACGCTCCGAGAGGTCAACGACTGCAGCTACTGTGAGCAGATAATAATGCGTGCATTTTGTTTTAAAGTTATTAGGGTTTTAAAACCTGTCGGGTAATACATAGATACTCGGCAACAATGAAGCCGGGTTAACATAGCAAAAAGCGATCCGGCGCGGCCCACTCGGTCGAAATCGAACACAATACTTACTATCCGTCTCCCTGACTCTTGGTTTGTGTTCATATAACTCTTGTTCTTCTTCTCCTTCTATTTTAATCTCCATTACAAGTTCACCATCTTCTATGTCAGATTCAAAATGGTGTACTGGTACATTATCTACATCTGGATGGCTGATGTCTAGGTTTTCTGGGTCATGCTCTGTAAATAAATAGTTACACGTTTTAAGATGGCTTGTTTGTAGGGGATAATCACTGGAAGACCGGTAGGAGTCGTCATCGCGCGAAGACGATAACGAGATAGTAATAGGCGGCACGGTTGGCGCAGTGATTAGCGATTGGCTACTGCGCTGCTTGCCGCGGGTTCGATTCCCGCACGGAACTAATATTTGTATGGTCCACAGATAGTTGTTCCGCGTGAGGGTGTCTTGTGTATGTAAGTTTACATGTTAGTAAACAAACCCATGATACAGGAGTAATTCCTAGTATGGAGCAACGTTTTTTAAAAAAGAAAAGAGGCAAAGTGCGTGTCGGACTTCGCACATTTAGGGTTCCGTACCAATTTTTGACAATTTGTATGGCTTTACGTCAACCAGATGCTTATACTGTGAAAATTTAAAGACAGTAACTCCATTTGGCTGTAAAACCGTGACAGACGACGGTCAGACGGACACCTGAGTGACGGCAATAGGTAGGAGGAGCAATAGGGCTCCGTTTGGACCCCACAGAATCCTAAAAAAGGAAAGATGCATTTATATGTCCAGCAATTCCATAAACTGATTACAAAATTGTATTCTGATAGAAACATGCGCTATCACAGAGCGGCATGTGGTTTTCGCATTTTATTGTCGTTTTTTAAAGGTCTTACCGAGAGGAACAATATTTACTATAGCCGCCAGTCTTAAATCTGATTGCATTTTGAGACAAACATACACCTTTTTTAATAATAAGTTAATTAGTACATAAAACAACAACACAGTACATAGCATATGGACACAGTAGGTTGTACTACCATGTTTAAAATAATTGTCAGATTTCTAGGGTCCTAAACTAGGTAAGTACGCGGACCTGTATCTTAGGAGTCGGAGATTTTATGGCTTCAATTTATATAATACAACCCTGACTTTTCTTTAAGTTTACAGTGGTTGTTAACACAGCAAATGGCACTCCATTTGCTGTGTTAACAACCACTTTAAACTAACAGAAAAGTACCTACTAGATACACAACCACAATCATTCACTAATGATTGTGGTTGTGTATCTAAGTGTGTATGGGAAGTGTGAGTTGAGTTTGCTAGGCTTTCTTTTAAGGTAGGTTTGATAATTAAGATTATATTGCCAATATATTTTCTGCTTCATTATAATTTAAGGATAAGAGCCATTTTCTTAATTTATTTTATGTAAGTTACAAGTATATTAGGTACCACTTATCTATGTAAGAAAATGAGTACCTAGGTAATATTTTCTACATTTCCGTTCATGAATTCTATTAAAAACGCTTTTACGTAAGACCACGCCATGCTTGCCTCCCTTTTACTCGAGTAATTTGTTGTTTTTTTTTTTAAGAAATATTAAAAATGAAAATTGTATGTAAATATGATAAATAAATGGAATACTAATCTCTTCACAAAGGTTTGCTTACAATGTATCATCTTAAACTAAGTAATTTAACAAATAAGTAGGAACCTCCTTTGCGAAAGACTGACGCCCGTAGGTACTAGGGAAACCCTGTGTTACGGATCGCCACGCCCTCACCCCAAAGAAGTTTGTTAAGAGCGTGTTAGCATTTTAAAAGCTTAAATCGAGAACTTGGGAGAGTTTGAAGTGATTTTGGACATATAATTTATTGTTTTAGCTTCTTTTGACTTCAATCATCGTAATTATCATAGATTTTTATTTAAAATCTATTAACAAAAACTCGTTTAAATTCGATTATTGATCACGATTTTGAAGGCGTGATTTCCAGATGACGCGCGAACGCTCAACTTTGAAGTAATTTTAAACCAAATATTAATACTAAGCGAGAAGGTAAAAAGGTATTCATTCGAAAAGGCATACCCTGAAATTTAAAAGGTATTCAGAAATAGTTGATTTTTAATTCATTATCTTGTGGTTTTATCAGGTCTAAGAAAATGAAAATGAAATATCTCATAATCTAAAAGTCATTTGGCAATACAAATAATTTTATACGTTAGAAGAAAGATTGTACTATAAATGTGTAAAAAAGAAATATATCTGACTTCAATTATTTATGAGAATAATTTTTCAAAATATGTATAAAATCGGTTGCATCGAACGGCCTAGATCAGTCGCGCCATACGGGTGCGACTCAGAACATGAATAAAAAACTTTTTTACAAAAAAATAGAACCGACTTCCAAAAAAAGTGCAAAATAACTTTAATTTCGGAAGTCGGTGTTCCTGTTTTGTGTCTTTGTTTCTTGACACCGACTTCCGAAATTAAAGTTATTTTGCACTTTTTTTGGAAGTCGGTTCTATTTTTTTGTAAAAAAGTTTTTTATTTTTCACTTTTTGGTGTTGGTTCCCCATTAAACTGTGTTAACAATTCATAGACATACGATAGCAGCAATCGCGGTTGATTTGCTGTCAATTTTTGAAGAGTTCCGTTGTCTGTCTCCGAAACCCATCATCAGATCTTTTTGAAATTTAAATGGGACCATTTCGGAACAAACCCCTTTCGAACAAAAAAAGAATTTTGCAAATCCGTCAATATATGACGGAGTTATGCCCGAACATACATAAAAAAAAAAAAAAAAAAAAAAAAAAAAAAAAAATACAAACATCCGAATTGATAACCTCCTCCTTTTTCGAAGTCGGTTAAAAAATCATGACTTGATAAATAGCTCGACGCACCATCTGATCGTGAGCACTGCGAAACAAATGGTTTAGTTTAGATTTGAAATCACTAGATGGCAGGCACATCGGCAGCATTTATTTAATAGTTACCAGCGAAATCAGAACGCAGCCAAAGCGGTTTCAAAAATAGAAATTATGAACGCGGCCATTGAGTGGTCGTACATGGTGTTGCAAGCACAAAAACTGTTCGTCCATAAAACGGATAATTAAAAAAAAAATAAAAAAAATAAATAAATAAATAAATAAATAAAAATAAAAAAAATAATAATATGCCAATAAATATATTGTATATGGGTCGCCTATCAAATTTCAGTCTAGGATATGATTAATAAATAATATAATTTTTTTTTTAAAACATTTCACCGGTTTGATTATTAGACTAATTCCATACCAATCGAAAGTATGAAGCCCATAGAATATGCAAACGATAGGTTGCCTATTCTTTTCCCGTCACAACCCGCAGGTATAAACAGGTAAATCGATACTAGCATTTTGCACCGGTCTGATTATTAAATTAAAGTTAAATGAAAATAAAGTTTATTTCATTATGAACACGGTAGTATAGGTTTGCCTGCGAAAAATCAGTCCCGAATTACGGTTGTCGAATTTTGAAAAGTAAAATATGGCTGCGAGTGAATATGTGCGACTGAGAGGTCCCAAACAACTTTCCCATGCGATAGAAGAGGACACAGCATAGCAGCTGTTTGAAGACTCTCCATTTAAAGAAAGAGAGTGCGCATGCTATTTGCTATTATAAATGAAAAGGATAGCGATAGATTCATATATTATTTTGTTAGAAAATATGCACAAACTTATGGAATCTGAATTTTGGCTTGCCAGTTCAGCAACAAAAAAAACTAATAATCAACCTGTTGATTGCATCAATTGCACCGATTTAGCGTTGAAGTTAGGAATCAAATTATGCCAAAGTCGTCCCGCCTTCCATGCATTTACAGGATGCAATTACACGGCAGCATTCTATAATAAAGGAAAAGTAAAACCTTTTCAGATATTTTCAAAAAATGAAAAATATCAAACAGTTTTTGCATCATTAACAGATGCTGCTGATATTTTCATTGACGAAAAAATGAACACCGTTCAAGAATTTACAGCCAGTATGTATGGTATTGTGACGACCTTATGTTGGCAACCTTATGGTAAAGACTGGCACGTTAGAAGTTTGGAACTTTCTAGAAAGTCTTGAAACGCCAATTGAGAATTTAGATAAAAAGAAGATTTTAGTTTTTAGGTAGACTTGACCTAGCCCGCAGGAAGAGGGCACATGTATTAATTTCATTATTCAATATAACATATTAATATTCCAGTTCTCTTTCTTTTATAACACATCACACATAAGCAGTCACTCTTATACACCACCCTCTCGCACCGCGAGCGAGTAAACAAACCCCCAGGAACCTAAAAGGAATGTCCAGGGACCAGCACCAAGAGAAGCTGCTCCAGGTCCCTACAAGTGGCGGCGAGCGCCGGTTACAAACGCCGTATGTAAGAGTGACGGCAACACTAACGGTGTGCGGTGGACAAACTGAGGATTGATGCAGTGACAGCATCAGGATAAGAGGAGTATACTCCAAGCTGAGTGGTTCCATTTTTATTTAAGTGTTAAATAATATTAAAAGAGGAAAATGCGATACTTTTCGGGACACACGTATGAAGTGTGCCTCGAAGAATTTATCGACGAGTTTGTGTCGATGGCCATTGCCAAAGGGTGGCGAAAAAGCGATTATTCGTTAATTCTTGGTGTCTGGTTAAAAGGAGCTGCGCATTATTTTTTTAAATATACGTTCCAGTATGAGATGGAATTTGACACACTGTGCGCGGAGCTTAGGAGAGAATTCCCATGCAAGTGTGTGTCTTGCAAGCAGAAAATCAATCGGTGTTTTTATAATCTTGAGAGGCCGGACGTTGTGTCCGAGGCGGATGAAAAGTCCGAGGATAATGTGAGCGAGGATAATCAAATAATATTATTTTCTAAGGAGGACGATGATGACCAGAGCTGCGCTGATGCAGGCCTAGTCAATGATGTCCAGGAATATGAAGACTGCGGTCTGGACGAGGATGACCGAAGCTGTGAAAATGAAGATACAGAATCGGGTCGGTTATTTACAATTATTCCTAGTAATAATATTTCAGAGAAACAAGAGATAATTGTAGTAAAAGAAACATTTGGCGAGCACGAGTCGAATGAAAATTTTATTTGTTTGGGAGTTGTTTCGGCTGATGTTGTCGACATGGAAAGCTGTGAGGTGGAAATTCCGTCGGAGACACATGGTTCTTGTAACGATGATTTTGTTCAAGTTGAGTATGTTTCTGCTGATGTTTGTGAGCAGGAGAGCTTCGAAATGGCGGTGGAGTCCAAAGCGCTGTGCGTGCCGGTGGAAGTCATGCAAAATCCTGCTATTATTGTTCCAATAGGTGATGGTCCAGCGGATATCTATCGGGATGAAAACTGCATCATAAATATCACTTCACAACATCACAACATTTCACAACAAGCGGAACAGCATTTTTCACAGAATAGGCTGGAGGAGGAGATATGGGCCCTCCCGTATTATTTGAAGAGGAATAATTTCCATTTCTTTGCTAAACATAAAATTATTTTTGTATCAATTTTATTTATTCTAGCTGACATGCATAGTCATAGCAACGTGACAAACAAGTTTTCGACCATAAATATAAGGTATGGACATAGTAATTACGATGACCCAAATTTTTCGATAAAAATAAAAATATGCGAAAGAGGTCAAGAATTGCTTGTAAACTATTTATTAAAGCAATATTCTGTAAGTAAATATAAGTGTTGGAAATTTAAGAAAAAATTTATAAATTGTTTGTTAAAAATTATTTTATTTTTAAAAATAATTTTAGAGAATAGACAGTGGTGTCAGATGTCATTTGACATGACAAATAATTGTCAGATATCTGGTACGTCAAAATTAGTACGGTTGACAATATAGTAAAAGTTTAAATTTTAACCGACTTCAAAAGTAGGAGGTTCTCATTTGTTTTGTTTTTTATGTGATATTAATCGTTGTGTTTTTGTGTGTTTCATGTAATCGATATGATGAGCTGCACGGACGTGACTGAAGACTGATGGGAGATATGACCACATTCTATGAAAAAAATTTGTTAGGCGATTATTAATGGGAAATAGATATGAGTTTCTCCAGAGTGCGATTTTAATAAAGATGTTACTACGGTTAGGAGGTAGAGGGAACTGCTCCTCTCTCCTAGGGAAAAATGTGTCCGGGTGTTTTGTCGGTTTATACCAACTTTGTTTATGGGGTATAATGCCTTCGCAAAGTAGGATCGAGTTGATTCTGTATGGTGTGACCGAGCCCATGACAATTTTTATGTATTATTTATTTAGAGAGTATACTTCAAGTTATATTTATGGAGCACTCTGGGGGAAGTTCAGGAACAGTGAGTAGGTGTTCATAACAGTGGTCGTTTTTTCTCCTGGTCTTCATAAACGTCCAATGGAGTTAAAATTATTACAGTTTTGAATTTTATTTTTGTAAACCCCTTCTGGGTAGATGCTAACTAGAGCATTTTAGGTCAGAAAATTTAGCAGAGCAGTGTGGCTTTTAGTGAGGTTTTGCCTCACTGAAGCCATGTGCATTGCCAGGATATGTGGTGTGCCGAATGGCTCAAATTAATAAAAAGAAAGTTGACCACATCACTCGGGGTGCAGTATGGTTATCCATAGATGGACTTCTGCATCTCCATGAGTCCTCACCTAGGCAGGGAAAAACTGGATAGGATTAGGTAGGTCTCAATCGGCTTTTCAAATATTTAATTGAATAGAAGACTTGCTAGCGTCTGCGCTTCTATTCGTAGGGGCGTAGCTCATGTGACGACCTTATGTTGGCAACCTTATGGTAAAGACTGGCACGTTAGAAGTTTGGAACTTTCTAGAAAGTCTTGAAACGCCAATTGAGAATTTAGATAAAAAGAAGATTTTAGTTTTTAGGTAGACTTGACCTAGCCCGCAGGAAGAGGGCACATGTATTAATTTCATTATTCAATATAACATATTAATATTCCAGTTCTCTTTCTTTTATAACACATCACACATAAGCAGTCACTCTTATACACCACCCTCTCGCACCGCGAGCGAGTAAACAAACCCCCAGGAACCTAAAAGGAATCTCCAGGGACCAGCACCAAGAGAAGCTGCTCCAGGTCCCTACAGTATCAAGAACTGCACTAGAGTGAATGATGCGAGATATCGCATTTTTATCAAAAATTACTCTGCTAAAGAAGACACCGAGCAATTCTTGAAAAAAATAAAAGGCTCCAACTCCATACCACCATGCTGTAAAAGTAAATTTCATGTGGCTTAATGCAACGAATCCATTATGCGTGAAACTTCAACCTGAGAAATGCGGTTGGTTCTTAGATGAATATTTAAAACCAATAGGATTCATTAGGGATCATACACCTTTGAGAATAGAAGACATTGTCGAAACAACCGAAAAGGAGAGTGATGACGAAGAAGGTTCAGAAGTTGGAGATCACAGTTTTATGTCCGATGACTCTGAACCTGAATAATTTGAAAAAATAAAATATTTTTATTTTTATAACTTTTGACAATAAACAGAACTTTTTTTTTAATTGTTGTTTTTTATTTTTTCTTCTAATGATAAAAATAAAATTTGCTAGATTAGTATTATACATGTATTACTATAACCTTCTTATTTACTAAAGATATATACTTTAGTCACATAAAATATAAACACCCATAAATAATTAATTAATTAAAAATTAAATTAAAAAACTATTCCTCTATTTTAATATAAAGAATAAACTACTCCAAAATGATGCACAGCATATACGAGTCTATCGCTATCTTTTTCATTTATAATAACAAATAGCATGCGCACTCTTTCTTTAAATGGACGGACTTCAAACAACTGCTATGCTGTGTCCTCTTCTATCGCATGGGAAAGTTGGTTGGGACCTCATGTGACTCAAGATGGCTGGACAAATCTTCAAAATAGCACGCATTTAAGTAGGTCAATAGGGCAATTTATGTGACGGCTAAACACCCTTATTTCAGAATTTGTGACGCTACAGAATCTTAGATAATCGATCGAAAACGAAACGTGTCCAGCCATCTTGAAAAACCACTTTTTGCTGGTCTCTCAATCTCGGTAACGGAAGTGATTTTGACGACTTTTTGGGCGTCACATAAATTTGTGACAGACATCGAGCTAAAAGTTTTGTGATACATACAGCGGTTTAGTAGAAAAATGCAAAAATCTGAGTCCAGCCATCTTGAATTTACGTAAAAAATTTTTGGCTGGCACTTCCGAATCTCAATAACGGGAGCGTTTTCGAATATGGTTCCTTTACTAACATTTAGTGACGTAATTTGTGACAGTAATAACGTTTGATTTATGGCGTCACATGTAAGGGTTTTCGAGAAATCAATAAAAAGTTAATGTCCACAAGTGAGTACAATCACCTGTTTAAGTATCGGTCACTAATTACCAGTCACCCATATACCATACACACACCACATACATATAGCATATAGATTAAGATTTTAGTATTAAGTGCCGAATAGACATCGGCAATACCAAATGAAAGGCAGGAGTGTGGTTTTAGTCAGTAAGAGTCTGCCACTGCCCAGGCTGGCTCGCTTGCGAGAGATAGCCTGACCGTCCATGAGGATTTCCCACTCCTGCCAAACCAAAACTAAAAAAAAAACCCGCCACGGCCACGGCTACGTACGCTGACGACACCGCCATTCTGACGTGTAACAATGATCCTGTTGCCACATCAAACACCTTACAGCAAGGACTTCACAAGATCAATGAGTGCTAACAAAGATGGAAAATCAAACCTGCAGCACATCTAAGTCAGTGCAAGTCACCTTTACACTGAGAAGGGGCAACTGTTTATCTGTAGAACTGGGAGGCACCACCTAACCGCAATAGGACAATGTTAGGTACCTAGGTATGCATTTGGATCGCCGCTTGACATGGATAAAGCATATCTATACTAAACGACAGGAACTCAACATTAGATATCGACTATTATACGGGGTACTTGATCAAAGCACTAGCCTAGTTCAGGCCATGGTACGGAGCGAGAGGGAATGGGAAGCAGTCTCCTCCTTCTGCAAAGTAGTAATGCTCGTGAAGGCGGAGGCGGGACGTGTGAGGGAAGCTCAACGGAGTGGCGCTCACGGCCCAGGCAGCTACCACCGCAGGAGAGGCACTGGGCGTAGGACGTCGCGAGACGATCTCCGGCTACCGTAGACCCGGGCCTGCGGACGGCGAGCAGTGGGTAGCTCGCCGTCCGATCAGCACCAGGCCCGTGAGTCGACGGCGCGTAGTGTTCCACGCGCGCCTCAAAGAGATGAGTGTCAGCCGCCACAAACGGGGCCCATCGTGGCCGGTGAATGCATGCCTAGGGGTAGCGGATAAATTCTCAACGTGAGTTACCGCACCCCTGGACACTCAGGCAGGGCAGGAACAGGGGTGGGTTTTAGTCAGTAAGAGTCTGACACGCCCTCCGGCTCCATATCTCGATGCCCCAACGACTGCACAACATCATACTAAGAACGATAAGCATTGCTCATTGGTTCTTCACTAATAACAAAATACACCAACACCTACAAATGACCACAGTTAAAGAAGAGATTCGAGCAGATGCGGAGAAATACAAACAGCGACTGTCTCGTCACCCAAATGAACTAGCAGTCCAAGTGATGTCCCAAAATTACTCCAACCGTCTTAAAAAACATGCCATAATGGAGCTGCACAACAGGTGGTAGCTATGTTGTACAGAAGAGTTGCAGTCCTCCCTGGAGGAAGCACTCGTACAAGATATTAACCCGAATACACATCTGATCTGGTCTATGAAGACTGATTGCAGATATTTAAATAAAAACACAGAGCGAGTCGGACTCCCGCGCAAGGGTTTCCGAACATATTTTTTTGAGGTTTGTTTTAAACTGCCTCCACCTTATAGGAAAAGAACTTCTTTCTATATTTTTTCAAAATTTTAGGCCCAGTAGTTTCGGAGAAAAGGGGGGGGCATTTTTCATCTATTTTCATAAATAACTTCAAAATTATATATTTTAAAATTATGAAAAAAATATATTCGACACACACACACAACAACAAAACGCAATATATGTATTGTCTTTGGTTGTTGGCGGACTCTGACATTAGGCAATGAACAGAAGACTTACATTGATTGAATATTACATTGATTGAATACGAGGCTTTTAGCATTCATGTATGTTTACGTTATTTAATCCATTTTTTCTGTAATGTGCGTTAAATCTGTGCAGAATAAATTATTTTTCTTTCTTTTCTTTCTTTCTTTTTTAGACCCTCACAATGTGCCTTTTCATTTGATATGTCGCACGACACAGTTTGAAAAATTTTGATTTTTAATTTGCCGATTTTCACCCTAAAAGTGACCCCCATATTCCAAATTAATTTATTTAGGGTACACGTCAGTGTTTGGGTCACAGATTTTTATGTGTGTACCAAATTTCAGCTCTATCGGTCCAGCAGATTCGGAGTAAATTGGCTGTG
Source organism: Polia nebulosa (assembly GCA_951329385.1). Lineage (NCBI taxonomy): Eukaryota > Metazoa > Arthropoda > Insecta > Lepidoptera > Noctuidae > Polia > Polia nebulosa. Next base: position 12,667,948 of record OX589608.1, read on the forward strand.
ACAGCCGGACAGACGGACAGACAGACACACGAGTGATCCTATAAGGGTTCCGTTTTTTAATTCGGACTTTCGGAACCCTAAAAAAAAATAACTGGATTTTACTTTACAATTGCAACTCCTTACCTTCATCACTCATTACATTACAGACGCTGGCCACATTTAGTAGTAAGTAATCACGCAACGCTCGGTCCTAAATATACCCGATAATGAAACTCCAACTCGGCTATATTTAGTAGTTCAAAATTTCGAAAGCCTCATGCTAACTAGGTATACCCGACCAAAACCCTATGGGGAGTTTCCACAAGGTACATTTAGTAAAGACGCGGTAAGGAACCCTTAACGTGCGATGTTCGACACGCAATTGGGCGGTATTTTTTTAAATAAACAATATCTTAAAAGATGGCTAACTTAATCATCAGACCCTAGAAACAGAGTACTCGTCAAGACGAACCAAACGAGCCCAAACTCGATGTGGTTGTGTCATTTTATTTACAGAGTTCCCATGGCTACCTATCGGCTCCATCATCAGAACACCTCCATGTCTTAATAATATTGTAGGTACTGTCATTCGATTTACATGTACATGAAAAAATTTAAACTCAATCGGAAACCGGGAAATGGGTCAAATTTAACTTGCAACATTTGATTATGGACAGACAGACACAAACAGGTGCAACAAAATAAATTATAAGTTTATTTTTGGGACAAGCCCGAGGCTCTATTCCCAAACCACTGTAACTTCTGTAAGCCATAATCAACAGTGGCGACCACCAAAAAAAAATACCGAAGCTCGACGAGTTCCAGAAAAACGATTAAACTGTCTTGAGTCCCGCAACGAAATTAATCAGGAAAGAACAGCGGAGGATTAAGAAAAACATAATTTCCACTTCCCTCCTGATCAACCGGAAGACAGAACAAAGATAGGATATTAGGCACAAAGGGGGTATTTACAACTGGGGTAAGCCCAGTTGCCAAGCACCACGGATTAAAACACTAATATTAATGGGACCTAAATTGTGAGCTGTTACATTTAATTCCAATAATAGTTATGGCAAAAACGCTTGAGCGCACGGCAATTCGTTCTAGTTTGACGAAATAGAAGAATATTTAAGTGGTCAAACGCGTGCCTATCAACAACAAATAAAATAAAAGTTTCCACAAGGTCCGTGTAATAGACAACTCCAGACGTAGGCTGAATACCATCCAACATAATATTGCGTTCAGTTGGCCAAAGAGTACACTCCCATAGGATACGATGTGCGGATTGTTCGTATTCGCAATCAGGTGTAGAACATTGACATAAAGGCGAGGCTACAAGCTTGAAGGAAAATAATTTACCCTTATAGTTGCCATGGTCTGTGAGAAATTGGGCAACACAGTGATGCACCTCCAGCCATGTCCTAGCCAGCCGCTTGCGAACCGATGGGAAGAATTGGTGGAGGTGTCGGTCTTTGATGGAACTTTACCAATTTTATTTTTTTATTTTTTGGTAGTAAATCATTCAATGACATCTCCCGCTCTGGATGGAGCCGGAGGGCGTGTCAGACTCTTACTGACTAAAACCCACCCCTGTTCCTTCTTTGAACTTTCCTACCTACATTGCCATTCAGATAAAAGGTCCTCCCAGACATCAGTTTGAGGTTTAAGTAATCTAGAGATCTTGGCACGATCGCGTTGAGGCAAAAAGTCTGGGTCCGTAGTACCCTCGTCATCATATGCAATGGAAATTATATAAAAACAAACATACTAGCCCAAATTCAACTGTCCTACCATTTGCCATCCCATCAGAGAGTTCCAGTCCCTACACCCCGACGCCATCATCAGATCAGCTCAATAGTATCATAATATTGCATTTCCACCGGACTCACATAAGTATGCCCAATTTCAGCTCTATTGGAAACCAGCAAGTGGTCGAAAAACCTTACATAGGTACAAATGTTGCAAGTTAAATAAAAGATTGTAAAATAAAATTATGCCAATCCACAGAAACAAGTTCGTTAAGAATATTTACCTTCAGTTAGATGTTCCAGCTTCACCTCAACATCATATTCTTCCTCACCGACAGCTGCTAGTTCTTGTTTGACAGCATTGCTCCCTATTTGACAATCATCTACTATACTTATGTTCTCTGTTGGCGTTATAATAAACCCGCCCACGAATTCTTGGTGTCCTTGGATTCTTAAAGGTTTTTGCTGTAACACAATTAATTTTGAATAAGAACAAAAAGAAAACACCACTGTACCTACAGACATAACACAATTTTTTTGTAAAAGACATGTTACAACTAGTCATCTAGTATTAGTACTACTCCATTATAAATTATAGGCCATGTGCTATTCCGGACTATAATCTATGTCTGTGCCAAATTTCATCTAGATCCGTTCAGCAATTCTGGCGTGATTGAGTAACAAATTAAATTTTTAGTGTACAATCACCTAGCCCTTTACCAACAATGTTGTAATCTATATCCAGTGTAAAGTCTAATGTAACGTCTCGTAAAGTCTGCATTAGTGTAACTAGCAATGTTTGTGTTGCCTTCTTGTGTTTGTTTTGTATAAACCAGGTACCATTAGCCATAAGTTAAGTAACATATATTAATTACTCGTAGCTTCTTGTCTCTTTCTGTCGCTGTTTTATTATTATTGTCTTCGTATTTATGTTGTTATAATTTAAATGATTGTGTCTACACTGTATCTTTAGAATAATTAATCTGTGGAAACGTAGTGGATTGTTTTTTTCATTCACCCACTTTTAATTTGTTGTTATATTCACTGTAACAGCCATTGTACAATTGTTTGCTTTCCCTAAATAAATAAATAAGTAACTGGATGTAGCCGAATACCACAATTGAACATGGAGTGACTGCTCCATAATCCAGTAACTGAGTAGCCTTTGGCAAGATTGTGTCAAAATGGCAGTCACCATAACAAGAGGCTTTTTTTTTTCTTTCTTGGGGGGAGGGAAATCATCCTATGACTTCTTCCACTCTAGGGTGGAGCGGAAGGGCGTGTCAGACTCTTACTGACTAAAACCCACCCCTGTTCCTCCCTGCCTTGAGTGCCCAGGGGCGAGGTAACTCTTTCGAATTTATCCTCAACCCCCGGGCAGATAACAAAAGGTTTCACAAGGCAAGACGCTGAGTAGTTGGTACCATTACCATCACTATTCAACCTCTAGATCTAGACAATCAAATCAAAAAATCTTGCAAGCTGAATTGAGAATTGTCTTGCACATCCTCTGATCCTACGGACTTGAATTTTTACATATCGGTTCATTCCGATGACAATGCATTATTATGGTAAGCATGACCTGAATCAACGACCAAAATTAGCTCCAAACGAAGGACCTCTTCAAAGGCCAATAGCACAGACATTACATTTTGTACATGCATTTAGTAATGGTAACCGGTATAAAAGCTTGTCGTTTTTTTATTTTAGAGAGGTTGAAAAGTGACTTGTTTGGAACTTTTTGTGTAGTTTTTGGCACTTGGGTCTTTTGAAATTTTCTCGATGTTTTAGTAAGTTATATTTTTAGGAATCGCCTCACTAACGACAGGCTAAATGCCTAACACCATTTTTTTTAAATTCCAAAAGCCTCTGTCACTTCAGCAGTCAAACCCAATCTAACAATATCTCATGTGTTAAAATCTATCTAGCCGATAAGGGTACAGGGCGCGCCAAAGAAATAGGCATTACATACATACTCTCCATAAACATTACCCTCCTTCTGGAGCACTCAGGTAAATACAAGAGTCACTTTTATAAACTAAAGTAATAAGTTTAGAGAATTGTTGTCCGTTAATGATTATCTCACCTCATAGTCCTCATTCAACTTCTGAGCGAATACCTCCTCAGCTTCCACATACTTTCTCTGCAGTTGGCAGCATTGTTTTAGTTTAGTGCAGCAGAGGAAACAAGCCAGCATGGGTCTTCTGTCTTCAGTTATAAACTGTAAAAAGTATATTTGTATACCATTTTGTATGTGTTCAAGAATTCTAGATGATTATAGCTTTGTTTTTCTTTGTTATACATCAATTCTAGTAGCCCAAGAGCCCACGATGGCCAGAATTTCGTTATTTTATAAGAGCTGAAAATTTCTCAGAGCATGTCCGCAACAGAGGTAAGAACGATCAGTGAGTATGGAGTCGGGATTATGGTTACTTGGGCAGGTAACAGTAAAGGTGTATGAAATAATACCTCAATTCTATACAGCTTAATTTTTTTTTTGTTTCTTTGGAATAACATTAGAAATCACGTCATCCATTGCCAGACACTTAGTACGGTTGCAACCCCCAGCCAGACACCCCAAAACATTTGTAAATTATAATTATACTTTCGCTATAGTAACAGCTGGGTTCTACATAAATGTTACTTATGGACCTATAAAAAAACAGCATAGCTGTACACGTACAGTTTTAATGGTTTTTACATCTTGCTAGACACATTGACAGTCTGCTGTAGGTGCGAGCCCAAGGTGATTTGTTTGTTGTTGTGAATGATTATAATCCTGCGTTTTTTTTTAAAAGGAAAATTAAAACCATATAAAATATTTAAATAATACCCAGAGTACCAGGAAGCTTTCATGAATTTTGGTAACAGCGAATTAATTGAAAATACAGGTAAACAAGAAAACGTCTAGAGGTTTACATGCAATGTATACAATGTCTGAGAAATTTTTAGCTTTTATAAAATAATGAAGGTCTGGCCGCCGTGGACTCTTGCTCTATATGTAAAACACATAATAGGGTAGTTTCCTAAAAAAATATAAGTGGTCCGTCAGTTATATTTCCAAAAAATATTGCAGACAGATTTTTTCTTTTCTCAAGTAAAAAATAAAAATTTAAAAATAACTTTAATTTCGGCAGTCGGTGTTTGTATTTTAATTCTTCGATATTTGAGACCGACTTCCGAAATTAAAGTTATTTTTAAATTTTTAGTGTATTTTGTTTTGGGAAGTCGGTTGTTTTTTTTTTGTAAAAAAGTTTTTTATTTTTCGGTTTTAGTTGTTATACTCCAGAACTAAAAACCCCAATAACATGGAACGTAGAATTTAATGAATTTTATTTTGGGTCAGCTGACAGCTGTGTTAGCGAGCGCACGTGCACAGCGAGTGCTATATCGTGCGGTCAGTGACCTTGTGAAGTGACAATGTCTAAGTCAACAGTGGTGAAATGTAATAATTGCAATACCGTGATTAATGAGTTGCTCGCTTTCATTCAAAATAAAGCGGCAATCATGGATGAGGACAGTATGATTCGCTTATGTACTACTGCGTTTACAGAAGAAGAAATTACACTTGCAAAACAATTACTGTTCGAGTCGGTTGATACATCGCGCCGAAAAGTTAAGCGAAGGAAAGAAGGCAAAACTCGAAGAGACATCGAGGATATCATTGCTCTAATAAAGGAAGTAGATCCCGAATTATTGCCGATTTTTGTAGCCAGACACCTCCATAAACTTCCACCAGTAACGTTCGACCACCTGGACGCTACTCGGCTTCTGAGAGACATTATTAAATTACAAGAAGATGTGGCTGTCATTAAGGAAAAATACGTCACGACGGAGGATCTTAACGAATTGAAAATATCGAGCAATGCTGGATATAGGAGCATCAATGTAAATCGTAGAAGAGGAGCGTGTTTACTTGACAATAATTTTGAGTATGAGAGTGGTCCGGTCGGCCTACTAACACATGTTATACCGGAGAGGTCAACGACCGAAGAGATGGACAGGTATGAAGGAGGTGTAAGCGAGAGGCACAACGATACTATTATAAGTAATAGTGCCGTCTCGTCGGCGGCGGCGCGCACGCAGGCAATGAAGGTAGATGCGGGTTGCGAGAAGCGCGGTGTTGAGTACGTGGAGGCCCCTACCGTGGTTTCGACTAAAAGTGACGTCTGCGCAACAGAGACAACAGCAGCGGCGGCGACGAAGGAAACAAGGGACGGAGAAACGAGGCCCACCGCGGCACCGAGCGGGGACATATTGCCGCGTGTAGAAAAACACAGGTCGTCGACTCCTGATCGTCACAAGTGCAAAAAACTGTCAGATGTGTTGCGAGAAGGTGGGGAATGGAAAAATGAGTCGCCAAATGAGGGTTGGATTAAAATACAACGGAGACGATTGAAAAATCGTTTTGTGGGGTTGAAGGGTAAGGCAGATATACTGCCTCATTGTACTTTTAAGGCAGCAGATGTTAATGTTCCTTTTTACATCTATAATGTAAACAAGGAAACTAAAATGGAAGACATAGTTACGTATATTAAGTGCAAAACGAATGTGGAAGTTTTATTACGTAAGATAGATATGAAAAGGAGCAAGGGGTACGCGGCTTATAAATTTTTAATACCTAAGCAGCAGTTGAATGTTTTTATGGATGTGAACCTGTGGCCTGCTGGAGTATCTTTCCGCAGGTTTGTTTACTATAATAGCGCAGCCAACCGGCAGCAGGGTGACCTGCAGACGAGTGACAGTACATTTAATAATAAGTCGCGGTAATGGATAGCACACTGAGTAATGATAGTAATAATTTATTTACCAAATTTGTAAGTTATAACTGTAAGTCGTTAAAGAGGTCAATCGGGTGTGTACAAAACCTCTGTAAGTCTGTGGATGTCATCGCGTTGCAGGAAACCTGGTTGTTGCCGCATGAGTTGTCAATACTTGGTAGTTTGGATAATAGTTTTGGTTATTTTGGAAAATTTGCGGTGGATACCTCGGCGGGGGTATTGAAGGGGAGGCCATATGGTGGGGTGGCTCTTTTATGGAGAAAATCGGTATTTACATCAGTTTCAGTAGTTCATTGTATGAGTGATCGTATCGCGGCTGTCAAAGCGACATGCGCCGACCGCACGTTGTTATTGTTTAGTGTTTACATGCCGACTAACTGTATCGATAACTTGAATGAATTCTGTGAGTGCCTCAGTGAAGTTGCTGCTATCGTTGAGAGTGTTAATTTGGAACATGTATATATGCTCGGCGATTTTAATGCGCACCCTGGGGAGTTATTTAGTAGGGAACTATTAAGTTTTTGTGATGAACAGAGTTGGCGCTGTGTAGATTATATTAAGTTCGGTATAGACTCTGATACTTATACTTTTGTTAGTGATGTGTGCGGGAGCAGACGTTGGCTTGACCATTGCTTAGTGTCTGAAGCAGCGTGGAAAACACTAGGAAAAGTGGAAGTTTACCATGATATTTACTGGTCTGATCATTTTCCCCTGGCCATTCACATTAATCTTGGGATGGTTAAGTCAACAAATCCATCAGCTAAACTTGGGAATGAGATAGGTGATAAGGTTATATGGGGTGAAAGAGATGCTGCACAAAAAGAGTGTTACTACAGGTTATGTATGGAGAAACTTAAGAAGGTAGACTTCCCATCTGAACTCGGAAACTGTTGTGATAATTTTTGCTATAAAAAAGAACATAGTGTAATAATTGATACATTGTACAATAACATTGTAAGTTCGCTTCGGGAAGCGGCAGAGGGCAGCTCTAGCTTGTTGAGGAATAGGAGGAGTCGGCGTCCAGTAATTGGGTGGAACAGGTATGTCAGGGACGCTCACGGGAACGCGAGAAGGGCCTTTCTTAACTGGGTATGGCATGGAAAACCTCACATAGGCCAGCAGTTTGAGGAAATGAGAGAGACGAGAAAGGTTTTTAAGCAAAAGTTAAAGTTTTGTCAGAATAATGAGGATCAAGTTAAGATGGACATATTGGCAACAGAACATATGTAGGAGCAGGCATTTTCAAAAATTTTGGAAATCCACGCAAAGATTGAGCCCTAAACCTGCGGTTCCGGTGAGCGTTAATGGCATGACTGAGCCTGAGGGGATTGCGGACATGTTTAGGAGGCATTTTGAAGTTACTTCGCGGCTTCAATCGGGGGACCGGGGCTGTGTCGCTGAGAGTGGATTGTGTGGGGTTCCGGTTAGTATCTCATCCAAAGAGATACGGAGCGTTATACGGTCGATGACCGGGGGCAAGTCTCCGGGTCATGATGGCCATAGCGTGGAACATTTTCAATGTGCTGGTCCGCATCTCCCAGGAGTCCTATCTATGCTGTATAATCTTTGTGTGAGGCATTCGTATCTACCGACGGATCTGATGAAGACGATAGTTGTGCCCATAGTCAAGAACAAGACAGGCGATGTCTCAGACAAGGATAATTATAGGCCAATATCGTTGGCCACTGTAACGGCAAAGGTTCTTGACGGTGTGCTTGAGCGGAGACTGACTGGACAGATCAATCTACATGATGCTCAATTTGGTTTCAGAGCTGGGCTGTCCACGGAAACTGCTATTCTGGCGCTTAAGCACACGGTCAGGTACTATATTGATAGAAACACACCTGTGTATGCCGCTTTCTTGGACCTCTCCAAGGCGTTTGACCTGGTTGATTATAATATCTTATGGTCAAAATTGCGTGAGCAGGGTCTACCTAATGAGCTCATTAACCTCTTAGGCTACTGGTATGACCACCAAATCAACCAGGTCAGATGGTCGGGTGCCTTGTCTGGGGCGTATGGATTGGGGTGTGGGGTGAGACAAGGAGGTTTGACTTCCCCGGCGCTTTTCAGTCTGTACGTCAATAATCTGATCGAGGAGCTCGGCAGCACTGGTATTGGATGCTCTATTGACGGTGAAACTATTAATAGTATAAGTTATGCAGATGATATGGTGCTGCTGAGTCCCTCGATTGAAGGACTCAGACGGATGCTGGAGATATGTGAGAGATATGCCACGTCTCATGGGTTGTTATACAATGTACGAAAGAGTGAGCTGGTGGTGTTTAGGGTAGGTACAAAAAAACCTAAGACAGTTCCTCCGGTATACCTTTATGGTGTTCCACTAAATAGAGTGTCGCATTTTAGGTACCTTGGCCACATAGTTAATGAGGACTTGAATGATGACAGTGATATAGAAAGGGAGCGAAGAGCGTTGTCGGTCCGATGCAATATGCTGGCCCGTAGGTTTGCACGATGTACTAGAGAAGTGAAACTCACTCTGTTTAAGGCGTTTTGCCAGTCTTTCTACACGTGCAGCTTATGGGTTAGACATACGCAGAGGGCCTACAACGTTCTTCGCGTTCAGTATAATAACGCTTTTAGGGTGCTGTTGGGGCTGCCGCGTTTCTGTAGTGCATCGGGCATGTTTGCTGAAGCAAATACAGACAGCTTTCAAGCTATTATGCGGAAAAGAACGGCATCCCTGATGCGAAGGATTCGGGGCAGCACCAACAGCATTTTGAAGGTGATAGTGAATAAGCCTGATTGCCCGTTCCTTCGGCACTGGACCCGTATGCACAGCTGCAGGTCTGGTGCAGCGGGAACCGGACATTGCTACAGGTATATGAATTAGTTTTTTTTAATTTGTTTATTGATAAGAAATGTTACTAACCTAGTTTTATAAGTGTTACTAACAAATCTATGAATCACGTGTGTTCGAAATAAATAAATATTATTATTATTATTATTAAACATTTGGAGAACACTAAAACGTCACCAAGATATTCGTATTTTTCGTTTTAGTTCAGTTTCTTAAGAAGCGCTAAAGCTATTTCGATAAAATTTATATGGGACCACCTCGGGAGTATATTCTTTCGGATAAAAAAAGAATTTTGAAAATCGGTCCACAACTGACGGAGAAATGCGCGAACATACATAAAAAAAAACACGGTCGAACATAGAACCTTCTCCTTTTTCGAAAGTCGGTTAAAAAAAGGATGATACAGTGCCTTGAAATTTAGCGTGATGTCACACTGTGGTGCACTGACTTACCATGAAGTGACGTAACGAGCCCCCACCCCTGATTTTGATGCATTTTATCTGTGTCATTTTTTATTGTGGCTAAAGTAATAACAGCCGCACAGGTTGATCAATCAGTTTAAGCAACGCTTGACGGGGTTGGTCCATGTATGGGTGACCATTTTTACATACCCAGACTCCTCCGTGCCTCGGACAGTACGTTAATCCGTTGGTCCGGGCTGTCAATCGTGGATCTATGACAGTTGTTACGGGTCGTCAGAAGCCCGAACATCTGACATCGCCTTACCAAGGGGTATCGTATTACTCAATAACTGGGTTGAGGAGGTCAGATAGGCAGTCGCTCCATATAAAATACTGGTATTCAGCTGCATCCGGTTAGACTGGAAGCCGACCCTAAGATAGTTGGGAAAAGGCGCGGGCAGATTGATTGATGATTTTTTTATTGGTTTGTTATAGTAAAAAAATATTAGTGTTCAATAAATTTTTGATAATAATTAATCTTACTTACGGACTAATTAGAATTATTAATTTTCAGAAAACATCCCCATTTAATGAGTTATTTGTTTAATTATTTACTTACAGGAATATTTGTCAGCTTCTGATACACCTCTTGCAGACTCTTGTTGGTAACCTTATACATACGAACATCATCCACTAAACATATCCTACACATTGACAGTTTTTCCATGTTAGTTTCTGTACCGTCCTATTGAATTACTTCGTAAGATCAGTATTTCTTTTTTTTTTGTTGAATGGCAATTGAGCCGGTTTCGACTATTCTGCCAGTGTAACGTTGGGACGGCAGCAGAGAGACTCAGGCCGTCGAACTTTGTACTTCGTTGTAGGTGTTAGTCTAACTGCTGAAAGGACAAACACAAGGGTTAGTAAGACACATAAACTAGTTGTCAAGCTTATATACATATATTTTAAAAACTATGTTACCACTATAACTACTATATGTATACAGAATAATAACATACACGTTACGCACCAATTAAAATTTTAAATCATTTTCATTTAAAAATGTAGCTAAAATGTGTATTAATTTAGGAGAGAAGGGAATGAAGTTGGTTGGGAGAGGAATGTTGCATTTAGAAATTTTTCGGTAGAGGTCAAAGGATTTCTTATTTAAGGAACAGGCGAAGAAAATATGATCCAAAGTACCCTCCGCAAGACCACACTCGCACAAGGAACTATCTCGGACATGAATCTTATTCAGGAACACTGGGCTACAACAATGTCCGAGTCTCAGTCTACACAGTGACGAAACAGTTCTCTTTGACAATTTAGGGCATTTAAAAAACCAAGGCCTACGTTGGATTTAGGGCTGTACTGCTGCATAGTAGAAGCCCCTGGTTTTAGATGTCGTCTTCCATGTTTCAGTCCACGAGTTAAATAACTTAGGTCTGGCTCCATTTCGCAAATCGTAGTTATGAGCTACGTAGTGCTTTCGATCAACCGGATTCGATGTGGCATACTTTGCTAACGAATCAGCGCACTCATTGCCAACAATACCCGAGTGACCGGGGATCCAGGCTATCTCGATGTCCATGCCGTTTTGGGAACAATCAAATAACAAGCTCTTTATATCTACAATGATTTTACTATGTTTTACTATGAATTTGATTTTGATTTAATGCCTGAATACTACTACGGGAATCTGAAAAAATTACTGATCTTGTTATTTGATGGGATTTAATATAGTGTATGGCTTCTAAAATACCAATACACTCTCCTGTAAAGACTGATGTTTCTGGTGGGCATTGGAAAAGCAAAGCAATTTTAGAATTCTGAAAATAAACTGCCACACCAGTACATTCTGTTTCAGATAATTTTGAAGCATCAGTGAAAAAGAAATTCCATCCTTCCCAATAACGCTTGACAGCTAACTTAAAGTCACTGCTTGCGCTTTGAGAATTCTTTGATATATATACCAAGTCCCAAGACGGCTTTTGGTTCGGCATGACGCTTCATAAGCGGCGGCGAAGACCGGGAGAGTTGGATATTGACAAATTGGCGAGGAGAGTCGTTTAAGCTCTCTGTACCTATTTATCAATAGAGGAACTGTTTTTTTGTTCCAATAAGAAGAGTCATAAAAAAGAGAGATCGATTTGTTCTAAAATTGGAAGTAAGGGATGGGATAAAAGGGAAAAAACTTTAGATAGGAAACGGTCTGCCAAATATTGTCTCCTAAGGTGTAAAGGCGGTTCTGCACATTCTACTTGAAGCGCATTTATAGGAGAGGATTTCATGGCTCCAATGACAATTCTCAGGCACTTGGCCTGAATGCTGTCCAACTTCCTAAGCGCTTCTTTGCTACAGGGCTCAATAAGGAAGCTGCAGTAGTCCAAATTCTGGTCAACGCGTTATAGACCAGTTTAAGGGTGTAGGGGTGAGCTCCCCACCACACCCCGGCCAAGGCCTTAAGAACCGAGACAGAGCGTTCACATTTTTTGACCATGTTGTTAATATGGTCGACCCCAGACAATCTTGTGTCCAAAGTTACTCCCAGAAACCTAGACTTATCATTGAATGTAATAGTTTGTCCATCTATGTTGATATCTATTGTGGGTACAGAACGCTTGCGGGTAAAAATGACTGCTGTACTCTTTGGTGCACTTAAAGACAACCCGTGATCAAGAAGCCATTGATTCAGCGAGGACAAAGACACATTCATTGATTGAGCGGCATCCTGAATGGAACTGCCGCAGACCATTAGTGCAATATCGTCAGCATACTGGAGAATTTTGCAATCGAAATTAAGAGATGAGGGTAGATTAGCTGTGTAGATATTGTATAATGGGGGACTTAGGACAGATCCTTGAGGTAACCCACTCCAGACCGTTCGTTGTTCAGAGTCAACCCCAGGGACTCTAAGTTGGATGATGCGATTGGTGATAAAAAACTTTTTTACAAAAAAATAGAACCGACTTCCAAAAAAAGTGCGAAATAACTTTAATTTCGGAAGTGGGTGTTCCTGTTTTGAGTCTTCGTTTTTTGACACCGACTTCCGAAATTAAAGTTATTTCGCACTTTTTTTGGAAGTCGGTTCTATTTTTTTGTAAAAAAGTTTTTTATTTTTCACTTTTTAGTTGTGGTTCCCCATTAAACTGTGTTAACAATTCATAGACATACGATAGCAGCAATCGCGGTTGATTTGCTGTCAATTATTGAAGAGTTCCGTTGTCTGTCTCCAAAACCCATCTTTTTGAAATTTAAATGGGACCATTTCGGAATAAACATCCGAATTGATAACCTCCTCCTTTTTCGAAGTCGGTTAAAAATGTTTCCAATGATACGACAAATCCTAGCCGGGATTCTCAGCTCGTGCAGCTTTTGCCTGAGATTAGGGAGGAGGACCGAATCATAGGCAGCTGAAATGTCCAGGAAGACAGCAACCACAGACTCGTCCTTGCTGAGGGCCAGCCGGACCGCTGACGTGAGGATACCCACACTATCAGCTGTGCCCAAACCTTACCTGAAGTCGAACTGAGACGTTGGGAGCAGCCTCCTGTTTTCCACCAACCACTCTAGACGGTTTTTTATTAAATGTTCTAAAAGTTTTATGAGTATGGACGATAGAGTGTAACTTTGGTGGGAATATTTTTGGAAGGAAATTCAATTATGATGGGATAGTGATCACTTCCATGGGTCATATCCAAGCGACGCCAAATGAGGAGACTAGATATATTGGATGAAGTCAAGTCGACACAACTATTGCTCTGCCCAGGTGCAGACCGGCGTGTAACACTGCCATCGTTGATGAGACAGAGGCCAAGGTCATCCAATGCATCAAGCAACCCTATGCCAAAGTTATCGCAAGTATCTGATCCCCAATGATAATGACGACAATTGAAATCGCCCATAACAAGTATTGGACCACTGACACTGCATAACAAATTTTTAATAACCGAAAGATGTCCAGGCTGTGGGTGCGCAATATAAAAAGAAAAAATATTTATATCCTCAGCCTTAACAGCAACAACATTTATGCTGTTGCCAACGAAGATTAGAGGAATTTGGGAGTATGATACTTTGCTATTGATGAACAAAGCACATCCCCCATATCCATCAATTCTATCACCACGGACGCTGCCAAAACACGGCAACCTGAAATTACTATCAGGCAAGAGCCATGTCTCGGTAATGGCACAAATCGATGGTTTATATTTATTGATTAAAAAAGAGAGATCAGGCTTTTTGGGAGTAATACTCCTCGCATTCTACTGAAGGAATGTCAGGGGATGGAACATTGTTAATATAATTTAAAATGGAGGTCAGTTTTGAGGCAACGTGAACAGGTATTGTTTGAGTTGGATTTGAGAGTGCAGACATTAATAAATTGGTAATTATAACATTTAGTTTTGATTGCCAAAAAAACAGTCCTATGCCTAAATTACCAGATCAAAGCACCTATTACTCGACAGTTATATTTATATAACTTTCGAAAGCCAAACTCTCTCCAGAAAATACATTTGCATATTGTTGGACCGAAGATAGATTCGCAAAAAGCTCAAATGAAATAGCATCAGCTGTATATCATCGGCTTGGTTCGACTGATTGGACATCTATTAATAAGGTACGTTTGATAGTGGACGGCTGTGGGGGCCAAAATAAAAACTCCACCATGGTAGCCATGCTAGCTAAATGGCTTACAGATATAGCTCCAAGTAATGTAAAAGAAATCCAATTAATATTTCCGGTAGTAGGGCATTCCTTTATTCCTCCAGATAGAGTTTTTGGGTTAATAGAAAAAGATGTTCGTAAGATGGAAATAATAAAAAACGCTGAAGGTTATATAAACATTATTAAAAACTACAGTACCATTATTGAACTAGGAAAAGGCGATTGCAAGGTCTATGACTGGAGAGACAGTTTAAAAACTATATTAAAAGATGTTGGTTCATGGCATCTTCCTTTTCAAAAGTCCAAACGATTCTATATTAGAAGAACAAAAAGTAAAGTAGACGTAGTTGTTAAAGAAAATCTTCACTATAGAGTAAATGAAGGATCATTTGGAGGCATTACAAAAAGGAACAAAAATATTAACATGCTGAATACACCGCAAATAAATTCTTCAGGAAAAGTAAACAATAACAAATTAACAGATGTCAAAAAACTACTAGTAGCGCACTACGGAGACAGCTGGATGAATGATGAAGAACTTGTGTATTTTAAAAATCTAATTCTGCCTGATGAGGATGATATCGACGAAGAATCTATACCACTGGAAAACAATGAAAATGAGAATACATTATATTGTGAAAGTCAAGATGATAGCCCAGACTTAAGAATTTAACTCCATTACCAACTTTCTGTTCTACTTTTGTACGTAAAAATAAAATATTTGTTTAAATTTGATTTGGGTTTTATTTCTGAAATCATTGTGTAATAACATAATTCAACATTATATTTTAACATTACTAAAGTATCAAATTGAGTAAGTTAACTATAGTCAAGAATCAAGATGGCGACGTTCAAATCAAATACGGCAATATCCAGCACTGTCCGTATCAAAGTAGGCAGTCTCCACAAATACACTTCAAATCCGGCAATCTCCATTTCATTTCTAAATAAATTATTAGTAAAACGTTAAAGAACTGCTACATTTAATCGATAAATGTGATTATTAACTGTTACTAAATTAGACCTCTTAAATGAAACATTATTTATCAATGTATTATGAACAAAAAACGTTTTTCGTTGATAACTCAAATGTGTGGCAAGTGGATATTGCCGGCTTTGATATTATATGACTCATTTATTGATTAAAAAAGAGAGATCAGGCTTTTTGGGAGTAATACTCCTCGCATTCCACTGAAGGAATGTCAGGGGATGGAACATTGTTAATATAATTTAAAATGGAGGTCAGTTTTGAGGCAACGTGGTCAGGTATTGTTTGAGTTGGATTTGAGAGTGCAGACATTAATAAATTGGTAATTAAATCTAGGATGTTCCTTGAGTTATTCTCCTGTCTGTAAGGCCTAGGCTCTGTAACTTCCGTTGGAAGGGCACAGCCTTTTCTAGACGGATAAAAGGAGTAATTTTGAGTGAGATCAAGGTGAGCCTGTCTATTATAGCCAGGTGAGAGGGGGATTCGGGTTTTGGGTGTTAAGAATACCGTTTGACGGTATGATCTTTGAGTTTCAGGAATGGGGCTTGAGGATTGGGATTGGGATTTACTAACGGTGAACTTGTTACGAAGGGAAGATTTAGAAACATTGGCATATGATCTGGAAACAGGTGGGAATACCCGACTTGCCTCTGCATACGAAATTGATTTCTCTGACATCAGAGCTTTGTTCTGTTGGCCCAATTCAGGACAAGCACTATCATTTGCAAAATGGTTACCAGTACATGAAATACAGAAGCCAAATTCACGGGTGACTTCACATCCATCACCTGGATGATCTTCACCACACTTGAAGCACCTTGGCTTTGATCTACAGACTGTGCGGGTGTGTCCAAAACAACAACAATGATAACATTGTATGGTAGAGTATGTGTATCTTTCAATTGGAATAGCTGAGTAGAAGCTAAACACATGGTTAGGCAGTACTTGGCCATCAAAAGTAAGTACAACAGTTTGTATAGGCTTCCACTCAGTCACACCAGAAGAAGACACCTTACGGCTCATTCTTCTAGCCTTAATGGCAGAGCCACAGCCCTCCGGAACCTGGATATTTTTGATAACACCATCCTCCGACCACTCAACCGGTATATCTCTTACAATACCCATTTGTGTTATGTTAAATTGTGGAATGGTGACAACGTAGTTGTTCTAGGTTAAAATTTTATTGTTGAGGAAACTGTTTGCATCCTAATGTGACTTGAACTCAACCGATTTCTGTCTATACGTTTGATCCCATCGAGACGTATATTATTGACGTTATTTCTGGTCAAAAACATACCAAACTTAATTGGCTGTAGCGCAGTGCCTGAGGTCTGTTCATCTTTAGGAGAAACATGAACAATATATGGTGGATTATCTCTTATAGTGTAAGTTAGTCTGCCGATTATATTTTTTGCAATCTTGGGCGGTATATTAGAAATAATAGGGGGCGAACCAGCGACTCTTTTACGACTAGAAGTCTCTGTATCCATATTAGTGTCTTGCGAGAGAGCTTCGGTGACATGGGGGAGGGTTATAGTCAGTACAGAGGGAAGATCAAACAGTCCATCGGGGGGGTCGGGGTCAGGAGGCTTTTTGAACTCATTTTGGCAATCTATTGTTAAAAAAAGACAGTTACAAACAAAAAAAACAAACCTTAAATCAACAACACAAACACAGGGAACAGTCACAATCAAGATTAACACAAAAAAGTTCACTAAAATCTAAAAAAAAACTCGTAGCACTGACAAAAGCACGTGAATAGCCTTCACCACTACCAGTACCAACAAAAGTCCAATTTTTTTTTACAATAAACATTTTGCCTTTGACTTTGACAACGATAACACGTTGACATGACATCAAATCGGTGTTGCCAGGGCTCTTATTCTCTTTGGGCTCTTGAGTCGTAAGTTACGTTTCGTTCCCTGAAATGTTACAATTTTGCTGCAAAAGTTACGTTATCTTTTTTTTTAATTAAAGTGTTTTTGGTAGCTAGGTTCAAGTGAGCGGTGTCAAAATAATTCGTGTCCGCGCGGGCTAACGGAATGTACTAAAATAAAAATTTACGCATACCAAAAATTTTACACAGTGGGCAAAAACAATATCAAGTTTTTGAAAAAATGTACAAAACCAGGACCCAGGCGCGCGAAACACGCACCGGGACACGCGTAAGGGTTGTAGGTGTCTGATAGAATTAAAACAAACATTTTTTGTCTAATAAATTTTTGAAGAAAACAGATTGAAGTTTGAAAATTTGAAAAAATCAAAAGAAAAATAAATATTCGAAATTGTCAGTTTTTATTGTCTCACGCACTTTTGTCATAAATGACGGCGTTTACGTCAAACGTCAGGTTGACAGGACTGTCAATGTCAACCTAGCGAAGCGTCATTGTCGATGGTAGTGCGGGCGGCCATCTTAGAAGTAATGACATATAAATTTGGACTGGACATGTTTGACTATAGAAAAAACAGTTATACAAAAATGTGGCATATCGACGCCAAAATCATAAAAATACTGCTATCTCTTTTTAACTTTCTTAATTTTGCATAAGGGAAAAAGGCTAGTAGTATTTTTGACAGTTACTATAATGTCAACCCTTCATTCCTATCGTCATTGAAATACCTATTTGCGGCCAGTTCGCCATTTTATCCTCTCGGTGTTTGGTACCAAAGTTGGGTACGTCTACTGTCAAATGCTCGTATACAATGGATATATTTTGTGAATTTTGGAGTAATTTTGCTGTGATAGTGCGTTTGAACTCGGTTGTTTAGTGGAAGTCGTCAATAGCAAGATGCCCAATTGCATTATAATCGGATTTGGCATCAAAAGAAGCGGAAATCACGCGAACATAACTTTACACCAGTACGTATACTTAATTTTAGCCGAAATATCTTTAGATTTAGTTATTAAACAAAAGATTCTGTATTCATTGAAGAGTTTATGTAAAAAGCATTCATAATTTCCCGTTTGCCTTTCTTTTTATCAGTTTTATAACATGAAATCATTTCCTTGTTTTTGTAGGGATAGAGTAGTGCATGCATGACATTTTTGTTTATCGATAATGCTATATTATTATGGTTCTTTATTGGTTTTACGTTTTACTTTCAAGGCTGCCTGCTAATAAACGAAAAAAGAAAATTTTGCTGGAAACAATCAGTGTTGTAAAAAAGATGTCAACAAAAACAATTCATATTCTGTTCCCTTCACTTTGAAGAGAATCATGTTTCAACCGGACACTGAACAAAGTAACACTGCGTGACGATGCTTTACGTTCACGTACCATAATGGTAAGTAACATTGTTTGTTATAAAATGATTGCGTAGTGAGTAAATAAATAAATGATAATGGTGACAATGAATGAATGAATGGTGAAATGTAAATGATAGTGGTGACTTCAAGTGCAACACTTGCCTAGCGGGCACAAAGAGTGTGTTTGAGTGTAGTCCTAAGATTAATTGCCAAAATAAAACAAACTTGTTTATTTGGTTGCACTAAGTACATAAGTACATACTCCTTTTAAAGGAGTTTTTTTAATGTCACCAGTAGTCTGCTTTTTGTGTCAATGGACTTTTAAATTATATTGTGAGGAGTTTTAAGTATATAAGCAGTGTTATTCTGTAAAAATCTCCCTGTGAAAACTTGGGTGAGGTGAACATTAAGTGAGCTTATGTACGATTATTTAGCTCATTATCCACTCGAGAGCTACTGAACTAGTGAGCTATTGAGCGAGTGAGTGAGAAGTGCACTCAACGACCGAACGAGAACTCTTCTCAACCTACAAATTGCAAATTAAATGAGGCCATTTAAAATAATAAGTAACAATCCTAATATTAAAATTGAGAAACATCAAACATATTAACAATTTTATTGCTTGTTTACAGTCTGCAATTCCATCAAATATGTCTGGCATTTTAATTGAAAGTGGCAGTATGACTAGCTTCAGTTTTTCTTGTCATCATTATTTGCGAATTTGTTCTCAATGTTAATATGTCATCGACTGAATTAAGACTGTATGGGAGATATCTCTCGCTTGTCTTCAACATCTATTAAAGCTTACATTTATTTTATTTGATTTCAGGTACACATATAAAATGATTAAGAAATTAAAGGACAAATGTAAAAACAGTCCAAGAAGAAAAGTCCAAAAAGAGACTTAATGAGAAAGTTAGAAAACAAACGAAAAAAAAATCTCTTCAGTAATAATTACTTAAATTAGAAAAGAAATTTATTAAATTCAAAACCCCAAGCTTTGTTTATTAATTAAAAAGTGTAATAGAGGTATACATGAATTTGAGATACAAATATTATGGGAAGAACTACTACTACTCTACTGAAAGAATATCACACAGTAATTACCTGAACAAAATTGTATTGTTCAGAAATGAATGAGATTGATTTGTTTCATATAAAGACTTTATTATAATTATTGTTGACTTTTAATTAATAAAACCCCAAAATCATCTACATGTTAGAAAACATATATATTGGAGATGTCCGTGCCGGGAGCCCACTGCGGATTCAGCGTCATTTGTTTTCTTTGAATTTGTTGCCTCCATCTCGAAGGTCTACTTAACGCAAGGCTCTAGAATAACACTGTTACTTTTACATTTCATTTTAATTGACACAAAATATTCGATGTACCTACTTACTGCATTTCGTTTCTTATAATAGCTAAAAGCATAAATTCCAAGACACTAAAAAAAAACTGACTACAAATAAAAAAAAAATATTATTTAAAAAAACCTGGCTGAAAAACAAGTTGGTGGGAGTTATTTTAGTTCAATTATTGATTTCATGCAACCAACTACATCAGACTGCTTGAAAAGTGACTTGTTTGGAACTTTTCATTTGATTTTTTAAGTCGGGTTTTTGACCTTCTGGTCGCGAGAAAACTACGCCTTAGAAGCGTTCCAGCGCTGCGTGTCTATACTGTTTTGTTAAGATTATTAATTATTGTTTCAGCGCGAACATTAGTTACTCTTGTCCTTTGCTTTTATGATAGCCTCTCTATTACGTAGTAACATATTACCTCAATGCCACTGGTATAAATAGCCGTTGATATTGTACCGTAACAATATGAAAACATTTTCACAATCTTTTATCGATGTTTTTAATCCGCCATTTTATCCTCTCAGTGAAGTGTAGGCAGTGTTGCCAACTGCACCGTAATTACGGTAAAAACACTGTAATCAGTATAGATCTACCACCTACCGTAGGATTATAATTACGGTAGCAAAATACACCGTAATACCCAATGAAGATCGTTTTTCTTTATTTTGAAGTTATATATGATTTTAGTGGGTTTATTTTCTTTACGTTAGGGTATTTTCTTTTTATTCTACCGATAACACTGTTTCATGCGTCGGTCGGGAAATCCCCCAATAGCGCGGTATCAGTGTACCAGCTTGGAGATATTACGCGAACGAATTCGGTGGTGCTGTATGTATTTGAATTTCGATGAATATTTATAACTTTTTAATTTACCTAGTTTACTTGTAACTTGTCGAGTCGACTAACATTTCATTTATACTTAACATTACGTAAGAGTTTCTTGTGTTGTGTTGTGTGTGATCTGAGTATTTAAAAGTTGGAGAGTTGTAGCGACAGCGCTACTGATCGAGAAGATAGCCTAACACGAGTACCGACTAAGAGAAAGGGTTATAAGCAGAAGTTTTGAGAGGAATGGTTGCTGAATAAAGAATATAGTATAAAACTGTAATGATTTTAATCCCACTCACGCTATGATCCAAAAACACAATATCGAGAGGTATAAAAATATTGAAACAATTATACTGTCTGATTCTGATTAAAAATATGTTTTTTTTTAACTCCGTACTAATAAACAAATAAACAAGGTATTTCTACCGTATTTCAAATATATATATTATAACATAATTTCGGAAAATCTACCGTATTTTTAGAAGAATTCTACCGTCCGCTAGATTTCAGACTTGGCAACACTGAGTGTAGGTATGGCACGTTTTTCTTGTAGGTATGCCCAGTCCATATAATTTATATGTCAATGCTTAGAAGACACTGCTTGGCTGAGACGGCGCCCGCGCACCACGCTTGTGACGAATCGCTCTGAATCTTCGCCATCACGTTATTTCAAGACCCTTTATATTTTGTTACGTGTAGTAGTCATTGCTAATTACCTAATTATATTGTGATTCCTGTGAGAAGTGATTAAAATACGTGAATTGTGATCTGAAGCTGTATTTCATTTCAACTACCGCGCCCACCTACCCACATAATTAGAAGATGAGTTCTGATGAAGGGCCTCCAGGCCATCCTGCCCCTTCATAAATATATGACAAAAAACAATAACACAACGAAAAAAAACAAATAACAATCAGCCTTGTTTATTTTATTTTTCTTGCTAGGCAGCTGCGAAACCGCATTCCGCAAACGGCGCGAACTCGCGGAACCTTGCCACATGATAAAATACATTGCGTTTTAGTAATAATAGAGTTTTAAATGCAATTATACAAGAGCTTACAGAATTAGGTGGCCGGATGAAAGAGATGGTTCGTTTAGATGCCAATGTATGTACATTTCTATACTAAACTTCCTAGCCAAATACAAGAACTAAGCTAAGCCAAAGCGGTTTCAAAAATAAAAATTATGAACGCGGCAATAATTGAGAATAACGTAAATGGTGTTGCAAGCACAGAGTACATTATAATGTAAAGAAAGTTGCAAGCACAAAAAATGTTCATCCAAAATATGGATAATTTAACTTATATGAACCACTATGAACCCCAATCAGTCGGTCACGACTTATTTTGTTGTGATAAGTTTCTAAGTGCTTGGTTATTTTATCCTGTCAAAGTGAAGTGTTGTACTTTTAATCGTAAAGTGCAGACTTCTCAACCTTAAGTAAGTTTGGTTTCCTTAAAAAGTGTCGAAAGCGTATCTCGGTTCAGAGGACGAAAGAACTCGTTGGAGCAACAATTTGCTAGTCTTAGTTCTGACGAATCGCACCGCGATAATTTTAACTACATGCCACCTTTTATCACGCACTACCCTCAAAATAGATTGATAGACCATAGCGACAGATTTTCTAATCATCGAGTGTATTGCGTAGATCTCGTGCAGTCCTTGTTCTTGTAGATAACTGTTTTTCAAACTGTAGGTCGTGACCCAAGGGGGTTCCAAAGTTTTGCTTGGGGGGGTCACGGTCGCAAGCCAAGTAAAAATAAAAAGCGAGGATTGCTAGTCTTGCACTAGAAGAAGGCCCATGCCTGTTAATTTTTCAATATTTTTAAAATCTTTGTTCTATTTTTGTTACGCAAATAGTGTGATTTGAAACATATTCGACTTAGACGTTTAGGATTAAAAATAAATCACAAGAGTACATTACGCCCGCTCGCTCACCGCATTGTTACGGTCCTAGCCACAATTTTTTTTTACTTAATAATTGGTCGCGTGTTCAAAAGTATTAAAAAGTGGATTTTGCAAAACTTGACGACTTGTGTGACGGTGCTCTTGGTCGAATTTTTATGAGGTTAGAAGTTATTGAGCATATGTTACCGAGTATCAATTAGTGAACGTCCGTTGCCTTCAAATACCGAAAAACAGTTATTTTCATCCAATACGGTTGAACGCACCCCTGATTGCAAACTATGTTAAAGTGTTAAAGCGGCTACACTCTTTAAGTCGAAGCTACGTCATAATTTCTATAAACCGCCTTTGATCGAAGAGTTCATGATTTAAATATATGCCAAAGTGGAGTGTGCCTAATACATGGATAACCGGGCAAATAGTAAATGCCTAGGGCATATAGGTATTTGCTTGTGTAGCGATGCAAAATCGTGGTTAAATGACTGGATGACGAATGATAGTTCCTGGGGTAGTTTCAAGCAGAAAAGATCTTTGTTCCCGTATAATTGATTCTGTGTCTGTATTGTGTGAGGTTATGCGTACTGGCGCTTCCACCTTAAATAAAAACCAGGCCTAGGCGACATACGCCTTAAATTATTGCTACTTGTCGATTTAGTTAAATGACTATCTAAGAAGTTGAAAACTACCAACCTTTTAAAATTTTAACTCTGGCGGGTTTCATATTCCTTTTTCGGGATGGTAAGTCAGTAGTTACCAGAGGCGACTGATTGTACATGGTCAGGTACGGCCGAGCCCAGGGAGAGTGAATACTGTCGTTCGATCACCGGAACCTACTAACGTTAGGGAGGTCCTGTATTTTCTGGGGCTTGCAAGCTATTTTCGCTGTTAAATGGCAGGCCATGCCTCTTAAGACAGCAAGTATATCAAGGCTGCTGAGGAAGGGTAAACCAATTTTGTGTGGCGCTGAGCAGTATGCTGCTCGCGACTACCCACATACATAAACTGCTTGACTAACGAAGCGGTTTTAGCAATATTTGTTACCAGTGTCCCATGGAACTTCATACATATGCCACTGCTATTGGAGTTGTGTGAGTTGAGTGATTTTAGCCGCACTAGTCAACTTTCAAGGTTGAGCAACCCTTGAAGGGGTTGGTCCGTGGATGGGTGACTGATTCATTACATACCGAGACTTCTCCGTGCCTCGGATTGGACCTGTTTTAGGATAGTGCAGACTAGATGTGCAGTCGCTCCGTGTGAGGTGCTGGTGCTTGCCTTCATGGTGCGCATGGAATGCGCTGTATCATGCGCAGTCGCCCACGGCGTGGTGCACCGTGATGCGCTGCGTGAAGCGCTATGGTGTGCGCTGTGTGATGCGCATGGTGTGCGCCACGTGATACGCATAGTGTGTGCTCCGTGGTGCGCGTTGGGGCACTTCATGGTACGCTGGGTGTGCGCTCCGTGGTGCGCAGTGAGGCGCTTCATGGTATGCAAGGAATGCACTATATGATGTGCTGTGCTGCGCTGGATGGTGCGCTGGGTGTGCGCTTCATGGCGTGCGCTGCGTGGTGCGCATGGTTTGCGCTCCGTGGAGAGAGGCCGACTTGATGCCTGTGTCTTCATGACGCATTGCTCAGTACCGCGGGCATATGAGAGACATGCGGACTCTATGCCTCTGTCTTTAAGACGTGGTTGGTAAGTGACGACAAGCAAACGTGGAGCCTCTGTCGTGTTTACATTGATGAGCATGCTAACGTTTGGGCTTCTGCTCTGTTTTGCGGTCATGGTGGAGACATACAGAACTTTTGGGCCTCTGTCTCAATGACGCAATGTGTCACAAATTCATAGTCAGCATAACCTTTGGGCCTCCACTATCTATTCGTGAAAACGACAAGCGAACGTTTGGACCTCTGTCGATAACAATGTATTGCGAGTGATGGAAATCCGGATTCTATCATTAGCTATGCACTGAATGTCTTAGGTTTGAAGCTGTTTCAACTTTGAAAATCACTATTGATAGTCCTTATTGCTGGCGCTTGAGTGCACGCTTGCGCCTGGAACACTGGACAAATTCGTGAATTCTTACTTATGAAACTACTTCAGGCTGAATAAGATTTAAACCATAGTGGTCATGTTATTTAATTACTCATGTACTCTTATGTATTTTCAGATTATGATGATAGCCAGGTTGTGAGAGATGGATCTGATGGGAATAAAGTTGCGGTCGAGGACGTCACGCTATCAGGAACGGCCGTCTTAGATATTCCCCCTTCCAACCTACCCGGAACGAGTGGAAGTGTATAAAAAGGCGCGGCGCACTCGGTACGAGCTCTCTTCTTCGTTTGGCTCCGGATGCGACTGACGTATTTTAGAGTCGTTTTAATGTTATTCAAAGATCGTGTTTATAAATGTTGTAGAAGTAGGAACGTACTTGTTATTGTAAAACGTTGGAATAAAACTTTCTTGGTTGATGAGTCATTTATTTTCATTTAAATAACAACCGCTTCTGGTCCTTATGAGTAACATATTGAAAAAAAAAACAAAAAAAGAACATACGACGAGTGACAACTGTCAAACGTTTTTTCGCGCTAATCTTACAATCGATTACTTTTCGTTACATATGATCTTTAGAGTAAATAAAAATAGTATAACTTTTTTAAACTTAATTTTATTATATTTGTTTAATAATTGAGTTCATGGCGGTAGCAGATAATTAAAAATGAATTAAAGGTAAAAACTCACAATATTTACACTAAAACCCATTAAAATCCATTGTCGCTTTGTCTAAACGTAAAACGAAACGACCTAGGAATGAAATTCGTACATTATTTGTGGCAAAATGTCAATTTTATTAAGTATTGTGAAACTAGGATTTTTTTTCTTAAAAAGTAGACGTTTGCATGGTGTAATATTTAAACGAAAGTGTTTTACAAATACATGTACAAGCTGTAAAATTGTGAAGCCTCGCACAGATTGGCGCTAAAGGAAAGTGGAGCCAATGAAAGACTTATACAGACTTATACATGTAGATGAATATCTTATCATTTGCCACTAAAAACAAACACAGAGCTCATATAGAAGAGGAAAACAAACCAACTGATGACTAGGCAGCATGGTGCAAAAAAAAAAACCCCGTCACTTTGACATTGACAGTTTCATCAACAAAACAACAAAACGTTGGTAAAGTCAGAAAAGGAAATAAAAATAAATATTTCGGTATAATAGTATAACAGTCTATTATATTGATACTCGTAAGTTAATAGACTATTATACGGCCATACCACGAGGAATAAAATACGAATTGCAGACTTCGCTATTTGGGAGCGTCATGCTTGAGTTTCGCAGCTCTTCCTTCACCACCGAATGGAAGTTGAATAACACATACTCCAGCTATGCTGTATCGATGGGTTGTGATTAAGCCAAGCCCTGTCTTTTTAAGGTGCTTAGTGCACCGTTAGACTGCACACGTTACAATTAAGCTTTTAAAGATCGACACGGAAAGTCTTATAGTTTTGTTTGTTGTCAACATGTTATCAAAGTCAATTCCAAATTTTTTAGTGTAAACAGATCTACTGATCTTAGTAAGTAGGTAATTCAATATAGAAACTAAGATGGAAAAACTGTTGATGTGTAGGATTTGTTTAGTGGAGGATGTTCGCATGTATGTGGTTAACAACAAGAGCCTGCAGGAGATGTACGAGAAGCTGATTGATATTCCTGTAAGTAGATAGTCAAACAATTAACTCATTAAATTGTTATGTTTCCAGAAAAATAATAAAGATATTTAGTCTTTAAGTAAGATTATCAAAAATTATTGAACACAATTTTTTTTTCTCTACGAAACTGATAAAACATGACAAAGATAAAATGCATCAAAGTGGGCTTAGCTTGGCTTGTTACGCCACTTCATGGTAATAAGTGCACCACGATTTGACGTCACGCAAAATTTCAACGCTCTACATCATCCTCATTTTCAGGAAACTGTACCCAAAGGGTATACCAACGAGACCCTGTTACTAAGACTCCGCTGTCCGCCCGTCTGTCTGTCAATGGGTGGTATCTCATGATCCGTAATAGCTAGACAGCTGAAATTTTCACAGTATCTGTATTTCTGTTGCCGCTATAACAACAAATAATAAAAATTAAAATAAAAGGGGGTTCCCTTATTAGAAACGTGTTTTTTTTTGGCTATTTTTGCTTGATTTTAATAATGGCACAAGTAGACTCGTATAATCTTGTATGAAGGTACGGAACCCTGCATGCACTTGACTGGGTTTTTATTTACGTGACAAAAGAAAAAATATGTTTCCAATATTTTTTGGAAATGTAACTGACGGATCAATTAGTTTTTTTAGAAAACTACCCTATTATTATACCTAGAATGATGAAAATCCGTCCTTGAAAAGTGTCGGATAAACAAATCTATAATAGCATTGAACAGTACAAAATAGTATGCAAGAATATTTGTTGCAGTTTGTAACTGAAGACAGAAGACCGATGCTGGCTTGTATTTACTGCTGCACTAAACTAAAGCAATGCTGCCAACTGCAGAGAAAGTGTGTGGAAGCTGAGGAGGTTTTAGCTCAGATGTTGAATGAGGAATATGAGGTGAGATATTCTATTACTACACTACTATTCTCTAAACATGTAAGTTAAGTTTATAGAAGTGACTCCTGTATTTACCTGACTAGAATAAGGGTAATGTTTTTGGAGAGTATGTATGTATGTCTCTTTCTTTGGCACGCCATTTGGGTTTGACTGCCGAAATGACATAACATGCAATATGACTTTTGAAAAAATAACAAAATGCCGGTCTGTCCTAGACAATATCATGTTGGGTATCAGAATAAAGGGCTCAAGGAGGCGATTTCAAAAATATAACTCACTAAAAAATAGAAAATTAAAAAATAACTGGACTACCAAATACAACTAAAAAGTTCCAAACAAGTCACTTTTCAACCAGGCTGATGCAGTTGGTGCCATGAAATCTATAATTAAACTAAAATAACTGCTACCAACTGCATCAGACTGCTTGATAAGTGACTTGTTTGCAACATTTTAGTTGTTTTTTGAAGTGGCACTTTTTGAAAATATTAAAGTGAAATTGCATGGTTATCATTTGAAGGACTTTCAAACACTTCTTGGTCTTTTTTTTTTTTTTGTGGACATCTCCCGCTCTGAGTGGAGCGGGAGTGCGTGTCAGACTCTTACTGACTAAAACCCATCCCTGTTCCTTTCCTGCCTGAGTGCCCAGGGGTGCGGTAACTCATGTTAAGAATTTATCCACTACCCCTAGGCATGCAGGCACCGGCCACGATGGGCCCCGTCAGTGGTGGCTGACAACCATCTCTTTGAGGCGCGCGTGGAACACTGCGCGTCGTCGACTCAGGGGCCTGGTGCTGATCGGACGGTGAGCTACCCACTGCTCGCCGTCCGCAGGCCCGGGTAACACTTCTTGGTCTAAATACAGGCTGTAAGGAACAAGTTACCGCAAACTTCGCGAAAAGGTTACACCTAATGTCAGTAACTAAATTATGATAGTCATTAATCTCGGTAATGATCGATTACAGAAATTGACATTTTCAAGCACGCAATGTATTGTGAACAATGCGATCTCAACGCTTCGCAATGAAGTAGGCGCGTGCGAGCGCGTAGTACGTAGTTACCTACCACGTCTTATACACACAGACACACCTGTTCCTGTGTGATAGACTACCTATCCACTTTGTGATAAAAATACATTTACGTCGATGTTTCCGATGTTTCCGATCGATGTTATAAACAACTAGATCAGATACTTAATAGACATAAGCGCATACGTGCGTTAAACGTTTAAAACGACAAATGCGTATAATGTTCCGTGGCATTTAGATCTTCTTTACTTATTTCGATGAAGGTTTATAAAAATAACCTCCCCTCAAAATAAGTTCAAATAAAAGTAGTCAATGGGATATCAATTTTTGTAGACACTTAAATGCCTAACGTGTCGCGTCTGTTAGATTCATAGGTCTGTGTGAGCATTTGCCGACAAAGGAAATTCGGCGGTCTGTGTGAGCATTGTGCCGACAAAGAAATGCTGGCGGCGGTCTTTGGCCGGTATTGCGTGCGTAGGTACCTACTGGGCCCGCGATGACCTCCGGTGAACTTAAGAAATCAGCTGAGCAGGAAGCTTCTTTTAATTTTGTTTACATTGCGTTTTTTTGCGAAAAAAGCGAACTAATTATTTTTGAATTAAAAATTTAATTGAGGTAGATAGGTATAACGATTTTATACAGTTTAATGTAAAAAATACGCAGATTTTTTTTTCAAAAACTAGGAAAAAACCGACGAAAAATTCGAACGCTAGGGGGTCCAGAATCATGTACTGAATCACTGGAACACGTATGTGCGTTCATGTACCTTACACCCTGTATGTATTTAGGGTCAAATAAAGTAATGTGGCGTCTTGGGGCTTAGTGATGATAATGCTACCTACTACTCAGCCTCTTGACTTCTAAAGGCTCTCGTGCTGACCATGCCATTTTGAAAAAGTTTGTGATCAATAACATTTATTTTTAACCGACTTCAAAAAGATGGAGGATGTTTTATTTTTTTATTATTTTTTTATTTATGTATGTTCGGGCATAACTCCGTCATATATTGACGGATTAGCAAAATTATTTTTTTTGTTCAAAAGGGGTTTGTTTCAAAATGGTCCCATTTAAATTTCATATAGATCTGATGATGGGTTTCGGAGACAAACAACGGAACTCTTCAAAAATTGACAGCAAATCAACCGCGATTGTTGCGATCGTATGTCTATGAATTGTTAACACAGTTTAATGGGGAACCACAACTAAAAAGTGAAAATAATTTTTTTTACAAAAAAATAGAACAGACTTCCAAAAAAATTGCAAAATAACTTTAATTTCGGAAGTCGGTGTCAAAAAATGAAGACACAATACCAGAAACACCGACTTCCGAAATTAAATTAAAGTTATTTTCCACTTTTTTTGGAAGTCGGTTCTATTTTTTTGTAAAAATTTGTTTTTTTATTCAAAATTAAATTTTTATGGGGCTTGTGGCATGGGTCGATATTTAAGAGGAAGCTGCTTACCGATGTTGCTCTGTGAATAGGTCACCATGTATTACATACTGAGACCCCACCATGTCTCAGAAAGTATGTTTAAGCTTTGGTCTCGCTGTCATTTGTACATCTTTGACAGTCTTGACTGGTTTTTTTTTTTTTTTTTTTTGGGGGGTGGGAAATCATCCAATGACTCTTTCCGCTCTGGGGTGGAGCGGAAGGGCGTGTCAGACTCTTACTGACTAAAACCCACCCCTGTTCCTCCCTGCCCTACGCGCCCGGGGGCGAGGTAACTCTTTCGAATTTATCCTCCACCCCCGGGCAGTTTATCCTCCACCCCCGGGCAGAGTCTTGACTGGTAGTCAGAGCTCCAGAAAATTGGACACCGTCTTCCCAAAGGCTACCCAGTTACTGGGTTATGGTCTTATGGAACAGTTGCTCCATGTTCAACACTGGCATCCAGTCTAACTGTATGCAGACCACAACATAGTTGGTAATAGGTTAGGTAGATTGATTGTACACCAAAATAGTAACATACGTCTTTTTCAGAATTTGTATGTTATTTCGACGGCACGGTTGGCGCAGTGGTTGAGCGATCGGCTGCTGCGCTGCGTGTCACGGGTTTGATGCCCACCCGGAACAAATATTTCTAGAGCCTACAGATAGACGTTCCGGGTCTGGGTGTTTTTTTTTTTAAATAAGTATTAAATAAATAAAAATGTTTAAGGGTACAATTATGATTTTTACAAGCATTTACTAACATGTTTTTATAAGCTTCACCTGTAACTAAGTACTTTGGATGACAATGCACGGTTAGTTTAGTAAAGTCATTATCTGAAAATCAGCGCCGTGCTGTGGGTCCTCCACGGTATAGCATTATGCTGAGTGGAAGCCTTCTTGCCACAACCACGACATGCATCTGCTTTTTATTTATTTATACCTACCTACTTACATTTTTTTCTTTCCCTTTTTTTTTGGTAAACTTGTTACTAACATAGAAATATAAGATCTACTAACACAATCGATGAGGGTTAAGTTAGCAAAATCATATTGTTGTGTATGTCGTTAATTTGTGGCAAATAAATTATTTTTCTTTCTTTCTTTCTGCCCGGGGGGTTGAGGATAAATTCGAAAGAGTTACTTCGCCCCTGGGCATTCAGGGCAAGGAGGAACAGGGGTGGGTTTTAGTCAGCAAGAGTCTGATACGCCCTTCCGCTCCACCCTAGAGCGGGAGAAGTCATTGGATGACATCCCCCTCCCCCCCCCCCCAAAAAAAACATTATAAATCCAATATGGCAAACTCAAACCTCTCGACCACTTGTTGGTTTCCAATAGCGCAGAAATTTGGCATACTTATGAAAGTCCGGTGACAATGCAATATTATGATACCATCGAGCTGATCTGATGATGGTCCTGGGATGTAGGGACTGAAAATACCTAATCGTAAATGATAGGACAGTTGACTAGTATGTTTTGAATGCATGAGTAGTACTATAGGTACATTACACATGACGACGAGGGTATAAATATTATTTCCAATTTTTTTTTTTACTGTTAATCTATTTTGTTTTTAATCAAAATAAATTTTGTTACAGCAAAAACCTTTAAGAAACCAAGGACACCAAGAATTCGTGGGCGGGTTTATTATAACGCCAGTAGTTAACATAAATATAGTAGATGATTGTCAAATAGGAAGCGATGCTGTCAAACAAGAACTAGCAGCTGTCAGTGACGAACATTATGATGTTGAGCTAAAGCTGGAACATCAAACCGAAGGTAAATATTCTTACGGGTGGTATTACATTTATCCTATATCTTTGTCCAATGTGAGTTCGATCAAAGAAGTAGGACGACTTTATCAAAAGTGTCAGCAACGCCAATATTTGATCAAAGAATATTGACATTTAAATTAAAATTGCTGCAACTAAGATTTTGTCTTTCTTTATTATACGGTGATACTTTCATAATAATGTAATTGGATGTTGTGTCATTTTATACCTACGTAGAAAACGCTTTTAGGAATGTTTGTCCTCGACTTGTAATTATTTAATTTATCTTGAATGCTTGTTTCTCTTCGCCTTTCGATCCATGGCTTCATCCAAAGCTTTTTCTTGTTATATTTTTTAATATTTATATGATAATAGCAGCACATGAAGTCGCTCCACGTTCCTCCATTTTCTCAGACTACGTAAAATCTTGGACAAAGATACTGGACAAGTGTAATGGGCATCCATCAAATAAATTTAATCAAATATATAGGACATAGATATTGGACAAAGATATAGGATAAATGTAATATTACCCTAACTACTCGTACCTTGTTTCTGTAGATTAGCACGATTTTATTTTACAATCTTCTATTTAAGAGCGTTATCGGTAAACGAGCCATGCGTAATTTAGGTATAGACTAGCACCCGATGTGTTTGTGTGCATCCGTACGGCACACACGCGCGCTTGCTGCACGGTGCGGATTTTATGAACGACCAACCCGTGTTGATCCTTTGAATAATGATATAATTTATCTATTTTTTTTTGCCTTTTAAGTAAAAAAGGTTTTACTTTATGTAAATAAAGTAAAACCTTTTTTACTTAAAATCCTCTTCACACAACATTTAGTTATTTGGAGAATTAAATTAAAAAAGTTTTTTAATAATTAAGGTACCGTTTATTTGAACTAGAGGATTTGAGTTTCTTTGTGTATCGTGTATTTGAATTAGAGGATTTGAGTTTCTTTGTGTAATCACCAGTATCGATTTTTAATCAAATTTTGACGTTTGTAAATGTCATGTTAGCAACTCGAATTAAAAAACGGACTGTAGGTCTAGATAGTTTTTTCATTTTTGCGTACAGGATGAGAGGTAGTAAATTAAATAAAGGTTTATCATGTTATGTTTAGTGAAACATTTAATATAAAAAAACTTAAATTATAAAATAATTTCCCTAAGTGGCATTGATCGGCTTTTTCTTGGATCAATTATTTCGGGAAGAACGCACTCATAATAAAATTTCGTCAAGCGAGGGATCATTTAATCTTTCCAAAACTGATCGTCTTTATAAATTTTTAATACTTTTATTGGAAATTCAGGACCAGTGTACACCGCAAACAAACACACACTTTTATTTGCAACATTTAGTTGACCCTGAACTTGGTAGTACCAGTCATGGTTAGTGTTCATAACGACATTATCGCCATCAAATAAAAAACATTTTAGTTTTTTTTGACGGATTGCTCCATCAGGGTCAATTCCCCGTATGGAAATGGGACATTTTACTTCTATAATTCCTTCTTCATAAATTCCATCTGGCGAAGCACCTAAAAAGCAATGGATCTCATCGATAAAAAGACCACATTTTTGGATGGTTATGTCCTCTTGAATGGCGAGTTGCTCAATAGCCTTTCCCTCATTTTCTTTGCCATATTTAACTGACGCTACATGGTCTAAGGAATACCCATATAAAATGGATTTTACAAGTGGTGCTGAATTTAAATTCGGGCGTCATTTACAAATTTTGGCAAAATTGGAAGCAGTTAAAATACATCTTCTCAGCTCAAGCCACAAGGCACTCTCAGCCTGAAGAATTGTATCTCGTTCAATGTCATGCCGATTTAAGGCCTGTTTTTTTAAATTTTCTAGGAAAACTACCTGTGCCTGCTTGAAATCTTCTGGGTTCATGTCAGGCTTTTGACATAAATTTCCGTAATCAACTTTAGTTACGGGCCCTCCGCTAAAATTGATTTTTCGGCGAGGTATTTTGCGTTTCCGTTTTTGATTTATTGAAAAACGCTTTTGTTCTAATCGTTTCAGGGATTGGCCAGGACTTTTCTGGTAGGCAGATTTATACAAGGCAGTTTGAGGTTTACCTGTGTTAAAACTGACCACAGCGGCATGACAACGGACGGAGTATGAATCTTTTAGAGAAAAATTAATACGTTTTCCACCAACAGTTTTTGCTACTATGCTGTTAAACTGCTCTGCACGGTTTGTGGTAAAGTTATAGAGCAGACTACGAGAATGATAAGCCAGCTGAGAGATATTTCGTTGCAGTTTTAACATCAATGTTTTTGCTTGGAGTGTTTGGTTTATTTCTTTTTTTCTCTCTTCGGTGCAGTAATACAAGTCACATTCACTGTGATCTCCAAAGATATGTTTGGCGCTGTTCAGAATATCTCTCTGTATTTTGATTATTCTTTCTGATTCAATTAAAGTTTGTGTTTGCCAGTGCCTTACCGAAGACCTGACTGCTGTTCTTAGCCGAGTCAAACGTTCCGGAGTCAATAGTTTACGCTCCGACAGAGGTATAGAAGTATCACCTTTCAGTATTAAATTCAGTATTCGGATTCTGTAACAATAATATTGTATCTTCGTATGATTCCAATTATTTTAAGTATACTTATGAGATTGGAAAAACATTGTTACTTACGACTGCAGACATACTTATGTCGTAGTCAAGAAGCTCATCCCTGGAATCATCTTCTGAGATATTATCCCTGGAAATATAATATTTATGTTAACAACCTTGTCAAAATTATTAGCAGCATTTTAAATATAAAGCTAAAAACTATAAGTAAAAATATAACCACAATTCACCCCTCAGGCCCTGCGTGCGTCAAATGTCAACATCAGTCAAGCCCCGTTGACAGTCGGCTATCATGTAACTACAGACTTTGTCATGTACTGGTCTAAAGACCTTTTGTAATAGTAATAATAGCGGTTTAAAACGCGTGAATCGGATTTTTGGCAATTTTTTTGGCCAGGCAAACGGTATTTCCTCAGTGGCGCGCACACATGTGCGCCACTGAGGAAATGCCGCTAGACACTGAAATGTTTGCCATTGATTTCCGAAAAATAACGCCTTCTTACATTCAAAACCTAAGAAATTAATAATAATAAAGGTTTAATAAAATTATACCTAAAAAACAGTGTCTGATCGCATTTATTTGCCACTTCTACAGCTACTGATTGCGATTCCGGTGTTGATGTTGAAGTTAGCTGAGACTCTTCGTTATGGTTCTCGTGTGACGTTTCCGCATGGTCTCGACGTTTACTCCTACATAAAAACGTAATATTGCATGGCATCAACTTTTATATTCTTTAATGTTATACATAAATAATATTGTTATAGTAATAGTAATGTTATAAAAAAATAGTATACATAAATAATAAAAATATCACTTGGGATGACGTAAAGATTTTAACAATACCCCCCATACATTCTAATCTGTCTAGGTATTTAAAAAATTTGATGAAATAAAGAAATTTACAAAAATATATACATGTACCCTGATAACATTACACTGCTTTTTTGGACAGTTGCGTAATAATATAGAAACTTTAGTTACCTTGCAGCTTGTAATTTCTCTAACATTTTCTTTTTTCTAATTCGTTTTCCTCCACTGTCACCATAATAGAGTTTACTTTTTCGACCCATCACCTAAAACATAAAATAATTTAGTACACATAAACTTAAAAATACACTACATTAGTTCGTTTATAATTCGAATGTACAAAATCAAACAATATTAATATTATAATAAAAAAAATACTTACGGATCAAAACGGGTTAGGCGCAGTATAAATCTACGGTGCAACTACCTATTTCTATTGTCAGCGCGGCAGCGTGAGCGACACAGGTCCTACCTCAGAGAGCGCCACAGCGCGACTGACCGACCGCGCTCGGCGCTGCGTTATTTATTAGGAACTTTGAAATTTTATATTGTCTATATAATAATTAAAAATGTTTTTTTTTTTATTGATTTCTATTTGCATGAACTCAAGTTACACATAATGTTTTTTTTTTTAGTTGTTTCATCCATATTAAGGATATAAAAACTATGTTTTAGAATGTAAAATGTAAGTCATGAAAATATTGTTTTTTTTAGGGACTTATTGAATTAAAACTACTTTTCTATTTTATGCATTAACACGAACAGCACTTTTCCTTTTGCCACGTATTTTTTCCAGACTTCCATGACTCGTTGTTGATTCATAATTTCATTCCGAAATTCAGCCTTCCCGCAAAATTCCAAAAACACGTGTTTAAAATAAGCTTTTATTTTGATGATTATTATCATTTTTCAATGTTTTATTCTATACAAATACAACATAAAGATATGCTTAATGCAGCACTAAAATTGGTTTTGTACCAACTCCAGGCAATATGGAGTAATTTAACTTTAAAAAGCCTCGAATTTATGATTATTGATTTTTTTTAACGAGAACACTCTTAACTGGCAATGTTCATATGTACCTGAGTTGTCTGCTTCAAAATTTGCAAAAGAGACATAGATCCAATTACAGATCCCACGGGTAAAAACATAAAAAGTACTTAGTAGAAAACTTAGGATCACTCAAGCACGACAGAAAAGAATATAATATATAAATAATTAATTACGCACTTTTAAAAAAGTCAGCGTTCAGCCGAGTGCGTGCAGAATAGGTTTTAGTGGTAAATGGGTCAAATGTGAACTCTTCAAAGATTATTAAAGATATTAATGTCCTTACTCGTTCGCACTATTTTCGAGTTTTGCCTGTAGTAAGAAGAGGAAAAAAGGAATGAAGATAGGCGGATTAAATCTAAGTGATCTCAGGTGGACATCGAAACGCAGTTTATGCAGGAGATCAGGACAGTCAATCTCGTTTAGATATAATTTTTAAAAGAAAAGTGCAATCTGCTAGTCGACGACGATTTATAAGTGTCTGCAAATGAAATTTCTTGCAAAGATTTAGGTCATTATCGGAATGTTATGGTATACGTAGCCGAAAACTTAGAAAACGAATAAATCTGTTTTGTAATTTCTCAATACGGTTAATGTATTTGCCATAACAAGGATTCCAAATTTGTAAAAGAAAGAAAAGAAAGAAAGAAAAATATTTATTTGGGTTTTTTTTTGGCGAAGTGATTTCTCAAAAAGAGCAATAAATAATCGAGGGTCTTGGCCCTCTTGAAACACCCCGCGAGTCTCATAACAAAACCCAGTAACCTCGAAGCTTTGACCACTATTTGCTCATTGCGCACGTTAAAAAAAGTTTGTAATCATGAAATACGCCTAGGTCGCGTACACCGTCGCATCTCTGAAATATCTGCCCTCTAAGTTTATAAGTTGTAGGGAGAAGGCCCGTTTTCTGCTAAGGAGATTACTGAGCATTAAACCAGTCGCGCGTCTAGTTAGACACATAAAATTTTGAATTGTTTACCGCCCATGCGCTGGGCCGGGTTCAAATCTAGTTTAATCAAGCAATTTGTTAATCAAGCAAAACTCATCCACTCGCGCCAGGTCAGATTGGAAAGCATCCATGTCATCATCTGATGATATTGCAGAAAATATCTTCATATCATCCGCAAAACAAAGTAAATTTGAGTGGTGGAATCACGAGTCGATTTCGCTCACATAAATGATTAAAAGTAACGGACCCATCAAGGAACCTTAAGGAACAGCACTAGGACCTGAAACCCAGCTCGGCATGTAGTTACTGATAACGTCAGCTTAAGATCTGTTTTCAAGGTGTGAAGTAAACCAAAGAAGAATATCTCCTCTAATACCGTTGTTACAAATCTTTTATTTTAGAATATTGTGGTCAATTCTATCAAAAGCCTTACTGTAACCTGTGTAAACGACAGGTCGACGACCTGTGCCCCATTGTCTATTAACTATAACTCAAAGTTACCCACAAGTCTTCGGCCGAGGAGTGAAATAATGGTTGGGGAACCGCAGAAATACACTTACGGACAGCCACCAAGACGCCACCTCCACGAGACTGACCTGTGAGACAGTAATCCCGATCGCGACGCCACTTTGTTTTCGATGCTTTGGACATTTCGGAAAATTAGTGTAAACTTAGTCAATTGACCCTTGATGATTATTTTTTTTTGTTTGAAAGGGTATACCTCAAGGGTGGTCCCGTGTCAAGGAAATCAGGATCTGTTTACCTCAAGGGTGGTCCCGTGTCAAGGAAATCAGGATCTGTTAATGGAATCCTGGTAAAATTGAGAGAAAACCTCGAAAATTGTGGGCACGTTTAGCGTTTCTGTACGTATGTTCGGCCCTCACTCCGTTGTTTATGAACCGATTTTGATTTTTTTTTTTTTTTTTTCATAGATAGAGTATACCTCAAGGGTGGTCCCATGTCAAGGACATTAGGATCTAATCATGGAATCCTGATAAAATTGAGAGAAAACCTCGAAAATTGGGCACGAATATTGTTTCTGTTTACTTTTCGTAACTTTATCAGGCATTTGCATTTAGGAATCATCACATCATGAAACTGAGCTGATGATGGAAACCATACCTCTCCTTAACAATAGAAGTTAGATATAAAGAACTGGTTTTAGTGACAGATACCACTTAATATACTTTGAAGAAAAGACGTCTTTAGAATATTGGAGGTAACCTCAACTGGTCAATATCCTGGGAACCTCATGGAAGGATGGTTACGTCGTCAGCTCAGTGCTAAGAGGAATGATGAAGGATTAGAAATTAACCTCAGAGTATTAAAAGATGATGCGAGCCACAAAAAATCATAAAATAAAAAACCATTTAACAAAAATTTCAACCACCGAAAAAGAACTAAAAAGCTAAAAATAAATAAACCTTTCAAGTCTTGAGTATTGAGCTTATTTACCTACAGAAAATATCAAATTTTATATAAACTAATTTTGAGTCGGCGCCAAACAACAATCTGATTAATATCTAAATATTATATGTACGTAGAAATGAAGAAGGCTAGAGTTCCGATTCCGATTCTCTGTCAATTGAGGACTGATTTTCAAAATTCTTTTGGTATCCGAAAGAATATTCTCCCGAGGTCCCATATAAATTTTATCGAAATTTCTTCAGCGCTTTTTGAAAAACTGAACCAAAACCGAAAAATACGTATACCTAGATGACGTTTAGGTGTTATTCAACTACGACTACCTATGTTTAAATTCCACGTTCTATGTTATTGGGGTCTTTATTTCTGGGATATAACAACTAAAAAGTGAAAAATATAAAACTTTTTTACAACAAAAAACAACCGACTTCCAGAAAAAAATACTCTATAAATTAAATAAAAAACTTTTTTACTAAAAAAAAAACCGACTTCCAAAAAAAAAAACACTAAAAATTTAAAAATAACTTTAATTTCGGCAGTCGGTGTTTGTATTTTATTTCTTCGATATTTGACACCGACTTCCGAAATTAAAGTTATTTTTAAATTTTTAGTGTATTTTATTTTGGAAGTGGGTTGTTTTTTTTCTAAAAAAGTTTTTTATTTTTTCTTTTTAGTTGTTATACCCCAGAACTAAAAAGCCCAATAACATGGAACGTGGAATTTATACATTTGGAGA
Source organism: Polia nebulosa (assembly GCA_951329385.1). Classification (NCBI taxonomy): domain Eukaryota; kingdom Metazoa; phylum Arthropoda; class Insecta; order Lepidoptera; family Noctuidae; genus Polia; species Polia nebulosa. The sequence continues at coordinate 12,707,063 of OX589608.1, forward strand.
ACACAAAAACGTCATCAAGATATGAGTATTTTTCGTTTTTGTTCAGTTTCTCAAAAAGCGCTCAAGCAATTTCGATAAAATTTATATGGAACCACCTCGGGAGTATATTCTTTCGGATAAAAAAAGAATTTTGAAAATCGGTCCACAACTGACGGAGAAATGCGAGGACATACATAAAAAAAAAAAAAACGTACATACAGTCGAACATAGAACCTCCTCCTTTTTCGAAAGTCGGTTAAAAATAACTTTCATTTCGGAAGTCGGTGTCAAATAACGAAGAAATAAAATACAAACACCGACTTTCGAAATTAAAGTATTTTTTTTTTTTTTTTTGGATTTCGGTTGTTTTTTTTTGTACAAAAGTTTTTAATTTTGAGGAACTACATGTCATGTCTTTATAATGTTCATTTTACTCGAGCAACTCTTGAGTGGGCGCTGTTTAGTTCTGTTGCTAATAGTTCAAGTTGTTTTTTTAGTTGAATAGTTTGGTTGTCTTCGTTATTAGAAATTTCAGGTAAGCTTGTTGTGGTGCCATCTATAGGCGATTCAGTTGAAGTTATACTTTTAATCTCAATACTAGTAGTGTTTGAGTCAAAATTAGTACGGTTGCGAGGAAAGGTGATGTTATCTAAGAAATTCATATTAGAATTTTTTAAAGTTTCCAAAAATATTTGCACTTGCTGAGGTTTAAACCCGGTGTCGCACGGCGGTGTCAGAAATTGTATCCTTACTGTAGCTACTAGGTCGTTACATACTGGTGTTGAAATTGTCTACTGCTTACTTCTTTGTACAAAAGGAGATGGGAAATTCTGGGCCCAGCAGTTGAAATGTGTTTTAAATAAACCGTGATATTTTTCTAAAGGAAAGCACAAAATGCAGCACCATGTCTCTATCTAGGAAGCCAGAAAAATTAAATTAAGTTATAGAACTAAATAATCAATCAACTACATGCCTGAATTCTTAGTAATCGATAATGAAGAAATCGGTAAAATCTCGAAATATGTATGAAAGTGCTTTTCAATCACTTCGTGGAATCTGTTCATAGCGAATAGAGTTCCTTTATGTTTTCATGACAACACTGCTGACCGACTGACAGATGTCAGGCAGAAAAAAACCGTCACTCGTTCGTTTTCTTTTGTTCTGAGTGCGCACGTATTTTCCATGTTTTATTTTATACCTCCACGACCTCGGCTTTGCATATTATAAAGGACTATTTAACGGATCTTGCTACTTTGAATTACGTCTATCGATCGAATACGACAATGGATCGCTGTGTGAATTGTACCATTGCGGCAATATTGATCCGTTACATTTATTATAAATAAGGAGCAGAATCGCGTTTACAAAAAAATACTTCCAACCAAACCTTTAAAGAAAAATACTTGCATAGAACATTGATCTGTAACGTAATATAAATAAAGAGCAGAATCGCGTGACGGGTCGACGGAGTTTTACCCGGGCCTGCGGACGGCGAGTAGTGGGTAACTCGCCGTCCGATCAGCACCAGGCCCGAGAGTCGACGGCGCGTAGTGTTCCACGCGCGCCTCAAAGAGTTGTCAGCAAGAGACGGGGCCCGTCATGGCCGATGCCTGCCCGGGGGTTGAGGATAAATTCGAAACAGAATTACCTCGCCCCTGGGCACTCAAAGGCAGGAAGGAACAGGGGTGGGTTTTAGTCAGTAAGAGTCTGACACGCCCTCCCGCTCCGCCCAGAGCGGGAGAAGTCATAGGATGATTTCCCACCCCACAAAAAAAAAAAAAAAAAAAAAGGGGTCGCCAGCCGAGTTAAATACTTTGAAGTCTCAAGTCTTGTTGAAAGGAAAAATACTTGCGTAGAACATTGATCCGTAACTTAATAACAATAAGGAGCAGAATGGCGTGTACTAAAAATAATTCCAACAAAACCTTTAAAGAAAAATACTTGCGTAGAAAATTAATCCGTAACTAAATATAAATAAAAAGCAGAATCGCGTCGCGGGTCAGCGGAGCAAGTAGCCGAGTAAAATACTTTGAAGGTCTTGCAAGTATTTCGGGTCGGCACTTGGTGCCGCGTACTTGCAAGTAAATACCTGGTGTAAAAACCTAGTCGCGTAAATACGCACCTTCCCTACCGCCAAACCATTTAACAATCAAAAAACTACAACGTAACCTAACTTTTACTGTACTTTATATTATTATAACTTGATTCCAGGATAGTCAAATTTCATCAAATTTTCAGTGAGGCCTTGTTATTATATCCTATTACCAACAAGGCTAGTTTGATTGAGTTAACACCTGGGCCCAAGATATGGAGTCATTCCCTTTTCATTTGAATCAAGAAAGTGACTCATTAAGGCATATATATCCGCCAAGTGGCGCCCTCGTTGAATAAAAATCGTAGCAAAACGTAGAAAATAAAGATTATAGTATCCTAGGCAAAAGTACAAAAAACGGCCGTTTTTGACACTTTTGCTTACTACTTTGGATACGAAAAGTGTTTCGTCCTGATGATGAGTCCTGTTTTAACAACTTAAAAATACATTATCCTCTTTGTAATAAACGCAACATAGGATTCATTAATCTTTATTTTATATGCTAAGATATGATTTTTATTCAATGAGGGCGACTTATGGGGAGGTAGGCCCTTAAGATAAAAAATTGCCACTCTATGACACTTCAATTTTATTTTTGTATTGATAGTTTTATTTAATTATGGTCGTTTTATCACTGTCACTAGTCAGGGTCATTTTTATGTTCGTTGCTTGCCTTTATTTGTTGTTTTTACTTACAATTTTAAGTTTTTTACATTTTATTAGTGATGTGGACGATGATAGTTTTTGAGGTGTTTTATTATGATTTACCGCGTCACAGCTCACTCACTAATAATGTTACTAGAGCTTTATATGTTTAAGCACACTTTTAGATAACATCGATTATAAACAGGGCAAAATTTTTAATTTTAAAGTATTTTTAAACGCGAACTCGAAGTGATCGTGGCAGCACTCTACCCTCAATATAAGCATCTTGTTGAACCAAATGGTACGAATATGCACGCATTATTTGCTACTCACTGTAGCTGCAGTTGTTGACCGCTCAGAGCGTATTAACACTATGTGTTTATTGTTTTTTTTTATTATTGTTCACGCGATATGAATCAATTAATATGTATATATATATCGAATTTAAAATAAGAGTTGTTTTTTCTAAGTGTGACTGTTACAATTACCACAAGTTAATTATTATAAATGATAGATACATTTTTGTTACAATAGGTGCACCCGCTGCAAAGAATCCGAAACGGGTCCTACAAAAGGTAGACACGGAAAAGTCAGTATCACTCAAGCATAAGAACGAGGGACAAGAACAATCAAAGAATACTGAAAATGAAGATGCCATTGGAACCAAAAGTAAAGAAAATACTGCATCATTGCAGTGTGATAAAATAAGATCATATAAATGTGATATTTGTCAGAGTAGTTTTAATCAAAGTATTCATTTGAAAATTCATATACGTACACACACTGGCGAGAAACCTTATAAATGTCATATTTGTCAGAGTAGTTTTACTACGAAGGGTAATTTGAATGTTCATATTCGTACACACACTGGCGAGAAACCCTATAAATGTGATATTTGTCAGAGTAGTTTTAGTGATCAAAGTAATTTGAAAACTCATATCCGTTATCACATTGGCGATAAACCTTATAAATGTGATATTTGTCAGAGTAGTTTTACTACGAAGGTTCATTTGACTGTTCATATTCGCACACACACTAGCGAGAAACCATATAAATGTGATATTTGTCAGAGTAGTTTTAAAGAACAAGGTTATTTGAAACGACACATTCGTAAACACACTGGCGAGAAACCTTATAAATGTGATATTTGTCTGAGAAGTTTTCATGAGAATAGTAAATTGAAAACTCATATTCGTACACACACGGGCGAGAAACCTTATAAATGTGATATTTGTCAGAGAAGTTTTAATGCAAGTGGTACATTGAAAACTCATATACGTACACACACTGGCGAGAAACCTTATAAATGTGATATATGTCAGAGAAGTTTTATTGATCAAAGTAATTTGAAAACTCATATCCGTATTCACATTGGCGATAAACCTTATAAATGTCATATTTGTCAGAGTAGTTTTACAACGAAGGGTCATTTGACTGTTCATATTCGTACACACACTGGAGAATAAACGTTATAAATGAATGGAAAGTTTTTCCGATCGAAGGTCTTCGAAATTATCATCTATTCAGACATCATAAATGAATCACCTAGACATAAGGTAATTGAATTGTCGATTAGTAGAATGCCTATATCATTATTGTTTCAAGTGGAAAACTTAATTTTATAGTCATCATCATCATCTCATCATCATCGGAAACTACCAGCATATACAGTGTCCGTTTCGAAGGAGCGGTCACGGCGATATTTAAAAAAAAACTATGCCAAGATTTTGTAAAAGTTCATTCCCAAAACCATAAATTTGTCAAAGTTATGGTTAAAAAGTTATAAGGGTTTTGTTTACTAGTTACGCTGACTAGTGGATCTGCTGACCTAATGAGATGCACTAGAAGTGTTGAAGGTAAAAAAAAAGAATTTTGAAAATCGGTCCACAACTGACGGAGAAATGCGCGGACATACCTACATAAAAAAACATACATACAGTCGAACATAGAACCTCCTCCTTTTTCGAAAGTCGGTTAATAAAATCACATCTGTGTTCTGATCTAAGTTGCTTGTTTGTTTACGAAAAAGTCGAAATTACTTATACAATTGCTGGTAACGAAACCATAGCTTGATCTATTTCGACGCCAAGGCCATCTATCGAGTTTCGGGTCAGTTTTTGTACTATAATCCATATTTAACTGGTGTTGATCTTGAACGTACCTCCCACCAAAGAAATTTAGTGGCAGAATGTCCTTTACAATTTGACCTTATTGCGAATACATTATATATAAGCATATGAGTTAATCAATCTCAATAATCACCGTTCTTTAAAACAAAAATCCTTTAACATATTTGGCCTAAAATCACATGTATTTATAAAAATAATCGAAAACTTGAATTCATTTCAGGTATTTACCAAAATTCGGTACAATTGATTTAGCTACTAATTAAGCAAAAAACAAGGTAAATCTAAGAAACAATGTGTATAAACCAAAAAATGTCATGCAATTAAACATAGATTAATAAAAAAAAAAATGCAAAAGATAAAAAATGTTTGAATCTTAATGGGTGAATTATATATTTTATTGGTTGGCCTCTTTTCAAAGAATCACATTATACTATATTGAACAATGTTAACCTATATTGAACTATATTAACCTATATTGACCTATGTTGATCTATATTTACCTATGTTGACCCTATGTTGATCTATATTGAACCATACTTAACTATTTTGAACTATATTGAACTAGTTTAACCTATTTTGAACTATGTTGAATTATATTGAATCATTATTGAACTATTTTGAACTATACTAACTAGCTATTGGACTACATTTTGTGAGAATAACACCACAGTAAGTAAGGAACGACGTTGGTGACTAGAATGGGGAGGGGTACTGTGTAGCGTAAAGGAAGATTCTAATACAAATTTTACTGAAATAGACCGGGGTCTGTGTTTCAACACATACAACCTGAAGGTTCTATGACTTCTAAAGCACGAAAACGATTCTCTAAAAAGGTAGCAAATTCTACAAAGGTTGGCAAGTAATTTAAATCATGATTACTTGCTAATACTAAATTCCCACTGCTTTCGTGTTTCTGGATCAAACTTAAAAGTAACTACGAGTATATGAATGATGATGACATCCCAAGTATTCACATGCACCTATATTTTTTTTAATGCATGTAGGCAATCGTTTGTTGTGTCAAGTATCTCCTTTAGCGAAGTTGCTGACTCAGCCTGCATGCGTTTCTGGGCCAAAAGTCGTTTTAAGGTACAGTTAAGTAAGTATTTTTTATTACTATATCTTTTCTCTTTCGACGTTTAATCCCTGAACGCCCGACGGCATGCCCGTATGCCGTTTATGTAAACCTCCGTCAACGCCCGACGGCATGCCCTACCAGATCACGCGGTTTAAAACCTCTATTATTAAATAACTAAAGATCTTATATCATGTGGCAAGGTTCACACGCTCGGGGCGTGAAAATTAACCTGTGAAGCCCCGCAACTCACTGGTGAGTCGGACAAAAAAAAAAAAAAATTAAAGAGAAAAAAAAAAAAAATCGGCTGTTAACCCGGGTTGTCGTCGGGGTTCAATTTGACAACCCGGATTTGGCCGCGGGGCTTCACAGGAAAAAAGTTTTTAGTTGCATGTTTGTCTCTATTCCCAAGTGGCTGACTTTTAGCTCTTTGTTTTTGTTGAAGCTTTTCACAGGTCAAAAAGTTATTTTTGATTAGGGGATTGGAAAGTTCCACAATTACCGTTGACTTAGCTGGATCTTTTTTTATTAGGTATGCGATAGACATCGCGCACGTCACCAGGACTCAGAGAAATGTTAAGGCAATTTGAAAGCTGTGTTACATATTTAAATAGAGTTTCCTTGTTTTCTTTATCTGTTCGTGGAATATACCTTAATTCAAGACTCGTTTTTTTAAGTCTTTTCCAAGAAATCACATTTTTCTTCAATGTTAGATAGTTGTGAAGTGAGATTGTTCCGTTGTTTTTCCAACCCATCAATTTTGGACTGCTCACAATGCAGCTGGTCGTTCATATCCTCTAGCGCTTTTTCTATTTCCTGGTTAGTGGTGCGTATCGACGATGTCTGTGATTTAACTTCTTTTAGATGCTTATTCAGTAAGTCGAAATTTTTATTTTGGGTTTCTTGAAAGTTTTGCAATAGTTCTCGCATTTCCATTTTAAAAGCCGTAAGTTCATCATAATCATCATCCGACAGGCGGCGACGTTTGTCTGTCATGGTAACATTCGGCTGATTGCGAGCCTCGGCATATGTTTTTGCCATAATATTGCTATCAGAGGATGATTGGGCCTTGTTTAGTGGAGGAGAGTGCAACATATTTGGTTATAATCACCACGCTCAAGCGCGTATTTTGCCTTCGGGACGGTTATCAAAGACAGTAGACTCAACTACAGTATAAAATACCAGGCGCACAGATGTATGTGCAAGCTTAAAAATAGTCATTAAGTGTCGGTAATTAGGTACTAATCTAAAGGAATCGAGTGTAGTACGTATTGACTCATGCGTCCTAATGAGCTTCGTCCTAATAGGTGTGCGGCAAGGAAGGCGGCGCTCGCGCAGGTGACGGTCCTCCACTGCTGGCGTTATCTGCATCAAGTGAGTGGCGCTCCGTCTCAGCGAAGGATGGTCTTCTCTGCAGTGGGATGGGCCTTTCTTATCTTGCAGTTGTCGGTTTTGTGTTAGCGGTTAACTCTTCGATTTTATGAACTCCGAATATTTCACTTTAATTTATTAGACTATTTAAATTAATTTTAAATTAAATTAGTAGGGAGCAGCGGTTTGGCAGACGTTAGCTCGTGTTGGAGGTCCGGGGGGAGAGGATGAATACTTTCTTTACTTTGTATAAAAAGCTTTCCTGTGTATAAATGTATAGTCTCATTCATCACCTAACCTAACCATACCGTATGTGAGATCATTCAAACATTGAAACCATAGAAAATTGCTTGTAAACTTCAAAGTTGCAAGTGGCTCGATTCTGGATTTTGGAGCTCTCGCCCCAGGCACTGTGAGTGATCAGTCAAAAGAAACATTTCACTTTTTTTTGGTTTGTTTGTGTTGAAATTGATCAATCAATCAAAATAAATCAAAGGAACACGATAACGGAATCGGAATGCCTGGTCGCTAATATCAATATTGTTGAGTTTTTGGCAGTATTTCTTCAAGTGAAATCCAGTGGCTGTTTTTATTATTCACAAATTGATTCCTGGTGGATATTGTGATGTAAAATTGGTGTAGTTTTGTGTCTCAAGTGTCTACGCAACTGGACAATAAGTGGAATCATTGAAACTGGTGCGATCTCGGTTAAATGGAGATGAGAATTTTATTGTAGTGTTGACTACCTCAGCGAAGTTTGCCGGGAAGGATAACTCAACACATTTGTTGCCAAATACTGCAAAAAAATATTAGAATGTGTTACATCTGCATTCTAATGGAAAATTAATAAAAATACACTACTGATGACTAGGCCATATAATCAAAAGATTATAGCCTTCTCTTCGAATTAAATTAAAAAAGGAACAAAAAAAAAACTGACAGGAGTTTTTGGCGGGATTTTCTCGAGTGCAGTTCAGCGGCTATTTTAATTATTCGTTTATTGATTCCTAGTGGATATTGTGATGTAAAATTGGTGTAGTTTTGTGTCTCAAGTGTCTACGCAACTGGACAATATGTAGAATTATAGGTTATTATAATTCTGCAGGTTGGTACGGAATAATCTCATTAATACGTCCACCAATACTGCTGAGCGTGCCCGCCTACTGGCTGTGGGTGAGTGGGAGTCGGGCCTTTGGCTACAGGCACTACCGTCACCCAACATTGGTACCATGCTGAGTGACGCTACTTTCCGGATCGCTACATGTTTGCGTCTGGGTGCTCCGAGTGGAGCTCCACATCGTTGTCAATGCGGTGAAGCAGTCGACCGCCTCGGACACCACGGCCTATCCTGCGGTAGGAGTGCTGGTCGGATAGCACGGCACGCCAGCATTAATGACATCATCCGTCGGGCTCTTGTCACCGCCGGGGTGCCAGCTGTTTTAGAACCCAATGGCTTAGCACGTGACGATGGGAAGAGGCCAGACGGAATGACCATAATGCCTTGGAAGTTGGGTAGGCCTTTGGTGTGGGATGCAACATGTGTCGACACCCTTGCGCCATCCCATCTTCTTAGCACGGCAGGCTGTGCTGGGGCGGCTGCTGCAGGTGCAGAAAACCTCAAACGGCGCAAATATAACAACCTTATAGGGAGTTACATGTTTGAGCCGTTTGGGGTTGAAACACTAGGGCCATGGGGTCCGAGTGCTCATCGAGTTTTCCGGCATATCAGCAAGCTGTTAGTCGACTCTTCACGTGACCAGAGGGCTGGGCTTTTCTTTGGCCAACGAATCAGCATTGCTATTCAACGTGGCAATGCTGCTAGCGTTCTGGGCACTTTTTCCATTGACAGCGATGTGGATGAATTTTTTGATGCCCAGTGAGTTGTTTTTTCATACGCATTTGTACATGTTAGGTATTATTGTTAGTTTGTAGAATTATTGAAACAGGCGCGATCTCGGAAAAATACGCTACTAAAGACGAGGTGGTATGGATTATGACCTTAGCCTGCCTGAGAAAGGGCGAAGAAAAAAAAAACACTGACGAGTTTTTGGCGGGGTTTTGTTGAGTGAAGTTCAGTGGCTGTTTTAATTATTCCTTTATTGATTCCTAGTGGATATTGTGATGTAAAATTGGTGTAGTTTTGTGTCTCAGTGTCAACGCAAATGGACAATATGTGGAATCATTGAAACAGGCGCGATCTCGGTAAAATGGAGCGGAGAATTTTATTGTAGTATTGACTACCTCAGCGAAGTTTGCCGAGAAGGCTGACTCGACACATTTGTTGCCAAATACTGCAAAAATCTTTTGAATATGTTACATCTGGATTTTAATGGAAAAAAAGTAAAAATACACTACGTAAGACTAGGCAATATGGTCAAAAGCCTTCCCTTCGGGGTAAATAATACCTAATAAAAAAAGAACAAAAAAAAGGCATTAACATATAAATTATATGGACTGGGCATACCTACAAGAAAAACGTGCCATACCTACACTTCACTGAGAGGATAAAATGGCGGATAATAGAGTAGCCCATATCGATATCTCTTTATTAAAAACATCGATAAAAGATTGTGAGAATGTTTTCATATTGTTACGGTACAATATCAACGGGTATTTTTACCAGTGGCATTGAGGTAATATGTTACTACGTAATAGAGAAGCTATCATAAAAGCAAAGGAAATGCTACATTTTGACAAGAGTAACTAATGTTCGCGCTGAAACAATAATTAGTCTTCTTAACAAAACAGTATAGACACGCAGCGCTAGAACGCTACTAAGGTTTAGTTTTCTCGCGACCAGAAGGTCAGAAGCGCCATGATTTTCCAGAACCCCGCAATACGTAGTTTCCTTTTTACCCGACTGCGCGACGCAAGGGAGGGTAATGTGTTTATCAGCCTATGTATGTATTTATGATTAAATGTATGTATATTTGTTCCATTGAGGTGTTATATAGACCAAAAGCGTGGGCCGATTTTGATAATTCTTACGTCAATCGATTTATTTCAATCTTGCAAGTGCTACTAATGACATGACAGTAATCAAAATAAAATATGGCGACCACCAGACGCCATAAAATGTGAAAAAAAAAATGAAAGTCGACTAACTATATTAAGTATCAAAATAAAGGGTTCGAGGAGGCTATCCCAAAAATCTAACGTACTGAAGTGTATAAAATAAAAATAAAAAATATTTTCAAAAACCCGACATAGAAAATCAAATGAAAAGTTCCATACAAGTCACTTTTCAAGCAGTATGATGTAGTTGGTTGCATGAAATCAATAATTGAACTAAAATAACTCCCACCAACTTGTTTTTCAGCCAGGTTTTTAAATTTTTTTATTTTTTTTATTTAAAGTAAGTTTTGTTTTAGTGTCTTGGAATATACGCTTTTAGCTATTACAAGAAACGAAATGCAGTAAGTAGGTACATCGAATATTTTGCGTCAATTAAAATGAAATGTAAAAGTAACAGTGTTACAGTTATTCTAGAGCCTTGCGTTAAGTAGACCTTCGAGACGGAGGCAACAAGTTCAAAGAAAACAAATGACGCTGAATCCGCAGTGGACTCCCAGGCACGGACATCTCCAACATATATCTTTTCTAACATGCTTGCATTTTTGGGTTTTAATTAAAAGTCAACAATAATTATAATCGTCTTTATATTAAACAAATCAATCTCATTCATTTCTGAACAATACAATTTTGTTCTGGTAATTTCTGTGTGATATTCTTTCAGTAGAGTAGAAGTAATTCTTCCCACAGTATTTGTATCTCAAATTCATGTATACGTCTATTACACTTTTAATTAATAAACAAAGCTTGGGGTTTTGAATTTAATAAATTTCTTTCCTTTTTAAATCTATCAAAGATTTAAAAGGGATAGAAATTATTACTGAAGATTTTTTTATTCGTTTGTTTTCTAACTTTTTCATTAAGTCTCTTTTTAGACTTTTCTTCTTGGGCTGTTTTTGACATTTGTCCTTTAATTTCTTAATCATTTTAAATGTGTACCTGAAATCAAATAAGATAAAAGTAAGCTTTAATAGATATTGAAGACAAGCGAGAGATATCTCCCACACAGTCTTAATTCAGTCGATTACATATTATCATTGAGATCGAATTCGCAAATAATGATGGCAAGAAAAACTGGAGCTAGTCATACCGATAAATCTGGCGCAGCAGAGGTGCTAGCGGCTAAACCTAGTGCAGTGGAGGTGCTAACAGCCAAATCTGGTGCAGCGGAGACGTTAGCGGCTAAACCTGGCGCAGCGGACGTGCTGGAGACTAAATACATATTCAGAGCACCATATCCAGATGTTGAGAGTTCGTCTTTATTTTGATCACTTTCAAATAAATGCCAGACATATTTGATGGAATTGCAGGCTGTAAACAAGCAATAAAATTATTAATATTCTTGATGTTTCTCAATTTTATTATTAAGATTGTTACTTATTATTTTAAATGGCCTCATTTAATTTGCAATTTGTAGGTTGTGAAGAGTTCTCGTTCGGTCGTTGAGTGCACTTCTCACTCACTCGCTCAATAGCTCACTAGTTCAGTAGCTCTCGAGTGGATAATGAGCTAAATAATCGTACTTAAGCTCACTTAATGTTCACCTCACCCAAGTTTTCACAGGGAGATTTTTACAGAATAACACTGCTAATATACTTAAAAGTCCATTGACACAAAAGCAGACTACTGGTGACATTAAAAAACTCCTTTAAAAGGAGTATGTACGTATGTACTTAGGGCAACCAAATAAACAAGTTTGTCTTATTTTGGCAATTAATCTTAGGACTACACTCAAACACACTCTTTGTGCCCGTTAGGCAAGTGTTGCACTTGAAGTCATCACCATCATTTATCACCCACTACGCAATCATTTTATAACAAACAATGTTACTTACCAATAAGGTTCGTGAAAGTAAAGCATCGTCACGCAGTGTTACTTTATTCAGTGTCCGGTTGAAACATGATTCTCTTCAAAGTGAAGGGAACAGAATATTAAGAATTGTTTTTGTTGACAGCTTTTTTACAACACTGATTGTTTCCAACAAAATTTTCTTTTTTCGTTTATTAGCAGGCAGCCTTGAAAGTAAAACGTACAACCAATAAAGAAGGAACCATAATAATATAGCATTATAGCATTATTTATATGGTGTACATACTATAGAGTATTCTATTCTATTATTCTATTATCGATAAACAAAAATGTCATGCATGCACTACTCTATCCCTACAAAACAAGAAAATGATTTCATGAAATACAACTGTTAAAAAAAAATTTTTACAAAAAAAATACAACCGACTTCCATAAATAATACTAAAAAATGCAAAATAACTTTAATTTCGGAAGTCGGTGTTTCTAGTTTGGTTTCTTCGTTATTTGCCACCGACTTCCGAAATTAAAGTTATTTTGCATTTTTTAGTATTATTTATGGAAGTCGGTTGTATTTTTTTTGTAAAAAATTTTTTATTTTTCACTTTTTAGTTGTTTTACCCCATTCTAAAACTAAATTAATAGTAAAGTTATGCCCGAATTGATAGCCCCAAAAATAGGGAATTTGAACGTAGTTGGTGAAATTAAGGTGTATCAGGGTGAACTGTACAAATCTGTATACCCCTTCAGAGTGCATCAGCGTTATGTAATGTTGTGAAGTGGTGAAAACAATATACAGACATGCGATTGCAGCAATTCTGGAAGGTCTGCTATCATTTATTGAAGAGTTCCATTGTGTATCTCCGAAGTTCTTCATCAGATCTTCACCAAATTAAAATGGGACCAAATGTGAAGCAACAGCTTTCAAATTCAAAAAAAATCTTCAAAATCGGTTCACGTAGTAAGAAGTTATGAGGTAACACACATAAAAAAAAAAAAAAAAAAAAAAAAATACAGTCGAATTGAGAACCTCCTCCTTTTTTTGAAGTCGGTTAAAAAGAAAGGCAAACGGAAAATTATGAATGCTTTTTACATAAACTCTTCAACGAATACAGAATCTTTTGTTTAATAACTGAATTTATAGATATTTTAGCTAAAATTAAGTATGCGTACTGGTGCAAAGTTATGTTCGGGTGATTTCCGCTTCTTTTGATACCAAATCCGATTATATTGTAACTAGGCATCTTGCTATTGACGACTTCCACTAAACAACCGAGTTCAAATGCAATAACACATTAAAATTACTCTAAAATTCACAAAATATATCCATTGTTTACGACCATTTGACAGTTGACGTACCCAACTTTGGTACCAAACACCAGAGGATAAAATGGCGAACTGGCCGCAAATAGGTATTTCAATGACGATAGGAATGAAGTGTTGACATTATGGTAACTGTCAAAAATACTAGTAGCCTTTTTCACTTATGCAAAATTAAGAAAGTTAAAAAGAGATAGCGGTATTTTTATGATTTTGGAGTCGATATGCCACATATTTGTATAACTGTTTTTTCTATAGTCAAACATGTCTATTCCATATAATTTATATGTCAATGAAAAAAGGAAAAAAAAACACTTTGACATTGACAGTGATTGACAGTTAATATAATTTATGTTGTGATTTATATGTCAATGGTTAATACTTATAATAGCCAAAGAGAATAATTATAATTTCAATTTCATAATAGCAACAAAGACTATTAATAGCAATAAGAAATTATATCAAAGAGTATAATAATAATACGGGACAATTAAATGCTCGGAAGGACTTTACAACAGGGATAGTAAATATATATATATTTGAGGGTCGGGGGAGGGGGGAGGGGGGTAGACCCCCCCGCCGCTGGCCGAAAGTTTAGGAAATGCATAGTTTTTTTTTTATGAATTTTTAAAAATCGCATTTTGAGGTTATGTTTTGTTAACTTTTTGGGTAAAAAATTCACTAAAAATTGTTTAAATCACAAAAGTTGCTTCTGTAACGTCTCCGGCGCTGCGGAAAGTGCAACCCCTTCGCCCTTGCGTAATAAAGTGTGTATACTTTGTTACAGCGGGCGGGGGTTGCTCTCCCTTCGCGCCTCCGGTTTTTATATACACTCTAGGGGTAGCAGCCAAAGGATTACGAGCAGTCGGGGTGCCCCGATTCGGTTATGGACAAAATTCGACCTATTTTAACCATGAAGTAACCTAAACATAGGTCATAGATTATATATCTTTTTGCATTGTAATGCTGCACAAAAAATTGCGTTTCGTTTCACCTTTAGCAGATACCACAAGAATAAAAAAAATAACTTTAAATTGTCAATAAATCAAAATTTTCGTAGTTAAACTACCGAAAAAACACTAATCACTGAGAAATGATTAAATCCAAATAAAATAACTAATTAAAATGCGAATTTTGAAAAAACATAAAAAATTGTGCGTCGACTAATTATTTGCATAATCAAAACGCATTATTAAAACACCCTAAAATAGCAACTCCAGCTGTCAAAATTACGTCAAAAGTAATAAAATGGTGCGAAAGTTGAGGTTAATTTATCCAAGTTTGATATTTTTTATCTCCGAAAGTGTTTATTTCCTAAACTTGAAACTTCGTGAAATTGCTCAAGATAACAAGTACTTTGCACAAAAAAAAATTGAAGAGTCTACTCAAAAGTCCTTATTGTAAAGTTGAGCCAAATGCTCTTTGGCAACAATACGTTGCCTAAGTTTTTGCATCCAGATCCAGAAACGGAAATAAAAATAAATATTTCAATATTGCTGTTTAAAGAATAAATATACTAACTTACTACGAGGAAAAAAATACGAATAGCAGACTTCGCTATCTGGAAACTGGAAGCGTTACGCTTGAGTTTCGTAGCTCTTCCTTCACCACCGACTGTTTAAATAACAGGCATGCTTCGGCTAAGCTATATTGAATTGTTGTGAGTAAGCCAAGCCCTGTCTTTTTGAGGTCCATGATGGTAGACTGCACACCTTACAACCAAGCTTTTAAAGATCTACAAGGAAAGTATTTGATGTCAACATGTTACCGAAGTCAAAGTCAAAATGTTTATTGTAAACAAAATTAGTGATCTTACTAGGTAATTCAATTTAAAAACTAAGATGGAAAAACTGTTGATGTGTAGAATATGTTTAGTGGAGGATTTTCGCATGTATGTGGTTACCAACAAGAGCCTGCAGGAGATGTACAAGAAGCTGACTGATATTCCTGTAAGTAGATAATCAAACAATTAACTCATTAAATTAAGATGTTTCCTGAAAAATAATACATTTTATTTAGTCCGTAAGTTAGATTATCAAAAATTATTGAACACATAAACATATATTTTTTTCTCTAAAAAAAAATGACAAAGACAATATGCATCTAAGCTCGGGGCTGGGGGCTCATTACACCATTTCTTGGTAAAAAAGTACCCGGGCCTGCGGATGGCGAGCAGTGGGTAGCTCGCCGTCCGATCAGCACCAGGCCCATGAGTCGATGGCGCATAGTGTTCCACACGCGCCTCAAAGAGATTAGTGTCAGCCACCACTGACGGAGCCCATCGTGGCCGGTGCCTGCATGCCTAGGGGTAGCGGATAAATTCTGAAAATGAGTTATTTATTTATTTATTTATTAAACTTAATGCACAAGTAAGAACTACTGTACAATGGCGGAATTAATGCCTTAGGCATTTTCTACCAGTCGACCTTAGGGTGGTGCAGAGACGGAACGTGGCAGGTGCAACTTAAGGGAAAGAATAAACGGAGTTACTGCACCCCTCGGCACTCAGGCAGGGAAGGAACAGGGTTGGGTTTTAGTCAGTAAGAGTCTGACATGCCCTCCCGCTGCACCCAGAGCAGGAGAAGTCATTGGATGATTTCCCACCCACCCAAAAAAAAAAAAAAATGGTATAAAAGTGCATCACGGTTTGACGTCACACAAAATTCTCCATAGAGATCTACGCTTTGTAATGTGTAATTAACTTCAGCTTTCTGACTGCCCGACTTCTTGAAAATTCAAAAGTGCCTGTAAATGGTTTATTTAAAATAAAAGCTTTTGATTTGAAAAGAAAAAAAAAATTTTGGAAATCTAACTGAGGGACCAATTACTTTTTTGTAGGAAACAACCCTATTATGTATTTTAACTAGAATGATGTATGACTTCCTTGGAAAGTAAACAATGTGTTGGAAAAATAAAGCTATAATAACCTAGAATTCTTGAACAGATACAAAATAGTATGCAAGAATAGAAGTATATTTGTTGCAGTTTGTAACTGAAGACAGAAGACCGATGCTGGCTTGTTTCTACTGCTGCACTAAACTAAAGCAATGCTGCCAACTGCAGGGAAAGTGTGTGGAAGCTGAGAAGGTTTTAGCTCAGATGTTGAATGAGGAATATGAGGTGAAATATATAACTTAAGTTTATAGAAGTGACTCCTGTATTTACCTGACTAGAAGGAGGGTAATGTTTTTGGGGAGTATGTATGCCTTTTTCTTTGGCACGCAATTTGGGTTTGACTGCCGAAATGACATAGGCTATATGAATTTTGAAATAATAACAAAATGCTGACACCATATTAGTGAGGTCATATTTTTTTGTGACAAGATCATTATGGGTATTAAAATAAAGGGCTCGCGGAGGCGATTTCAAAAATATAACTCAATAAAGCATTGAAAATTAAAAAAATATTATTTTTAAATAACCTGATTACTTACCAAAATGCAACTAAAAATTGGGATTATTTGAAAATGTTAAATTTTTCTGCTCTTTCTCTAACTATATTTACAATTGTATGGTTTTCATTTGAAGGACTTTCATACACTTGTTCAGATACTCGTATGTATTTATTTATTTATTTATTTATTATATTCTTTATTGTACACCAAGCATGATATATAACTAAAGAAACTAAAAACTAAAGCAAATACAATGGGCGGCCTTATCGCTTTCCGCGATCTCTTCCAGGCAACCTAGAATGGAGAGTAATTGCCTGGACAAGATATGGGGCTGTCATTGGTGTGACAATACCAATATTCAATATAATACAACAGATACACATATACATACATATGCTGTATAATATATACACAAATACAATATATATACACATATAAAGTAAAAATAAATGACGACCAACGATAGTCACAGTGACAGGTAGTGTTCCTTTACCAGCCTTTTAAACACAGGCAACGATTGAGCGCGTTTTATTGGGTCAGGCAATGCATTCCACAGACGAGCAGCTTGGACAGCAAAGGATTTATCCAAGAAAGTCGTGGAATGCATCGGCATTTTAAGTCGTAAGTTATCTGATGACCTGAGACATTTCGTGTGGGAATCACAAAGAAACTGAAAACGATTTTTGAGGTAAAGAGGGGTGAAAGGGGAAAAGAGTATATTATACAAAAGGGAAAGAATGTGGGCATTCCGGCGAAGGCGAATTGGCAACCACTTGAGCTTCATACGGAATTCGGAAACATGGTCATACTTTCGTAAACCGAATATGAACCTTATACAAAAATTTTGAAGCCGCTCAAGTTTATCGAGTTGTTCTTGAGTAAGGTCAAGATAGCTGGCAGCAGCATAATCAAGGGTGGGCAGAAGAAGCGATTGTGCAAGCGCAATCTTGGTGGCAGTCGGAAGAAAATTACGCAGTCTCCTCAATGATGCAGCAGATGCAAATAGCTTGCGGCTAACTTCCTGCAGTTGGGCAGTCCAAGAGAAGGTCTTGTCAATGAATATCCCCAAGTCTTTAACTTTTTCAGAGAAGGGAATAACAGAGTTATCGAAAAAAACTTGGGGGAGACTCGTCCAGTCAATCCTTGAAACCATCCTAGGACTACCAACTACAATGACCTGAGTCTTTATGGGGTTGACCATGAGTCCAAATCTTTTGCCCCAGTCGCATATGCGGGCCAGATCACGATTTATGGTGACGATTGCCTCAGAAAGATTTCCAAGCGGAGCTTGCGAGTAAATTTGTAAATCGTCTGCATAAAGATGGTAGGAAGAACTTAGATCATGGGAGATTGAGTTTATAAAAACTGCGAAAAGTAAAGGGGATAATACGCCACCCTGTGGTACTCCGGCTGAGGTACTACACCAGGAAGACAAGGTCTCTCCGATGCAAATACGTTGCCGGCGACCGAACAGGTAACAACGAAACCAGTCAATCACCGATGGAGATATATTAAGAGAGCATAAAATGCCAAGCAAAACATCAAAATCAACAGTATTAAAAGCATTACTGAAATCGAGCAATGCCAAGACCGTCAGATTACTGTTTTCCATGGCTGACCTAATATCATCCGTAATATTGAGAAGGGCTGTGGTGGTGCTATGACCAGGACGGAAGCCGGATTGGAAGGGGTTGAGAAGATTATTTTTGGATAGGAAAGTACTGATTTGGTTATGGACTAATCGTTCTAGAACTTTGGAAAGGTAAGACGGATATTGGACGGTATTCAGAGAAGGATGTGGGGTTGGACTTTTTTGGTAAAGGAATAATTTGAGCATCTTTCCATGAACATGGAAAGACACTGCTTGATATAGAAAAGTTGAGGATGTGGCAAATGACGGGAAGGATTACGTCTAGCACTGGGATCAACATTTTACGGCTGATACAGTCACATCCTACTGCATTAGAAGTAATCGCTAGTATGCTCTTCTTAACATCACAAGCGGAAAATTGGCTAAAAACAAATGGAGAATAACTGGGAGTCGGAAGAGATGAAAGATAATTCAATGTATTCAATTTCAATGTCCTATCGAAATTGGAAGAAGTTGTGAAATGATTATTCATTGCATCGATATCTAAATCTTTAGGGATTGACTCTTGTCGAGTTTTGCCGACCCCCAATGATCTTAGAAAATTCCAGACTTTGGATGCGTCCCCATTTTGGACGGAGTTATGAATGTGTTGGCGATTAGCATTCCTACACACCTTATTACAGTGATTGCGAATTGAAGCATATCTGTCCCTATTAGCATCTGTAGGCCGACGCTTAAATTTAGACTTCGCCGCCACTTTTTTGTTCATCAACTTTTTAATCTCATCTGTCAACCACGGCGCCGGCAAATGTCTAACTTTAACAGCTCGAACAGGTGCGTGGCGATCATAAAGCTCGACAAGTTTAGCTGTAAATATATCAACTTTCTCGTCGACAGACGCAGAGGCCAACAGAGGAGACCAATTTATATTGCTGGCATCCTCGCAGAGACTGTCAACGTTCATACCACCAAAATTGCGTTGCATGAGAGTTTTGGCCTTAGCCCTAGGCGGGCGAATTTTGTAAGAAAGAAAAATCAGATCGTGATAGGAAAAGGCATCGGCTGAGCATTGACCATGCTTAGCAACGCGATCAGAAGAGGAGACAAAAATCAAGTCAAGCAGCGAAGGAGTAGAGTTTGGGAAATGGTGAGTCGCACTTAGTGGAAGAATGGAAAGATTACTAGAAGCGGAAACATTAGTCAGAGAAGAAGAGCGATGGTCTTTTTTTAGGAGACAAGTATTAAAATCACCCATGATTATACTATGACTGTAAGAAGGGATCAGGATTTCTAAGAGTTTTTCAAACGATGAAAAGAAATTGATACGTAAAGAGGGACAGTAATAGACACCAAGAAGTAATTTCGTATGATGTAGTTCGACTTCAAGGAAAAGGTGTTCACCCGCATTAGATGGCGGTGGCTGCGCTGACACATTGATAACAGAGAAGGGAATATGAGCACGGAGATATATGGCAACACCACCACCAACACCAACCGTCCGGTCGTTTCTTATCAGAACAAAACCGGGAAGAGAGTAACTAATAGAAGGGAGACAAGGTTTAAGCCATGACTCGGAAATAAGAATAGCATGAATATTTTTACAGTCAAAGCTTGCCAGCATATCGTGGAAATGAGCCGGAATACTTTGGGCGTTGATATGCACCACGTTAAAATTCTCAGGAACATCAGAAAACTGCGCTGTAAGACTTTCTGCAAGAGACGGAACACTGACAAAACTGTCATCGTTGCTTGTAAGAGAGAAAAAACTATTACTGTCACTGCTGTTATCGCAAGACATAAAACAAATAAAATAAAAATATATAAAACCTCTAAAATTAGAGTTACTAATACAAAATTTATGGTCAACCTGCCGGTTGCGCTATTAAATAAAAAAAAATACATTTTTGCAGCCCGGGTAAAAATAAAATAAAAAGGAATACATTGAGGGAACAAGAAATTTCAACAAAAGATTTAAAATAAACATTAAAATAATAAATCGCTACCTATAACGAAACGTACTAAATGTTCAGTTTGACATGTGTGATTGACTGACACTGACAGTACTGAGTTACTGACACTGACAACTTAAAACATTAAATTCATGTCAAAACAATTACATGTAGCTTGCATGTAGCACAAAACAAAATCTAAAGTGTAGGTAATTAAAACAAAACACAATAATTATTACCCGAACCCGGGATAGCTACAGCATCACCAAGTAGATCACTTCTTTAAAGCTGCAGTACGCTTCAACCTTGAGTTCCTCACAGCAATAGTGGTCGCGGTTTTTGGATCGCTCTGCTCGGGTTCACTGAGAATCAGTGGAAGTGGCGCAATCTTGTCCAACTCAGCAAGGGACTCAACTCGTTGCCGCGCATCATTGGGACCAAGGACATAAACACAGCCCGCCTTAGTCCAGCTCTTGGTGACGCCGCATCTCTCCCTCGCAGCCAGGAACACGTCATGTCGCCCCTTAGTAAGGAACTCGGACATGGTGACGCCCGAAGATTTTAATTTGGTTTTAGAAAACCAAATCCTATCTCGGACCGCAAGACTGCCAACCTTGAACAAGATAGGCCTGGTTTTACTGGCCACTGCTCGCCCCATCCTGGGCTCCACTTTCCTTTAGCGCCAATCTGTGCGAGGCTTCACAATTTTACAGCTTGTACATGTATTTAAGTAAAACACTTTCGTAAAACATTTTAACGCGCAAACGTCTACTTTTTGAGAAAAAAAATCCTAAAGTTTCAGAAAATTCTACTAGTTTACTTAATAAAATTGACATAATGCCACAGATACTGTACGAATTTCATTCCTAGGTCGTTTCGTTTTACGTTTAGACAAAACGACAGTGGATTTTTAATGGTTTTTAGTGTAAACATTGTGAGTTTTTACCTTTAATTCATTTTTAAATATCTGCTACCGCCGTGAATTTAATTATTAAGCAAATATAATAAAATTAAATTTAAAAAAGTTGTACTATTTTTATTTACTCTAAAGATCGTAAGTAACGAAACGTAAGAATGTTGCGAAAAAAACGTTTGACAGTTGTCACTCGTCGTATTTTTTTTTTACCCCGAAGGGAAGGCCAAGGTCTTTTGACCATATTGCCTAGTCTTACGTCCTTCACTCGTATGTTCTATTTTTGTTTTTTTTTTTATTATTATGTTACCTATTACACTACTAAACTTAACACTCACTCAATCTTCACTAAGTAAAAAAGCAATGACAAGATGCAAGAGCGAGCGAAGCGAGCTCGGGACTTAGGGCACCCCGACTCGGACAGGTTAGGTTAGATGGGGGTACGCCCTATTCAACTTGACGTCATTCGACACGAAGTCGTCTATAAATATTAGTAGAGTATTTGAGGCAACTTTTTGGACTCTGTCGAGCCAGGACCAGGATGCAAGAGCGAGCGAACAGACCCCGCCATCCCCTTCGTGGTTATTTTTTTATAAACCACTCAGAAGTAGGAGCCTCGCGAAGCAGGGCTCCGTCGACATGTGGCTCCATCGTCATGCAAACCTAAAACATTATAATAAAATAAAAAATGCCTTTGCCCTTCGACGAATGACCTTGACCTTCGGCTTTTGGGGTGTTAATCTTGACCTTGAAGATGCCATTGATCGTATTATTGCTTGGAAATAGTCTTTACACACACACGTGATCTTCTTCACCCTTAATTTTTCACCAATTTTGAAAAAATTTGACAATTTTTTTCTCGGCCCCTATGGTTTTGCGCGTTTTGGGGTTTTCAAATTTACACTAAAAAGGGTATCCTCTACCCAAAAAAAAATACCTACTATAAATCCGCGATTGGCGCTAAATGAAAGTGCTTCCCCATCCTGTGACATCGGCTGATGTCAGCAACAGTGAAATCACTCAGCTGCAACTTAACACGTACTACCTCAGCAATCACCTTGGCAGTGTCCTCCTTCTGCTTTTCATCAATTCCATGCAACAGTAGGATTTTTCTTCGTCCGCGCATCTCAATTTGATCCACAGTTCGCGCTAACAACCCCACCTGTTGCTGAAGACTGTTGAGAGCTTGCGTTATGAACTTACGGAACAATGTGAACTCCGAAGCCAGGCTAGAAGCTGTGATGGGTGATTGAGGAGTCTTCTGTAGCTCTTGTTCAAAGTTGGACATCCTTGTGTGAAACAACTCCTTTAATTGACTCAGAGTGCTTGTAAGTGAATCCATAACAGTGATGTGAAGTGAAAATAATTTGTAGTGGAAATTATGCAAATATAACGCTACACCAGCAGGTACCAACTATTAGCACTTGAAATATGGCATAAATAGTTGTAAATAATGAATCTTTTATATTATATTGAATTTAAAAAATATGAGCAACTTTTTCTTTGTCCAACTGTTACAACTACCCACAGCCAAATATCTGTTCTGTATATGTATTTATTGGTCAGTTAAGTTAGTGATAGTAATGCTACTTACTCAGAGTCTTGTCTTCTGAAGGCTTTCGAGCTGACTATGCCATTGTGAAAAAGTGATCAAAAATATATTTTTTTATTCAAAATAATTTTTTTCATGGGGTTTGTGGCTAAATAATTGTACAGTAACATGGGTCGATATTTAAGAGTCAGGTACGCTTACCGAGGTTTCTCTGTTAATGGGTCACCATCTATTAACACAGAGACCCCACCGTGTCTTAGAAAGTATGTGTAAGCTTTGATACTGGCTGTCATTTTTACATCTTTGACAGTTTTTACTAGTAATCAGAGCACCAGAAAATTGGACACGGTCTTCCCAATGGCTACCCAGTTACTGGGTTATGGTCTTATGGAACAGTTGCTCCATGTTCAACACTGGCATCCAGTCTAACTGGATGCAGACCACAACATAGTTGGTAAAAGGTTAGGTAGATTAATTGTACACCAAAATAATAACGTCTGTAAGGATTGAGGAGCCACTTTTCGTATCTTAATTAAATTAATGCACTTATTTAGTTACATAAGTGTTACAAAATTTGTAAGTATGTTATTTCGACAGCACGGTTGGTAGAGTGGTTGAGCGATCGACTGCTGCGCTGCGTGTTACGGGTTCGATTTCCGCTCGGAACAAATATTTGTATGGCCCACAGATAGATGTTCTGGGTTTGGGTGTCTTGAATATATGCGAGTTTGAATGTTTGTGAACATTTTTTTAATTTAAATG
Source organism: Polia nebulosa (assembly GCA_951329385.1). NCBI lineage: Eukaryota > Metazoa > Arthropoda > Insecta > Lepidoptera > Noctuidae > Polia > Polia nebulosa. The sequence continues at coordinate 12,730,715 of OX589608.1, forward strand.
CCCAAGGTCATGCGGATATCGTCCACCCATCTTGTTCTTGGTCGTCCCAATTTTCTAACCCCATCTCGTGGGTACCAGTGTCAGTTGTTTGCTCCACTTGTCAATTTTGCATCTGAGCATGTGTCCTGTCCAGCCCCATTTCAAATGGTCTGTACGGCCCAATATGTCCATAACTTTGGTTTTCTTTCTTATATTCGAACTTAACCCGTTAGCGCCCGCGCGCGCCAAACTCGCACATCTGGCATACCCGCGCTATTTTCCCGCCATTGACATGTTTATGACTTTGTTTACATAAAACGGTTCGCTGACGCTTCTATTGGTGCTAGGCACTTGAAGTTTTTTTTTATTGGGTTGTTGAATAAATAGACCTTATCATAAAATGTAAACAATACTTGTGTTACGAGAGTTGAATTCTAATCAAATGCTGTTATCAACGATTTGGCGGGAATAGTATTTGTTCACGTATTAGGTTCATTTCTGATAAAACCACTGTATCAATTTACACGAAATTTTGCATGTTATACTATGAATATACAAGTAGTTTAATAACAATGTTTTTTTTGTAGAGTCCGATACAAAATTTTCCTATTATTCATTCTCAAACTTCATATCACGAAAACCAAACCAAGTAACGGCTTTTTCAAATTACGTTACTGCGTTTACGTTGCGTTTTGTGATGCGTTTTTTTTCTAATACTATGTAATAACTACCTAACAATAAATAAATACCTTCACACTGTGTTCAAACACACAGAAAGTCACATCATTCACCCTCACAATAACAATGTAAACAAAACCGTTTGACCTTGACAAGAAATGTCATAACGTAATTATTTTTCAAAATATTTATCTAAAACGATGTTATAATGACGTAATAACAACATAGTAACGAATATATAAACACAACATATCACATAAACAAACACGAAACTAATTAAAACACACAATATCAACAAATTGTCGTCCGCCGTTGACAAACATAAACATGCAAATAAAAACATTTTTTAAAATTTTTCAAAACAGTATTTCTCTATGGAAATGTTTGTAAAAGTACGATACTATCACGCTCCGAGTGTGTAAAAATTTCTACAGGAATATGACGTTTCGTTATGTAATCATAGAGGTTGAAAGAACGCGTGCCACCTGCGGTCCGAAAGGGCCTTACGGGAAGTGGTCCGTATTCTGGGTTCGCGGTCCGAAAGGGCCTTACGGTAGCTGACGGGTCATTTTGTCCCCTAGTCTGACTCCCAGCATGCTTCTCTCCATTGCCCTCTTGACACTTTGCTAATTTCTCCCTAGGACTGGTACTACCTGATGGTAAATGGTAGGACAGTTGAATTAGGGCTAGTATCTTTTGCTATCATGAGTACTTTGCATTACACATGACGACGAGGGTATAAATATTACTTCCATATTTTTTTTGTAACTTTTAATCTATTTTGCTCTTCTTCAAAATAAATTTTGTTACAGCAAAAACCTCTAAGAAACCAAGGACACCAAGAATTCGTCGGCGGGTTTATTATAACACCAACAGAGATCATAAGTATAGTAGATGATTGTCAAATAGGAAGTAATGCTGTCAAACAAGAACTAGCAGGCGTCAGTGACGAACAATATGATGTTGAGTTAAAGCTGAAACATCTAACTGAAGGTAAATATTCTTAACGACCTTGTTTCTTTGGATTAGCACGATTTTATTTTACAAACTTATAATTAACTTGCAATGTTCTCATGTAAGTTCCTGCGGAGGGCGAGTAGTGGGTAGCTCGCCGTCCGATCAGCACCAGGCCCGAGAGTCGACGGCGCGTAGTGTTCCACGCGCGCCTCAAAGAGTTGTCAGCAAAACATGACGGGGCCTGTCATGGCCGATGCCTGCCTAGGGGTTGTGGATAAATTCGAAACAGAGTTACCGCGCCCCTGGGCATTCAGGGCAGGGAAGAAACAGGGGTGGGATTTAGTCAGTAAGAGTGACACGTCCTCCCGGTCCACCCAGAGTGGGAGATGTCATTGGAAGATTTCCCACTCACCAAAAAAAAAAAAGTTGTCCGCTTAAAAATTTGCAAACCAATTTTCGATCACTTGTTGGTTTTCGATAGGGCTGAAATTGGGCATAACTTGTGTAAATCCGGTGACAATGTAATATTATGATAGAAGAGATACTCGTATGATGATATAAGATAACGAGCTGATCTGATGATGGCGCCGAGATGTAGGGACTGGAACTCCGTGATGGCAAATTGTAGGACAGTTGAATTTGGGCTAGTATTTTGTTATTATTACTAATTTCCATTATACATGATGACGAGGGACTAAAGCTTGTTAAAATAAAAAAACTTTTTAACAAAAAATTCAACCGACGAAAAAGAACTAAAACGCAAAAAATAAATAAACCTTTTAAGTCTTGAGTATTGAGCTTATTTACCTACATAAAATATCAAATTTTATGTAAACTAATTTTGAGTCGGCGCCAAAGAACAATCTGATTATTACATATCTAAATTTTATATGTACGTAGAAATGAAGAAGGCTAGATGTAGGTAATTAATCATTTTATTATGGCGCCGACTCAAAATTAGTTAACATAAAATTTGATATTTTATGTAGGTAAATATGCTCAATACTCAAGACTTAAAAGGTTTATTTATTTTTTGCTTTTTAGTTCTTTTTCGTCGGTTGAATTTTTTGTTAAAAAGTTTTTTATTTTCTGATTTTTTGTGACTCGCATCATCTTTTAATACTCTGAGGCTAATTTCTAATCCTTCATCATTCCTCTTGGCACTGAGGTTCCCAGGATATTGACCAGTTGAGGTCCAATATTCTAAAGATGTCTTTTCTCAAAGCATGTGGTATCTGTCACTAAAACCAGTTTTTTATATCTAACTTCTATTTATTTAGGAAAGGTATGGTTTCCATCATCAGCTCAGTTTCATGATGTGATGATTCCTAAATGCAAATACCTGATTAAGTTATGAAAAGTAAACAGAAACAATATTTGTGCCCAATTTTCAAGGTTTTCTCTCAATTTTATCAGGATTCTATGATCAGATCCTGATGTCCTTGACATGGGACCACCCTTTAGTTATACCCTATCTAAGAAAAAAAGAATCATCAAAATCGGTTCATAAACAACGGAGTGAGGGCCGAACATACGTACAGAAACGCTAAATGTGCCCACAATTTTCGAGGTTTTCTCTCAATTTTATCAGGATTCCATTATCAGATCCTGATTTCCTTGACATGGGACCACCCTTGAGGTATACCCTATCTAACAAAAAATAATAATTAAGATCGGTTCATAAATGACGGCGTGAGGGCTGAACATACACAAAAAAAAAAAAAGAAAAAAAATATACTCCTCCTCCTTTTTTTTTCGTCGGTTAAAAAAAACTTAATTTATTTGGTTGCACCTGCCCCTGTTTCTGTCTGTCTGTCTATAAATAAATGTTTTAAGTTAAGGTGGAAGCTCCAGGGTAGCCCGCGAAATTAGTTTTTTTTTTTTTACGTTTTTTGCAATTTGCAGATCAGGTGGTATCTTGGTCAAAATATGATTCGCGGCCGTAGCAAGTACGTATTTACCTAACTGTAATCATTAAAATCATCAATACAACTCTCTGTTAGTATTAATGTCAAATGTCATGATTTCATGAAATACTTTTTTTTTATTTTATTGTTACGTCGAACGTATTTCACTGGAACGTTCGAGAATGTAGTCGAAGTTTCCAGAAGTTTCCACTACGTTCGAGAACATTCCATTGTGGTACTGTGTAGAAGTTCATAGATGTTTCTAGAATATTCCAGTATAGGATAGTTCGACAATGTTCTAGAAACTTCCATGACTGTATAAATAGGCCGGACGGCGGGCGAATGAGTCAGTCTGATTTCGACTACGGATGCGAACGGATGCGAATACAAGCGATTACGAAGAGAATAGTGATTATTAGCGAATTAGTGTTTGTGTTTATAAGTTGTTGAGTTAATAAAGGATATTTAGTTAATTAATTGTATTAAAATAATTTATCCCATACCCAGCTCGGTAACAAATTGGTGTCAGAAGTGAGGGATAAATTATGCCCATTTTACCAAAGGACGACACGGAGGGTATTCGTACAAGGAGTCAACGGCAGCAAGACATGGATCAGAGGCGATTTGGAGATTCCCCGATACAGACGCCGGGTGGTGCTCAGCCTGCGACAGAGCCAGTCGCTGGCCCATGTGGTGTTTCTTCGGCACCAGCGGTGCCAGACTTGTCTGCGCTAATGGTGCTGTTGCAAGAGCAGGCCCGTCGGTTGGAAGAGAAGCTTCAACAAGATAAAGAGGAGCAGGCCCGCCGCCAAGAAGAGCAGGCCCGCCGCCAAGAAGAGCAGGCCCGCCGCCAAGAAGAGCAGGCCCGCCGCCAAGAAGAACAGGCCCGTCGGATGGAAGAGAAGCTTCAACAAGATAAAGAGGAGCAGGCTCGCCGCCAAGAAGAGCAGATGCTCCTCATAAAAGACCTTCATTCAACACTTGGCAAGGAGCTCCAGGTGATGAAGGAGCAGGTTCACCAGCATGAGAATCGTATCTCAGAAGCTGAAGTTCAGATTGCTGGGGTGAAGAAGGCTTTAGGTGAACTTAGGGCTGGAGACGGGGTTGTGCCTTCAGTGGTTGCTGCACCTTCGGCACGTGGATTTAAGGTGCCGCCATTCGACGGAACATCTTCATGGTCGGCCTACAAAATTCAATTTGAAGCCGTTATGAAGGCGAATGGGTGGACCAAAGAGCAAGCTATGACCGCGCTAACCTTAGGCCTCCGAGACCAGGCCCTAACCATACTTGAGGCTCTTGGCAAGGATGTGACCTATGAGCAGCTGCTGGAAGCCTTAGAGTTCAGATATGGTGACGCGCACTTGGAGCACGTATTTCGAGCTAAGTTAAGAGATCGTGTGCAACGTAGTGCCGAGAACCTACAGCAGTGGGCCTTGGAAGTTGAAAAGTTGGTTCGGAAGGCATACCAGTCTGCCCCTGCACTCATCAATGGCAATCTGGTACAGGCGTTCATCGACGGAATACGTGACTTGGAAGTTAGAGCCGCTGTAAGACTTAGGCATCATGAGACACTGAAGAACGCCTTGGCCCATGCCTTGGAAGTAGAGGCAGTGAGGCAAGACCATCGAACACACCGTATCAGGGAGGTTGTGGCATCACCTGTACGCGATCGTCCGCAAGGGTATAGCCCTAGGTGTTACACTTGTGGAGAAAGGGGTCATCTTCGGTCAAGCTGTCCAAAGCGAAGCACACTGAGAGAAAATCAATCCCAGCAAGATAGGGCGACTGATACGACTGCCCAGCAACAGCAGGGAAACGAGTAAACGCCAGGACTGAGGGGCGGGTGCTGGCTGGTATTGAAAGAGCCCCGAGGATCTCGATCTCACAGGCCCATGACGGAAACAGCCTGATCATCAAAGGCGAAGTCAACGGAAAACCATGCAAATTGACGTTGGATACTGGAGCTTCTCACACGGTCGTCAATTCTCATCTAGCAAGTCGGTTCCTTGGGGACTTCTTTAATAACCACGACCGTATACAATTACTGACAGCTACCGGTCAGCACATAATCGTCCGAGGCAGAAAGGAGGTTGAGTTAAGATTAGGTAACAAATTCTATCGGCATAATGTCATCGTGGCCGACATAGTGGACGATTGCATCCTGGGATTAGACTTCATGCGGAAACATCGTTGTGAGATCGACGTTGATCAAGGAGTATTGAAGTGTGGTACAGAGGAAATCTTCATGGAAGGTGTACCATCAGGAAAAGTTTTCCGCCTGAAATATGACGTGTCAACACTTTTAGAAAACTGCGATTTAACGGAAATAGAAATGGATAAAGCTAAGAAGATGTTACTTCAGTACGCCGACTCTTTCTCTACAAATGATGCTGACATAGGAAGAACAGGACTGGTTCAGCACAAAATTAATACTGGCAACCAGTTACCAATCCGTCAACGACCAAGAAGACTGCCGGTTGCACGTGAAAAGGAAGTGGAAATGATGATTGAGGGTATGGTGAAGGATGGTGTCATAGAGCCTTCATCGAGTCCATGGTGTTCTCCTGTGGTCCTGGTGAAGAAAAAGGACGGCAACACACGCTTTTGTGTGGACTATCGACGATTGAACGACGTCACGAAAAAGGACAGTTACCCACTGCCTAGGATCGACGACACATTGGATACACTGAGTGGAATGAGGTGGTTCACCACGCTAGACCTGAAAAGTGGCTACTGGCAAGTGGAAATAGACCCTAAGGATAAGGAGAAAACTGCATTCTCAACAGGAAAGGGGCTATGGCAGTTTAAAGTTATGCCATTCGGATTGTGCAATGCTCCTGTGACATTTGAAAGGCTAATGGAGCAAGTACTTGCTGGATTGATCGGAGACACATGTCTTATCTATTTAGATGACATCATTATCGTGGGCCGTACATTTGAAGATCATCTTCAAAACCTCAATCGAGTGTTGTCAAAAATCCGGACGGCAAATCTTAAGTTAAGTCCGAAAAAGTGCTCATTTTTCAGACGACAAGTAAACTTTTTAGGACACATAGTTTCGGAGGAAGGTGTTCAGACAGATCCGGAGAAAATCGTCGCCGTCAAGGATTGGCCAGTTCCGAAAGACAAGACGCAGGTCAGAGCATTTCTGGGTTTGTGCTCCTACTATCGACGGTTTGTCAAAAATTTTGCCGACATTGCAAAACCTCTACACAAACTCACTGAGGAAAAGCAGCAATTCTGTTGGGACGAGAACTGTAACATCGCATTTCAGGTATTAAAGAAACGTCTGTGCAATACACCTATTCTGGGATATCCTGACACTGAAAATGACTTCGTAGTTGACACAGACGCAAGTAATACTGGAATTGGAGGCGTGTTGTCTCAACGGAAAGGAAACCAAGAAGTTGTTATAGCTTACTACAGCAAATCTTTATCCAAACTGGAAAGAAATTACTGCGTTACGAGACGGGAGCTACTCGCCGTAGTAAGGACATTGCAGCACTTCAGTAAATATTTGCTTGGACGGAAATTCCAATTGCGAACTGACCATGCTGCATTAAAGTGGTTATTGCAATTCAAGAATCCAGAAGGACAAGTGGCAAGATGGATCGAACTACTACAAGAGTTTAACTTCGTTACTGAACATCGTAGTGGGAGAACTCATGGTAACGCAGATGCACTGTCTAGAAGACCTTGCCCAGAAGATTGTAAGCACTGTACCAAGCAAGAGACTAAGGAGGCAGTGCCCGTGAGGATGCTAAGAATGGATCTCAGCAATGAATGGAAGGAAACCCTACAGCTTGCTCAGCAAAATGACACGGACCTCAAACCGATCTTTGAGTGGATTAAAGCTGGTGCTCCGAAGCCCACGTGGAGTGATGTTGCGGCGTTAAGTTCCATCACAAAGAGCTATTGGGCACAATGGAACAGCTTGGTTATCCAGGATGAAGTCTTGTGCCGTAAATGGGAAACTGTCATCTACAAATTGTTGTCCCCAAAGCCAAAGTACCTGATGTTTTACGGCTCTACCATGATGGATGTTCAGGAGGACATATGGGGGTAAAAAGAACTCTACTGAAGATACGAGAGCGGTTTTACTGGATTCACTGTCGAGAGGATGTTGAAGACTGGTGCCGCAAATGTACCAGTTGTGCGGCTGTGAAAGGACCCCAGACATGCAGCAGAGGTGCTTTACAATTATACAACGTGGGAGCCCCCTGGGAACGGATAGCACTAGACGTTGCAGGACCATTTCCGGAAAGTGAAAACGGAAACAAGTACTTCATGGTTGTCATGGATTACTTCACAAAGTGGCCAGAAGTCTTCGCCATTCCCAACCAAGAAGCAACAACAGTCGCAGATAAATTGGTTCAGGAAGTCTTCTGTCGTTTTGGAGTACCCTTGGAAATTCACAGCGAAAAAGGGAGGAATTTTGAATCACAAGTTTTCCAGGAGACTTGTCGACTGATGGGTACTCACAAGACCAGAACCACTTCTTACCATCCGCAATCTGATGGAATGGTAGAACGTTTCAACCAAACGTTGGAGAGATATCTGGCAAAAGTTGTGGAAAGCAGGCAAAGGGACTGGGACAAGCATATACAGCCATTTCTTCTGTCCTACCGTAGTGCAGTTCACGAAAGTACGACTGTGACACCAGCCTTCGCGAACTTTGGAAGGGAATTACGATTGCCTGCAGATTTAATCACCGGAACCCCCCCTGATGCCCCACGCAGTGTAACCGATTATGCGAATGACTTGCGTACCAAGTTGAATGATGTATATGAGCATATTAGACAATCCGGCCAACAAATGTCTGATAAGATGAAGACCCGATACGACCGGAAGGCAAACAATAGAGGTTTTGACGAGGGTTCACTGGTGTGGTTGCATAACCCAGCGCGCAGCAAAGGAAAGTCTCCTAAATTGCAAGCAAAATGGGATGGACCATACCGAATCGTGACCAGGATCAACGATGTGACCTACCGAATACAGAAGGGTCCACGAGGTGCGCCTAAGATTGTCCATGTAGACCGTTTGGCGCGATACTACGGGACTAATGATGCTCGGGACGAGCATGTCTAAGGAGGGGGCAGTGTTACGTCGAACGTATTTCACTGGAACGTTCGAGAATGTAGTCGAAGTTTCCAGAAGTTTCCACTACGTTCGAGAACATTCCATTGTGGTACTGTGTAGAAGTTCATAGATGTTTCTAGAATATTCCAGTATAGGATAGTTCGACAATGTTCTAGAAACTTCCATGACTGTATAAATAGGCCGGACGGCGGGCGAATGAGTCAGTCTGATTTCGACTACGGATGCGAACGGATGCGAATACAAGCGATTACGAAGAGAATAGTGATTATTAGCGAATTAGTGTTTGTGTTTATAAGTTGTTGAGTTAATAAAGGATATTTAGTTAATTAATTGTTGTAAAATAATTTATCCCATACCCAGCTCGTAACATTATTTTTTATTCTAGATAGACACGCGTTTGACCACTATCTCACCTGATGGTAAGCGATGATGTGGTCGAAGATGGAGCACGCTTGCCTAGAAGTAACCTATTCACTCTTGACTTAAAGAATCCTAGGTTGTAGCTATCAAGAAACACAGACTCCGGCAGGGAATTCCACTCCCTAGCTGCACGCACAATGAATGTGTTCTCAAAACGTTTTGTGCGTGTGGATGGAATGTGGTCCGAAGATGGAACGGGCTTGACGGAATCAAATTATGCAATTCCGTCGCGCACTCCCCAAAACGTAACCGATAGAAAACCGACAGGCTAGCAACTCGGCGTCTATGCTCAAGACTTTGGAGCTTCGACTCGACGAGCCTATCATTGCCGATGATCGATACTACATTAATACTAACAGAGTATTGATCATTTTAATGATCTGTTCTCTGCATAAAGTTCTGTAAGTACGTACTTGCTACGGCCGCGGATCATATTTTGACCAACATACATCCTAATACGTACTGCCCTTCAAATTGCAAAAAAAGTAAAAAAAAATGAATTTCGTGGGCTACCCTGGAGCTTTCGCCTTAAAGACACGCCTGAAATGTTGCATGCACATGTGAGTCGAATGATTACAATATTATTATGACATGAAACTGATCTGATGATGGAGGTGATAAGTAAACATAAGAAAGAATAAAACGACAACCCTATCGAGTTTGGGCTCGTTTGACATAAGATATCCAGACGCGGTACAACTATCTGTTGACCATACAAATATTTTTTCCGTGCAGGAATCGAACCCGCGACAAGCAGCACAGCAGCCAATCGCTTAACCACTGCACCAACCGTGCCGTCTATTACTATCTGGTGTTCGCGCGACGATCGCTTCTATTAGGACGAAGCCTACTGATCTTCCTCAGCCTGTCCCCTACAAACAAGCGATCATCAATCGTGTAATTTATTTACAGAGCATGACCCAGAAAACCTAGACATCAGCCATCCAGATGTAGAAAATGTAGCAGCGAACCATTCTGAATCTGACTCGGAAGATGGTGAACTTGTAATGGAGATTAAAATAGAGGGAGAAGAAGAACAAGACTTATCTGAGCAGAAACAAATAGTCAGGGAGATGGAGAGTAAGTATTATGTACGATTTCGATGGAGCATGCCGCGCCGGGTCGCTGTTTGCAATGTTAACCCGCCACTTGTGACGTGACTGATGTGCGTGATTCTACTTACCTACATCTTTGGTGACGCCGGTCCAATGCATAGAGTTTTTCAATCTTAGATTTTCCTAATTAAGGTGAAAGCTCCAGGGTAGCCCGCGAAATTTTTATTTTTTTATGTTTGATTGGCTCGCGTTTGACCACTATCTCACCTGATGGTAAGCGATGATGTGGTCGAAGATGGAGCACGCTTGCCTAGAAGTAACCTATTCACTCTTGACTTAAAGACTCCCAGGTTGTATCTTACAGGAAACACAGACTCCGGTAGAGAATTCCACTCTCTAGCTGTACGTGCAATGAATGTTTTCTCAAAACGCTTTGTGCGTATGGATGGGATGTCCACCATGAACCGGTGGCAGTTCGCCGTACGTCTTGTGGTCCTTAGATGAAACGGGCTTGGCGGAATCAAATCATGCAATTCCGTCGCACACTCCCCAAAATGTAATCGATAGAAAACCGACAGGCTAGCAACTCGGCGTCTATGTTCAAGACTTTGGAGTTTTGACTCAACGAGTCTATCATTGCCGATGATCCTCTTGGCTCGTTTCTCAATTGACTCAAGGGCATCAAGCTGGTATCTTGCAGATCCGTCCCAAAGATGAGAGCAGTACTCCATACACGATCGGACTTGCGCTTGATAGAGTTGGAGCAGCTGTTCCGGCGTGAAGTATCGTCTCACCTTTGCGAGGACCCCCAACTTTTTGGCAGCCACTTGAGCCTTAGCCTCTATGAAGAGACCAAAATTGAGGGTAGTATTCAAATTTTCTTAGGTTTTTTGCAATTTGCAGGTCAGTACCAGGTCGTAGGTTGGTCAAAATATGATTCGCGGCCGTAGCAAGTACGTATTTACAAAACTGTAATCATTAAATTCATGAATACAACTCTCTCAGTTAGAATTGATGCCATAGGTCAGGATCTCATGAAATACTTACGTTTGACATCAATTCTAACTGAAAGAGATGTATTGATGATTTTAATGATTATAATTCTATAAATACATACTTGCTACGGCCGCGAATAAAATTTTGACCAAGATACAACCTGACACTGACCTGCAAATTGCAAAAAACGTAAGAAAATTGGAATTTCGCGGGCTACCCTGGAGCTTTCACATTAACAATAATCCATGCTATTTTTACTCGGTCAACCATTAAAAAGACATGTTTTTTTTATCAATAAAACAAAGCTGTATCAAAAAAACATAACTTTTAGTAATCTTATCGTAGTATGCAATGAGAACGCTAGAAGTTATCGAGAATATTGTAATGCTTACGTTAAAATAGAAAATTTGTAACAACTCTATTATTTAACCGACTTCAAAAAGGAGGAGGTTATCAATTCGGATGTTTGTTTTTTTTTTTACATAATTCCGTCGTAAATAGACGGATTTGCAAAATTCTTTATTTGTTCGAAAGGGCTTTATTCCGAAATAATCCCATTTAAATTTCATATAGATCTGATTATGAGTTTCGTAGACAGACAACGGAACTCTTCAAAAAATGACAGCAAATAAACTGCGATTGCTGCTATCGTATGTCATTGTAGTGTTAACACAATTTAATGGGGAACTACTACTAATAAGTGAAAAATAAAAATAGAACCGCCGTCCAAAAAAAAAGTGCAAATTAACTTTAATTTCGGTGTTAGTTATTTTGCACTTTTTTTTGGAAGTCGGTTCTATTTTTTTGTAAAAAGGTTTTTATTTTTTTTTATAGCTAAATCAGCCATTGCCAGTCTTCTGACAATAGAAACTATAAAAATGAAACAAAAAAGGAACTCCTTCCAACAGATAAATATAAAAAAAATCAGCTCAAAAATTAGTAATTTTCAAGGGCCAAGCAGCTAGTCCATGTTGGCACTTCATGCTCTAGATATAAATATTTCTTGCAGTGGTAGCAACTATATCTTGTTTTTCGGTTTTTCTGCCATCCACACTCCCCCTCCTCCTCATTAACCCGTTAGCTCCCGCGCGCGCGAAACCCGCGCTATTTTCCCGCCATTGACATGTTTATGACTTTGTTTACATAAAACGGTTCGCTGACGCTTCTATTGGTGCGAGGCACTTGAAGTTTTTTTTATTGGGTTGTTGAATAAACATACCTTATCATAAAATGTAAACAATACTTGTGTTACGAGAGTTGAATTCTAATCAAATGCTGTTATCAACGATTTGGCGGGAATAGTATTTGTTCACGTATTAGGTTCATTTCTGATAAAACCACTACATCAATTTACACGAAATTTTGCATGTTATACTATGAATATACAAGTAGTTTAATAACAATGTTTTTTTTGTAGAGTCCGATATAATATTTTCCTATTATTCATTCTCAAACTTCATATCACGAAAACCAAACCGAGTAACGGCTTTTTCAAATTACGTTACTGCGTTTGCGTTGCGTTTTGTGATGTGTTTTTTTTCTACGAGGGCGGGTCCGTGACTTTTGGAATAAAAAACAGATTTTTTGATAAATAAATCATTTTATTTTTCAACGTAGTCTCCCTTGAGCTCTATACACTTTGTCCAACGCTTCTCCAATTTTTTTATCCCTTCCAAAAAATATGATTTGTCGAGGTCCTCAAAATAGGCCTTTGTTTGCGAGATGACTTCATCATTGGAGTCAAATCTTTTTCCACCAAGCCATTTCTTCAGGTTTGGGAACAAGAAGTAGTCACTCGGAGCCAAATCTGGAGAATAGGGCGGATGAGGGAGCAATTCATAGCCCAATTCATGGATTTTTGCCATGGCAACTGCACATGTGTGCACCCTTGCATTGTCTTGGTGGAAAAGAACTTTTTTATTGGCCAAATGAGGTCGGTTTTTTTCAAATCGTCATTGAATCGGTCCAATAAGTTGGCATAATATTCCCCATTGATTGTTCTTCCCTTTTGAAGGTAGTCAATGTGAATTATCCCGCGTGCATCCCAAAAAACAGTCGCCATAACTTTATTGGCTGACAAACCCACCTTGGCCTTCTTTGGTGCCGATTCACCCTTAGAAACCCACTGTTTTGACTGTTGTTTGGTCTCTGGTGTGTTGTGATGGATCCATGCTTCGTCCACGGTTACAAAACGGCGCAAAAACTCCTCCATATTGCGATTAAACAACGCCAAACCTTCCTGTGAAGTTGTTACACGATTGCGTTTGTGGTCGAATGTGAGCAAACGCGGCACCCATCTTGCGGAAAGCTTTCTCATGCCCAAGTGATCATTCAAAATTGAAACCACTGAGCCATGCGAGATCCCTACGGCTTCCACAATCTCTTGCACTTTCAATCTTCGGTCGGCCAACACCATATCGTGAATTTTTTCGATTGGTTCGGGTGAAGAGACCTCAACTGGGCGTCCAGGACGTTCGGCATCTTCAGTGCTTGTACGGCCACAACGAAATTCAGTAAACCACTTTTTTACCATTGAAATCGATGGTGCAGAGTCCCCATAGTATTTATCAAGCTTAGCCTTGGTCTCGGTAATGGTTTTTTTTCGCAAAAAATAATGCTTAATAAGCACACGAAATTCAGTTTTTTCCATTTTTTCCTCAAATTACTGGGTATTCTGATAAAGATAGCTGTCAAACACAAACTAACTGACGCAGCAAGTTCAAATTTTGACAGGAGTCAACTGACAGACACTGACACTGACACTGAGACTGGTTGACAGGAGTAGTGTTGCTTTTTCAGTAAAGAGGTCAGAAATTCAAAAAGTCACGGACTTATTGACCCGCCCTCGTAATACTATGTAATAACTACCTAACAATAAATAAATACCTTCAAACTGTGTTCAAACATACAGAAAGTCACATCATTCACCCTCACAATAACAATGTAAACAAAACCGGTTGACCTTGACAAGAAATGTCATAACGTAATCATTTTTCAAAATATTTATCTAAAACGATGTTATAATGACGTAATAACAACATAGTAATGAATATATAAACACAACATATCACATAAACAAACACGAAACTAATTACAACACACAATATGAACAAATTGTCGTCCGCCGTTGACAAACATAAACATGCAAATAAAAACATTTTAAAAAATTTTTCAAAACAGTATTTCTTTATGGAAAATTTTGTAAAAGTACGATACTATCACGCTCCGAGTGTATAAAAATTTCCACAGGAATATGACGTTTCGTTATGGAATCATAGAGGTTGAAAGAACGCGTGCCACCCGCGGCCCGAAAGGGCCTTACGGAAAATGCGCCGTATTCCGTTTTCGCGGTCCGAAAGGGCCTTACGGTAGCTGACGCGTTTCTTCAAAATTGGCGCATGTCTTCGTCTCATCAAACGAGGCAAGTTAAACTGACCTGTCGTTCTTTGATATGTTAGTTTCAACTTCTAGACCGCCCAGATTGACGAAGAGGTTCTCTACTCCATTTTGTATCCTCCATTTGTCCTTTCCCAAATCAATCAAGGAATAATTATAATCACAATTATTATACTATCAAAATTGAATTAAAAATTTATACATAAACTTATCAAATAGTTAAAATTTAAAAATGACTATTTGACTTGCGTAGTCTGCAACCCCGGTCTCACGCACCGGGTTGGCGCCAAAACTCCAATAAATGCGTCTGCGTCGCTGGCGTGGGGTGGACTAACGGTGGGGGACGCGCAGTGAGGAAAGTACACGAAATCACTACTCAAAAAAGTTATTCGATATTTTCGAACCACCCGTTCTTACAGACATACACGTCACAAGTGGCGGGTTATTTAGCTGAGTCGTTTGTTCAAAACTCTATGGCATAAAAAAATCTGAGTTTTGCTTTGCTTCTAGAGCTAGAACTGGAAAACCTAGAGAAAAGCTATCCAAATGTAGCAGATATACCAGCACCCAACTCTGAGTCGGATTCAGAAAATTCTGTACCTTTGATTGTGATTAAAACTGAAGCTGTGGAAGGTCAAGAAGTATCAAAGATGAAACAAGGAGCCAGTGTCACTAAAAGTATCTTTGTATATGTGCACAGAGTGTCCACTAGCATCATATACGAGCTACACGATCATCGCACCACATCGTTGAAAGTCCCGCAATCCTCCACTGAAACGGGAGGATCCTCCGACCAGACTGGTGTTGAGTCTGGTCCGGGTAACTGCCCGATGGTTGATTACGGACTGTTTTGTGTATATGTTCGAACCGCACGTAGGACTCCGCCTGCGCGATGCAGTATTTGTGTGTTTAGTTCGTATGTAGCGTTCTACATCACTCCCCTCCGAAGATCGGAGATCGATAGTTCTTGATGAGTCGTCCATACCATCTTTATTTATTTCTTTATTTAATCATAGGCGAACCAACAGCTATAACAGATGGATAAGAATTGTACGTGAATGAATGATGCATGATAAATGTGGATTGTTGATTGTGAATTGTTCTCACAGGTAAAAACAGAAAAAGTATTTAGTATATGCACTTCATAGTTGATGCACTTCTTTTACTTAACTCCACTTTTAATAGTGACACAGTCCAAAAATAATATTACATTGTAGATATAAAATTACTCGAAAACCGCAATAACAAATTTACTTAAAACGTCAACAATAACTACAAGGCCGAGTCGATGCTATCGAAATCTACGTCGACCTTTGAGTTTTTTCTCCTCATTATCTACACTCATACCTACCTAAGTTCTTAAAGACAATGAACCAAAAACGGTTCCTACTATACAATGTAACGGCTCAAATAGGATAGTTGTTTGTTATATAAAGCACATGCATACTCCTTTATGTAGTTATGTATCTATATAAATGAATTATAAACTTGCCAGACCGACTTCACACAAGCTCCTTCAAGATAAGTCTCAATTTAGGTGATTTTACTCTAATCCAAGTTTAATCTGAAAATAAAATTAAGTTACTAATTTAAATATGTACTTGTAAGTACATAATATAAATTATTAAGTATTTAATAAATATAGTTATTGTTATTACATGCACGTTAGATAAGTATACTTACATAAGTAACGCCAAAAAACGTGTCTTAAGACGTGTTAAAAACGGAGATGAAAGTATTTGTGTATCTTCGTAATATTAAGTTCTGTTATTTTATAATATGCTTTTTTTTGTATTTTTACAAAGTTTGACAAATTCAAATCTGGGTTTTACAAAAAACTTCAGATGTCTACGATGCTTTTTCGGCGAGATATCGGTTATTATGTGTTTTTCACCGTTTCAATGGCGCAGCCACGGGGTTTTAGTCTTACAGCTCCTGAAATATAAACCTAGGATTTTTTGTTGTATTTTTTACAAATTTTGAACAATTCAATCTGTTATTTACCTATATTTCAGGTCTCTGCAACGCTTAGTTTTAAAGATCTCCGTGGCCGCGCGGTTCTCCGCGTTTCTATGGCGCGGCCACGTTCAAATCCTAATAACTTTTTAACCATAACTTTGACAAATTTATGGTTTTGGGAATCAACTTTTACAATTTTTTACGAAATCTTGGCATGTTTTTTTTTTAATATCACCGTGGCTGCGCCGTTGAAACGGATACCGATAAGCACCGCAGCTGCTAACCACTGCGCCAACCATGCCATCTATTACTAACTATCCCGTGTTCGCGCGACGATGCCCAGGAGGCATCTTCCTGTGATTATTATCTCAAACAAGCAATTTTCAATCGTGTAACTATTTATTTACAGAGCATGACCCAAAAAACCTAGATACCAGCCATCCAGATGTAGAAAATATACCAGCACACCATTCTGAATCTGACTCGGAAGATGGTGAACTTGTAATGGAGATTAAAAAAGAGGGACAAGGAAAACATGAGTTATCTGAGCAGAAACAAAGAGTCAAGAAGAGGAAGGGTAAGTATTATGTACGATGACGTAGCAGGCCGCGCCGGATCACTTTATGCAATGTTAGCCCGACGTCATTGTTGTCGATATCTATTGACCGACAGTTTTCAAAACCCTAATCACTTTAAAACAAAATGCACGCATTATTTCCCGCTTACAGTTGCTGCAGTTGTAATACGTTGCGAGTGCAGCGTATTAGCTATTTTATTTAGTGTCGCTGCGGCTACGGTGGGATTTACAGGTCTGTTAAAAGCGCTCGGGTAAGTTTCATCCGGCCGCAATGGTCACGTAACGTTTATATGCACAATGTGTTTATTGTTTGTTATTATTTTTAACGCGATATGAATCAATTAATACATATCGAATTTAAAATAAGACCTTTTTTTCCTTAGAGTGACAGTTACAATTGCCCACAAGTTACAAAATTATTATGACTGATAGATACCTTTTTGTTACAATAGGTGCACCCGCTGCAAAGAAACTGCTCCCACAAAAGGAAGACACGGAAATGTCAGTATCACTCAAGCACAAGAACAATGGACAAGAACATTCAAAGAATACTGAATATTCTAAGAATAGTTATTTTAAATCCATCAACAAAACAGAAAAGGCTATTTCAAGTAGAACTGTTATTAAAGGTAAACCTAAAGTTACTAATGATACTATTTGTAATAATACAGATGCCATAGGAACCAAAAGTGAAGAAAATACTGCATCATTGCAGTGTGATAAAATAAACAAAGATGAATACAAATGTAAGATATGTAATTACAAAGGTATTAACAGTAGTGATATAAAGAGCCATAGCTTAAGACACAATAACGTGTGTGCTAAAGATAGACCATATAAATGTGATATTTGTCAGCGTAGTTTTATTACGAAGAGTATATTGTATGTTCATATTCGTACACACACTGGCGAGAAACCTTATAAATGTGACATTTGTCAGAAGAGTTTTAATAAACTAGAAACTTTAAAACGACATATTCGTACACACACTGGCGAGAAACCTTATAAATGTGAAATTTGTCAGAGAAGTTTCATTATGAAGAGTAAATTGAATATTCATATTCGTATACACTCTGGCGAGAAACCTTATAAATGTGATATTTGTCAGAGTAGTTTTAATGAACTAGGATGTTTAAAACGACACATTCGTATACACACTGGCGAGAAACCTTATAAATGTGATATTTGTCAGAGTAGCTTTATTATGAAGAGTAAATTGAATATTCATATTCGTAGACACACTGGTGAGAATCTTTATAAATGTGATATTTGTCAGAAAAGTTTTATGCATAGTTGGAACTTAAAAAAACATATTCGTATTCACACTGGTGAGAAACCTTTTAAGTGTGATATTTGTCTGAGAAGTTTTAATGATAATAGTTTATTGAAAACTCATATTCGTGCACACACTGGCGAGAAACCTCACAAATGTAATATTTGTCCGAGTAGTTTTACTACAAAGAGTAATTTGGTTGTTCATATTCGTATACACACTGGCGAGATACCTTATAAATGTGATATTTGTCAGAGAAATTATAATCATAGTGGTAACTTAAAAAAACATCTTCATACTCACACTGGAGAATAAACCTTATAAATGTTATCAATGTCTGAAAAGTTTTTCCGGTCTAACGTCTTTGAAATATCATCTATACAGACATCATAAATGTGTCACACACAGAACATAGGGTATTTGAATTGTCAGTTAGTAGAATGCCTATATCATTATTGTTTCAATTTGCAAAACTTGGTCGAAAGCCGGTTCGACCAAGTTTTCTCGGCGATTCTTCTGCCACCTCGGTCATTACCTCTACAACATTCATGATATTATAAATAAATTAACTATAATATTATATTCACCAATATTTAATATGCCCAGGCAACAGAAAGTTCTACATGCTCACTCACTACACAAAAACACACTCACACTTTCCTTCATCCCCATACAATTCTAACCATACTAACACTAAAATTATGGATATTGAAATTACATGTTTAATTGTTAAAGGATTCGCGACCACTGTTTGCTCAAGTTTTGGATGCTAAATAACCTAAAGGGTGGAGACCTGGTGTCCTGAAATACAGGCCCGAAGCCTAGTTTAGGCACCAGTCTGCCATAATATACTTACTGTATCCACTTGTTGACTAGAAACAATGTATTTAATGGGTATTGCGGTGAAAAAAAAAAATTGGAATGCTTAATTTTCTAGTCATCATCTCATCATCATCATCAGAGACGTCATTTAACAGTATTCTGTTCAATGATGATGATGGGAAGTATTACCAGCATATATAGTTCTGCCTCCAAGCAGTGTCGCAGTGTTCCGGGGTGAAGGGTATGTGTGCCGGTGTAGTTACAGGCACGTGATACAGTTCAGTGACGTCTCTGGGAAGTACTACCAGCAGAAATGCCGCCAAGACACGACGCTTTTGTTGTTTCATATCATACTTAGTTATTTATGACTAGCTTCTGCTAGCGGCTTCACCCGCGTAAATTCGGAATTCATCCAAAGGGAACGCAGACATACTATCATGATAAAATGTATGCCATGTCCTATTCTAGGACACGATGTACCTGTGTGCCCAGTTTCATCGAAGCCGTTCTGAACAGGGCCTGCAGTCTCGACATTGATAGCGAAACTTAGTTAGCTACCGATCGCTAATCAGCCGTCAAAAAACTCCCTCATTGTGAGAAAAAATTTTAGAGCACGACCTGAAAATATAATTGCCTTTCTTGAAATATGTACACAGACGGCGTAAATTTTAACTTGTAAGTACTATTTTTCATGAAAACTTGTAATTTATTTAAAATTTAATGAATAACTTCTACTGCTTGTAACAATTAAATTAACTTGTCGAAATATTAAAGGACATAAAAGTTTGCTTCCTTGTAACATTAAATTCTTAGCGAACGAATTCGGTCGTTACGCGATCGTTAACATGTCGAGACTGCAGGCCAAGCAGAACAAAGAGATAGTGAAAGTTTTATTTAAATACTAGCTGGTGCCAGCGGCTTTACACGCGTGGAATTAGTACTTCCCGCACTATAATTTATAGCCTATAAGTAATTCTGATGTATAAATTATATTACTGTAAAGTTTCATCAAAATCCTTTCAGTAGTTTTTGAGTGAAAGAGTAAAACATCCATACATCCTTATAAACTTTCGCTTATATAATATTAGTAGGATAATGTTAGTGTACTAACAAATGTTTTTGTTTATTTCTATGTATATTTGTGTTCTTGTGATTTCTTTGTTTAGTATGAAAGGTTGTGACGTCACTCTATCTATTTACAAAACGTAATGGTGTACGGTACAATATAAATATGTTATACAGGCTGTAAGGGGAACGCCACCGAAGCCAGAACGTAGATTTTTTTTTTTTTTTTTTTTTTTTTTTTTTTTTTTTTTTTTTTTAAAAAACGTTGCCCCACACTAGGAATTACTCCTGTATCGTGGGTGCGTTCACAAACATGTATACTCACATACACAAGACACCCAGACCCGGAACAACTATCTGTAGGTCATACTAATATTTGTTCCGTGCGAGGATCGAACCCGCGACACGCAGCGCAGCAGCCGAACGCTCAACCACTGCGCCAACCGTGTCGTCTACATTACATACAACCTAAATGCAAACAGGTACCACTGATCTTTCGCTTCATTTCGGCGTCGCGTGGACGTGGTGTCGTTATCCGTACGGCTGTCGGCGAGAGCGCGCGCACTTTGAACTCGAGGAATGCGCGGACGTCAGCTGATATTTTACGAATATTAAAAATTCATTCATAAAAATTGAAAGTTCAGTAATGTTTGTTTGGAAAAAAGTTTAGTAATGACACTTAGAACTCATTTTCGTAAAAAAGTAAAAAAAATGCGACTTCCAATATCTCCAGAAACTGGTTCTGAAAAAAACTGGTTTCGCAGGTATGGTCTAGTGGAAAAAAAAATCCAAATAATGGGTAGGATATGTGGCTTTCTTGGAAACTGTCTTTTTACACCCGATATATATATATATATAATGTAACTTATTATAATAATAACAACACGACTGTTCGTCAAGTCACGGACGAACAGATGTTTTTATATATTGATGTTATGCGAGTAGCAGGTGCGCCAGCCGTTCTTTATAGTTATAAGTGAATGTGTATTTGGACCTCGGACATTATACCTATTTGAAAGGACTACCTGCTTTCATTCTTCCACATACGTACCTACTTCATTGGTGACTCCGACGTGACGACGAAGATTGCGCTCACGTTCATAGTAGAGGGTCACCAGTTTAGATAACATGCGGAACAGTGTAAAGTCCCGCAAACCTCCATTGAAAAGGGAGGATCCTCCGACCAGGCGGGTGTTGTGTCTGGTCCGGGGAACTGCCCAATGGCATGGTTGATTTCAGACTGACTGTTGTATATAATAATATATCATTTATATATGTTCAAATCGTGCGGAGATCTCTGCTTGCGCGATGTACGATTTGTTGGTTTTTAGTTCGTTCGTGGCGTCATAGATGTAGCTACATCACTCCCCTCCGGAGATCGATAGTTTTTCTTGACGAGTCGTCCACACATCTTGTGATGCTAGCCGGGCCAGTGGAAGGTTGGTTCCAGTGAGTCGGAACTGGAAGAGTCGCATAGTTCACGGTGAGTCGGAACTGTCTGCGGTGATGCCCCAGTGAGTCGGGATGATGCTGCAGGCTCCAGTGAGTCGGAGTAGTGCAGCGGGCTCCAGTGGGTCAGAGCGGTGCTGTGCGACGTAGTGGCTTGACTGCTGACGTCGACCAGAAGAGGTTATTCGACCGGCCGAAAGAAAGAAAGAAAGAAATAATAATAATCTTTATTTGGAACAAAATACACATTTTAAAATATGATAGCGTACAATAATAGCTACAATAGTTGGCAACTGTTTCGCAGCTATTAACGCCCATCTCCAGGAGGAAGACGACAGTGTTCCAAATTACAGGAGAACAAATACGTTCATTTACGGTAAACATGACGCAAAAAGACAGAGAAACAAAAAAAAAAAAAAAAAAACTTTTTAACAAAAAATTCAACCGACGAAAAAGAACTAAAAAGCAAAAAATAAATAAACCTTTTAAGTCTTGAGTATTGAGCTTATTTACCTACAAAATATATCAAATTTTATATAAACTAATTTTGAGTCGGTTTCAGCCGACGTCTGCCCAGGGGTTGTGGATAAATTCGAAACTGAGTTATCGCGCCCCTGGGCACTCAGGGCAGAGAAGGAACAGGATTGGTTTTAGTCAGTAACAGTCTGACACGCCTTGCCACTCCACCCAGAGCGGGAGATGTCATTGGATAATTTCCCACCCCACAAAAAAAAAAAAAAGCCGGCGCCGACGTAATGACGTCTACCGGTGCAACAAACAATGAGTAAAATAATACTATACAGCGTAATAAATATTAATATTTAAGTGGCAACATTCCGGTCCCTGCAACATGACGCACGCGCCGCCGGCTTTGATTAATCTGTGCCACTCAACTGTCAGTAAACTCTAAATAATAATCTTTGACAATGTTAGTACGGGTTACATAGTATTATATTAGTGCTCGTGGTTACATTATAAAAAATACACATCATGGCGGTACTCAGCAGGCATTACCCAATGACATTTATTATTGATTAGTGAATGATAAGATGAGGTAATAATAGGTAGTTATAGGAAATTGTGTAGTGGTACTGTTTTTGGGAAAAAGTGTTTATGAAAGTGTGGAACGGTTGTAGATCACAAACACGTCGGAACAACAAAGATGGTAAGTAAAATTAAAATAGATTTAGTTACTGCACAAAGATATTGTACTTAATTATAAATATGGGTATCGTTTGATTCAGAATAAATGAATGTTTATTAGTAATAATAAATTAAATGGGATTGGTTTAATTACATAAATTCGGATTCATGGAAATTATTGTATAATTTGTATATGTTTAATTACAGGAACAAAGTGGTGCACCCAAGTACAAAGGAATAAAAGAAGAAGCGAGACACAGACAAATACAGCCCTACCCACAGAACTGCGAGTTCCAAGCAACCCATGCCATAGGAGATCCCAAACCAGAGCCCGCAGGCCATGACCACTGAGGTATGAAACAACACTAAAAGTACGTGCTCAAGAATAAAGGGAAACTGATTATATAAGAGTAACTTTTTGAGCTGAAATTTGAAGGATTGCATTGTTGAGGCGTCGCATTGGTGGTGGGAGATTATTCCAACAGCGCGTGGCTGCAAACTTGTAACA
The DNA here is from genome assembly GCA_951329385.1 of Polia nebulosa. NCBI lineage: Eukaryota > Metazoa > Arthropoda > Insecta > Lepidoptera > Noctuidae > Polia > Polia nebulosa. The sequence continues at coordinate 12,753,999 of OX589608.1, forward strand.
CCCCCTGAATGCTGCAGTTCTATGCATTTGCCCTGATAGTGGGCTTACCATGGAGCGAAGATAAACATGGTAAACGGTTTTGTTTCTAGGTTAGCTTTTCATACAGATTGAATAACCTTCGCTTTGGGGGTTAGCAAACTACACGGCTAACCCTCGCTTTGGGGGTTAGCTAACCTGGGTTTTGATTGAAAGACTTCAATCTTTTCTCAATGATGGTTTATTGTTTCACAGATGTACCTCGTTAGTAGTTAGTAGTTGTCAAAATCAAATGTACTAACGAGGGTCGTTATGTCGCGGAGAATCATAACACCGCGATTCAATAATGTGACGTATTTTCCCAACGCCATCTAGTATCGAGTCGATAAACAAATTTCGAACATTTTGATATTACGATCGCAAATTGATCAGCTATTGTCTCTGTGTGGCTCAACATTCCGCCCACCAAGGACATTTTGTGCAACATTATGTCCTTTTAATGTAAAAATTGCTAATAGAACAGTTTTCCATTACCCTTACAATCTACTTACATAGGTAAACATAACCTTAAACATAAACAATCTCTTATCTAAACCATGCTTAAAATTATCACTTAAACTATGAACAACAATTTTAGGCAGTAGGCAAGACACACAGTTTTGTCGTTGATCTTTTAAATATGGAACCATTACTGCGAAGTGTGACCACTCGTGTAAGATTGTCCAACCCCGGATGTTTTTCAACCACCCTGCCAAAAAGCCACCGACAAGGAGGTAAGTTGTCTTCTTTAATTAAAACTATATCCCCTACGTTTGACTCAGGATTTTGTTTCTAGACCATTTATAACGATGTAGCAGTGTGGTCAAGTGTTCGTCGGACCAGGGACGCCAGAAATGTTGTGTCATCTGTTGTACTAATTGCCACTTCTTCAAACTAGAAATATTCGCCTTTTCATAGTTATGGTCAGGCGCGTTCACAATTGGTTCGCCCACAAGAAAATGCCCTGGCGTTAATGCGTCGAAAGTATTCGAATCGGTTAATCTACACAAGGGACGTGAGTTCAAGCATGCTTCTACTTGGCTTAATAAAGTGGACATCTCCTCGAAAGTTAACGTAGAGCTACCTATTATTCGGTTTAGATGTTTCATACATGATTTTATTCCAGCCTCCCATAATCCGCCAAAGTTCGGAGCATGAGGTGGAATGAAATGCCATGTGGTACCCTCAGTAGCTAAGGCCGCAGCAATTTCTTTAGTTAAACTTGAATTTTCGGAGCGGAGCAATGTGTCTAGTTCCTTAGAAGCACCCTGGAAATTTGTTCCGTTATCACTCCATATATCGTTGCATTGACCGCGTCTTGCCACAAACCGTTTAAAAGCGGCAAGAAACCCTTTTGTTGTTAGGTCACTTACGACCTCAATGTGGATAGCTTTAGTCGCCATGCATACAAATAAGCAGATATATCCCTTATACGCATGGTGACCCCTACCCTTTGATGCCCTTAACTGAATAGGACCAGCATAATCTACCCCACTGCTTCTGAACGGCCTATTTGGTGTAACCCGTGCAGGAGGTAATTGACCCATCAATTGGTGTTTTGTAGAGGCTGCGTAGCGCAAACAAATCACACATTTTCGCACGTAGGCAGTAACCAATCGCTTAGCTCCCTGAATAAAATACTTTGTGCTTAAGTAGTTAAGCATTAGTTGAGGACCGCCATGAAGATTCCTATTATGTGCGTCAGCAATTAGAAGATTGGTGAAATAAGTATTACTTGCAATTAATATTGGATGTTTACGATCCATGTTAAGATCAGAATGTTCCAGTCTACCGCCCACCCTCAGAATTTTAGCGGCATCAAGATAAAGATTTAATGACTTAAACATCTTTCTTTTAGGCCTATCGTTTTGCAAATCCATAATTACCGCTTCGAAACTTTGTCCTTGGCATACCCTAATGCATGTGTCCAACGCTAATCTCATTTCTTTCGCTGTTATAAATTTATGACTCTTTCTTTCAGCTTTTGGTTTTCTCAACTGTAAAGGACGTCTTAAGTATGCTACCATTCTAACTAATTGAGTAAGTGATTAATATTTATCCCAAATAAAATTATCGTCTGTTGCTACATGTACCGTTATTTCTTCTATATTTGTTGATACAGCCTTGCGTTTGCCAAATAGAATGATTTTATCCTTCAGAAACCCAGGACCTTCTACCCACAACTTAAAATTTATAAATTCCGACGCATATAAACCCCGTGATGCGCAATCAGCAGGATTGCTTTTCGACTGAACATGATTCCATTGTTGTGGTTCACTGATGCACAAAATTTCAGAAACGCGATTTGCCACGAATGTCTTCCATTTGTTAGGATGACTATTTAACCACGCTAACACGATCTCTGAATCGGTCCAATAGTATAAATTAGATTTACTGATTCCCATCACTTCGGAGACTTCAGACAGCAGCTTTGCTAGGAGGACTGCTCCACACAACTCTAATCGAGGCACTGACACCGTTTTTATTGGTGCGACTTTAGTTTTTGCTGTGAACAAAGTTACATAAACGCTGCCGTCAGTATCGAGTACCCGTGCATAAACTACCGCAGCGTATGCTGATTTTGACGCGTCGCAAAATCCGTGCAAGTCGACCTGTTTGTCACCGGGTTTCAGTTTCAACCATCGAGGTATTGAAAATGCCTGTAAACCTCTTAACTCCTGCCGGTAAGCAAAACCATTCCTTTTTTATTTCATAAGGCATTTCCTCATATTTTGTTTTTAAATCTGTGTTTTTGCTAAGTCTAGCAAAAAATTCATAAAAAATCTCTAATGCATAAAATCTATTAGCTGCTACCTTTCTTGCATCGCCATATTTACATCTCGGGTCTTGATTTCTAAATGGTAAGTTAACTACGTAACGACCGTCATTGTCTCTTACAGTTATAGCCTTGAATATTTTTTCGCATCGTATTTCATCTCCGGTAAGTATACGTTTCTTATTTTGTGGTTCCCTTTCTAACTTCCAGAATTTCTTCAGGACTTCATCATCACCAAGGTTAGCATGCATCACTGTTATATTCGATGTTCTCTGAGCAGCGGAAGCTACCGTCCCTGATAAAATCCATCCCAATGAGGTACACTGAGCTACAATGCTACCACCAGAATCTTTTTTTAACCCGTTCTTTAAGACCTGACTATAAATTTCTGCTCCTAACAACATATCCACTTTATCCGGTGTATTATATCTAGGATCCGCTAATTGTATATCGTTTGCTTCTGCTCAATCTAAATATACCGTTTCCCTACTATGTAATAATGAGGTAATCGATTTGAGTACATATGCCTTGACTACAAGTTGAAACGATGGATCGACCCTAGATTGAATTTTAACCTCAACGACAGAATTTAGGAATAATTTGTTATTATCATCTATACCAGTTATTAATCCTTTAGCTGGTTTTTTCTGTAACCCTAAACTCTGGACAGTATGTTCTGTCACAAAAGACGCTTGTGAGCCTTGGTCTAACAAAGCTCTGATTGTATACCTAGCCCCATTTTTCGATATAGCCCTCACTAACGCCGTGGCTAATAGAGCTTGTTTATTAGCTGTACCTTTCGAAAAACACGTTACTACCCTGTTTTCAGTTTCTACTCCAACCGTGTGAGTATGTTTTTTCGTCTGCAAAACATTATCGCTAGACGAATTTCCTTTTTCTCTCTTAGACTCCTGCTCACCTTTAGGGTGCAACAAAGAGTGATGTCTCCGCTTACATACTTGGCAGAGTGATTGTGCCCCAAACAATTTAAACATAAGTTGTGATCTTGCACAAACTTACGCCGAGTATCCACATCCTGGCTAACAAATTGCTTGCAATTTCTTATTTTATGCTCGTTCTTTCAAAGCGGACAAGCTATTGCCGCATTGGTTGCTGTGTGAAAAGCCTTTGCCTTACTAACATTTACATTATTTTTACTTGATTTCGTTTCTAGGAATTCAAATGCCCTATACCGGCTTCTAAAAAAGTCTTTGAACTGTTCAAATGTAGGCAGCTTATCTGAATCAGTATTGCTAGTTACCTTTAGTTCCCAATCCTTTCTACTGTCTGCATCTAGTTTCAACGTTATGATATGAATTATCAAAATATCCCATGAAGCTATATCAATATCTAAATTAGTAAGTGCATTTAGGCAGTCTGATGTTGTATCCTTTAAAGCGCTAGCTGATTCTTGCACTATGTTCTTTTGACTAAGCAATGTTTTCAAAATACAATGAGACAAATATTTTTTATTGTGTTACGTGGCCAACCTGCAAGCTCAGCACATCGTACCGACAAAGTGACCGATCGCATTACGACACCACGGTTCCCACAACGCCGACCATTGTCTTCGCTTTTCTCTACCTACCTTCGGTGGGAACTGACACTTATATATTAAACCTAAATAATAAGAAATCTATTTTATAATTTTTATGTGAAATTTGGGAACTGTCAAATATATTTCGTAACCTAAAAGGACTTACTCATTGAAGAGTTTCCCGACACACGCCCCCACACATATCTGGCGAAGTCGCTAGCTCGTCATAGACTTCAGGTGTGGTGATGTGAAATACCTAAAAATCAGGGAAACGCCGCATCAACCGTCTGGACGAAGAACCTATTGAAGGCCTGTCGAGGAAGCTGTTGCTACGGAGATTGGGACATCCAAAACTCGATGAAACAACGCTCGCAAGCAATGCTACTCATGTAAGTACATAAGTCCTATTATTGGTTGCTATATTTTTAACGCAAGGTACTATAATTTTTTTTAGTAATAGGGACCTTAGTCTTGGTAGGCACAATCAACGCCGCATCGCGCGAAGTGACGCCTTTCGTAATTTAAAAGTTATAACAGAAAATTTAGAAATCATGACTGAATCGAGTAGTAGTTCCACATTCGATATGAGTCAAATACTCGCCGCCTCGGAGACTCGCCGCCTCACATACTCGCCACCCCATAGACTCGCCGCCTCAGATACTCGCCGCTTCAGATACTCGCTGCCTAAGATACCTGTCGCTGGACATGCCCGCCGCCCCATAGACTCGCCGCCTCATAGACTCGCCGCCTCAGATACTTGCCGCCTCGGAGACTCGCCGCGAGTGTATGGGGCGGTGAGTATCTGAGGCGGCGAGTCTATATAAGTTCAAATCCCACGCAACTGTTGACTATTTGGTCTTTTTTTTCCCGATTGGAAGTTATGGATTAGCATTACATACTCTTATATTAAATTATTCTTTAACTTGTTCACACATTTCTTAGTTAGAAAGGTAGATCACAAAAAAACTTACAAGGCTCTAACGTAACAGGAACCGGAATTAAAAAATATTTTTTCAATTAACGAAAAAAAATATATATAAAATTAACTATTTGCGGGTCGCGTTTTTTTTTGTTTTCGTAATATACTTATGTAAAGTACGAGTACCTTCAACTGGAGAAAATTCTAAATATGTATCTAGCGGGATCTCGGAGATATTGAGTTTCTAAGTTTTTATTAAATTTCTATGGAAATAGGGTTGTCACAAAAAAGTAAATATTTAAATTGATTAGTTCAATCGATTAAATCAATTTATGCTAAACATGTTGTAAACGCTTATTTATGACATTTCCTCGCTGTCGGATTCAATTATGATTTCGTCAGTCGTCAGCGTAATATTTTCTTCAAAACCTTGAGATTCTAAATTATTGTAGTGAACATTGTCAGTTGTTACGCATAGGAGTTGAAGCACTGATTTCGATAGGGGTAAAGGTTTTTTATGTTTATTACGTGTACTAAGTGTTAATGAGGATATACAGAGTGGTGATGACAATACGACAATAAATTAAACCTCGCATACCTCAAGACGTTCTCAGTCTACATACAAAAAATCATTTGAATATATCCAGTAGTTTAGTCACAGGAAATTATTTTTAACATTTGCTACATGATGTATCTGATAATAGGGAAACACTGTCAGGTTAACGACCCACATCGGTATAAACATCAAAACATTAAAGTCACGTTGCCAACTCGCTACTACACTTTCGCCAAATTAGTATTTTCATCTGATTTAGTGAAAATTATACCTTAATTCTGAGTAATAAGAGTCATAAAGCGTGTCATCAAAGTTGGATAAGAAAGTAACGAATGCGGAAATTGCAATGCACTCATAATATTAATAGAACATTTAGTGTGTACGAAAGAGATAAATCTCGTTTGTTACTTCGCTTTCTTGAAGAAATTTGCTACTACTTTTACTTTAGCTTAGTGTGTCGCCGCGGTCCTGTGAAGAGTCACGCGTCCTCGTTTTGTTTGTAGGAGCCGCTAACTTTCGTATAGGTACTTCCCCGCCGCTCGTGTTTAAATTTGTAAATTCATTTACGACGGTATTAGTGCGAAATTGAACGCTTTATTTTGGTGACAGGACACGTAACGTTTTAATAGGTATTTAGTTAAACAGTGAGTGAATTGTGCGAAATTAGACGCTTAGTTTTTATTGTTTTCGTGTTTTTTTTTTAGCGCAACCCAACGTGTAGTTCGCGAAGGGCAGGTCAGGTGTTGACCATACAACTATTCTTAAAGTTTTAAAACGTGACAAACGGAAGCCGTATAAATACAAGAAATTGCATGCATTGTTACCTAGAGACAAACCAGTTAGGGAAAACTTTTGTCGCTGGATTGAAAATAAACATTTCGAGAATCCGGATTTCTTGTACAATGTGATGTGGACTGATTTAAGTACATTTACAAGGAACGGTTTATGGAACAGACAGAATCTTCGTTACTGGAGCCGCGTGAATCCGCGTCTAGGACGGGAGACTTCGCACCAGTACAGACTTGTTGTCAATGTTTGGGCTGTGCTAAATAATCTGTGATTCAGTGTAATTTTACTGAGCATTAATCCATAATTAAAAGCTAAAAAATCAAGTCGCTACAGGTCCGCGCGTTGTTGCCGCTCTTACGACAGGTTAGTGAACTCATATTTATAAATGGTGTTCTATTTCGTTTCTAGTTTTATGCCATTTAGTTCATGACTGCTGGATCATTTTTGTACCACAAATGCAGTAAAAATTCAAAAATTCTAATCCAAGCATGTAAGGGACTTATTCCATGACATAAGGCTTCTAGATTTACGGGTTTGTTGATGACAACATCCAACTTATTAAACTCCGTTGCTGTAGCTCCACAGCAAGCACAACGTAATTGCGAAGTGGTCCCCGTAATGACGTTAAATACTTTGCCATCTACAACAGTTAAATATAATTTAGGATCTGCAATTATAGTTTGACCTTTATCGGTTTCCGCATAAAGTGGTGCTAACTGATCTATTTCAGCCTGTATCCGATTTTTTTCTTCAATGATAAGTTCTTTTGTCTCATTACGATATTGAATCTTCAATGGACGACAAAACCTGTACGATTGTGGGCTTGGATTAGACCACAACACAAAGCCGTCATTAGTTTTTAATCGTAAAGGGATATACGTTGTTGTAAATAAACAATTTTCATTCTCGTTATCACCATCTAAAAACTTCTGTTTATAAAAAGCCTGTCCTGTACTACCATCAAACCCCCAAGAACCCTCAAATCTACAATATAAAATGTTATTTTGCTTTTGTTTGCAATATTCTGAAATGTTTTCGGTATTAAATTTTATGATTCGGCGGAATGTGTGTAGTAATAAGCTATGAACTGAGACACTTGCTTCTCTTTCAGTAATAACTATGTCTTCTTCAGGATAACACATTTGCTTTGCTATTTTTAATTTATAGTATGGAGGATAAGCTAAGAAACCTCTGTCTTTCAAATCTTTCTGTATGATACAGTAATCTTCCACAGTTAGTTTCCTATCAATGACTAAAGAAAGGGCTTCATCAGGGGTGTAGGGTTAGGGTTCGGCTTTCGCTTTAATGGATGATGCAATTTTTTTAGGACGAGTTGGACTTTTCAGGCACTCGTTGATAACGAATTCTAATCCTTGAGCAGAGCTTTTAATAAGTTTTTCTCCGTGAATTTCGTCTGTTACAATTTTCGACATCATTTTAATTATTTTTGACTGCGGCTGATCCTGAAGAGACTCCTCGAAACTTTTTCGAATACGACGCATTTGACGAGAGTTCATTTCATTCGCAGCAGATGGATTGTTATTCGATGTTCCGGGTATTGATTCGTCTTGGCGATTACTACATATATTAGAAGTTGATGGAGCTTCATGTGAAGTTCCAGGTATAGGTTCTGTAAACAACACATTGCTTACAGAACCCATATCTGATGGTTCTGGTTCTTGAGGTCTTAAAAGATAATTGGAAGAAAAGGTTTTGTTTAATTCTATAGGACATTTTTCTATTCTGGTTGGTATTTTAATATCGAAAATTGTAGAAAGCCATTTATCATTCTTTTTACTGAAGCGTTTAAAATTTCTTTTGCTGCTAATATAAAGTTTTTCACACTTAAAAATAAATTTGGAAATGTTGTCTCTAAGGTTTTTATTATTAACGTCAAGATCGTCTGGAATACCTGTTGGGTACAATGCATTTAAAACAGTCATTATCCGATCATTGGTTTCTAGGTCACCCGGTCTTTGTTTTGACCCATATTGTCGGGCCTTTTCAGCCAAAACATTATAAATTTGCAGTTTCGTCAGTATTTTCGGATCCGAATTCAGGCTTAGGTCGTCAGTAATCATTGCCACTCGCTGACCAACATGAAGGTTGGCACCCTCATGCCCCCCTTGCATTAAGTCCTCTGGTCGGGGCCCAGACGGACATCCCCCAGCAGGACGGGTCAGTGCCTGCTGAGGCAAAACAGTGCCATGGGTCTTTGACGGCTCCATGACACCTCACCCCCGCTTCTCCAGATATTATGTAAAGGAATTAGGTTTTAGCATTTGCCTAACGAGGGCGGACCCCTTCCCAATCCCACATAATACCTTTCATCGAAGATAGATCATAAACAAAAGTAGTGATCAAATTCAACCGTAAATAATTTAATTTTGATTTTGAATTTTCGCACTATTTTTTCATATCAACTTAAACTGTGTAAACTATGCACGCCACAATTTAAACCGACAGTTGTTAATACCTACCTGAGTCAAAAATAATGAATCACAATGAGTAATATTCGCATGAAGTACTCGTAAGTATCGCACACAGGTTTGAGTGACAACCCTAACCGACAATTTCAAAATTCAATATTTCCGAAATCCTGGGCCTGTTGCAACTGATTTTTTTTTTGGTGTTAGTTATTATAGTGGTTAATATTTAGGCTTAACAAAAAACGCGACCGTGAAGAGAATGGCCGAAAAAAAAAATTTTCTAAATCATAGAAAAAAAAAAATCTCACTTGTCTGAGCAAGATTTTTAAAGTTTTCAAGAAAAAAATGGTTCCGGTAGTGAATTTCTATCATACCTTAAAACATTTCGTGTAAAAATCAAAATAAAAAACGAGATATTGTGTTTCTATGGTTTTTAAGGATTTTTCTCGATTTTATATATTTCTCTTAAACTACAGTAGTTAGAGCCGGCGCAGTTTTGTTAGGAGGTTTGTTTCATTTTAGGCTTTCCCAAATACACATAAAACGAGCATGTCCGAACTAAGGCAAAATAACACACTGTGCGCCGGTGCCTGGTATCCACAGCATCAATTTGTTTGGCACATTCGTTGATTTGGGTACGGAGCAGTCCAAACATGGAGAATATGAGCTCACGGAAAGCACGAAACTCATCGGCTATCTTAGCCACAGTGTTCGCTTTGGCAGGCCCGGCACTCTGTATCTGCGCTTCAAGTTCACCCATCTTCTTCAAAAAGTTTTCCTCTAGAGTTTTCTGAGCAGCAAGTACATCGGCATATTGTGACATTGTTGTTTGGTTGAGTGCTGACTAATAAAATAGTTACAGTTAAGTGATCAGCTGGCAGGTGGCGTTTGTGAAGTGTTTATGTCACATAAATGTGTCACAAACGTGAGTACCGGTAATACGATGGTTGTAGACTAAGTACTGTAGTAAACTTAATCAGTATTCGCATTAAATATAATTTTATTAAAGTTTCGTAAAAATTCGAACGTCTGTACTTTTTTAACACCTACCCGCGAAAAAAAAACAATGCGATCTCAACGCTTCGCAATGAATGTTGGCGCGCGCGAGCGCGTAGTACGTGGTAGTACGTAGTTACCTACCACGTCTTATACACACAGACACAGATGGTCGCGCCGCTACGCGCTTGTACCTAAATACCCTTTCTACTTTGTGATAAAAATACATTTACGTCGATGTTTCCGATTGATGTGATCAATAACTAGATCAGATACTTAATACTCATTAGCGCATACCTGCGTAAAACGTTTTTAATGACAAATGCTGCGAGCGAATGCTGCACATCGAAACGTATAATGTTCCGTGGCACCTTTATCTGTTTATTCCAATGACCTACATTGTGCTCCAGGAATGTAGGTTTAAAGCGCCTGCTACACGGTCGCCAATCGCGTCCCTACAGAAGTGACCTTGGTGGTTTACAATACAACCGTGTACTTAACTAATGAACCAACTCACCTTACATTTCTTACGAGGGAGGCGTCTACGTGCTTCATGCATGAGCATTTTCCTGGGCACTGAGTTATTGATTCAAAACCACTCAAGAAACAAACCAAAAAACACACACAAACCGAAAATAACTTATGTTACTAACTCACTCAGTAATTATTTCGATGTAGGTATACGAAATGTAGGAATGTGGTTTTAACGAAATGAGTAAGTAACGTTGATGTATTGTATTACTACTTTGTTGATAACAAAAAAGTATCAAAGAATTATGTCGTTATCAGTAAAATGTAACACATTTTTTTTTAGATCTTCGTTACTTATTGCGATGAAGGTTTATAAAAATAACCTCCCCTCAAAATACGTTCAAATAAAAGTAGTCAATGGGATTTAAATTTTTGTAGACACTTAAAATGCCTGACGTGTCGCGTCTGTTAGATTCATAGGTCGGTATGAGCATTTGCCGACAGAGGAACGTCAGCGGTCTTTGGCTGATGTTGCGTGCGTACCTACTGGGCCCGCGATGACCTCCGGTGAACTTAGGAAATCAGCTGAGCAGGGAGCCTCTTGTAATTTTATTTACATTAAAAAAAAAGGAGACGAAAAATTCCAACGCTAAGGGGTCCAGAATCATGTACTGAATCGTTGGTACACGTATGTGCGTTTATGTACCTTACATCCTGTATATAATGTACATAAACACAACAAGAACGTAGTAAACAAGTATACCCACATTAGCAGACACAATTAAAACCTATTGTTGGTGGTGACGCAGGGGCTGGGCACTCAGGCAGGGAAGGAACAGGGGTGGGTTTTAGTCAGTAAGAGTCTGACACGCCCTCCCGCTCCACCCTGAGCGGGAGAAGTCATTTGATGATTTCCCACCCCTACAAAAAAAAATTTAAAAAAGGGGCCTGACGCGTTACAATCATCATAGCGTTGTGTTTTACCTATAATATTTCACCAGCAGATTACAAACTCGTCTTCATAAAACAATGCTGTCAAATAAGTCAAAATATGTGGCAGTAAGTGGCAATTAGAAGTTTGATTTTTTCACAGCTCCAAAGGACGGGAGACTTATTATTGGTTTTAATTTCAACTAGACATCTCCACGCGATGCTGAGAAAAAGGGTGTTGACAGGCAGGCGGACAACAAAGGGACTATATAAGGGTCCTATTTTTCCTTTAAACGTAGGTACGGAATTCTAAAAAAAACCTTCCCGGGCAAGAGCGAGTGCTGTAGGCCGGTTTTTTGGTTTTTTAAAAATTCGAACACGCGCGAGTCCGACTCCGGACTCGTGCGAGTTTGAATCACACGCTCACCCCCTCACCCCCCTCTTCCACTCGCCATCTCATAGACTCGCTGCCTCATAGATTTGCCTGCTCATAGACTCGCCATAGATTTGCCTGCTCATAGACTGCCCATAGACTCGCCATAGATTTGCCTGCTCATAGACTCGCCGTCCCGTAGACTCGCCTCCCAATAGACTCGCCGCCCCATAGGCTCGCCACCCCATACTCCCCGCCGCTTCCACTCGCCGCCCCATAGACTCGCCGCCTCATAGACACGCCGCCTTATATACACGCCGCCCCATATACTTGCCGCCTCATAGACTCGCCCACTCTTCCACTCGCCGCCTCATAGACTTGCCCTCTCTTCCGGTCGCCCACTCTTCCGCTCGCCCTCTCTTCCGCTCACCCACGCTTCCCCTAGCCCCCTCTTCCACTCGCCCACTCTTCCACTCGCCCACTCTTCCACTCGCCCACTCTGCCACTCGCCTACTCTTCCATTCGCCCACTCGTCCACTCGCCCACTCTTCCACTCGCCCATTCTTCCACTCGCCCACTCTTCCACTCACCCACTCTTCCACATTCCCACACTTCCACTCGCCCACTCGTCCACTCGCCCACTCATCCACTCGGCACACTTCCACTCGCCCACTCTTCCACTCTTGCACTCGCTTACGCTTCCTTTCGACCATCCACTCGCCCACTCGCCCACTTTCCCATTCGCCCACTCTCCCACTCACTCGTCCACTCTCCCACTCGCCCACTCTCCCACTCTTCCTCTCACCCACTTTTTTAATTTCACATTCATTCACATTAATTTATTAATTACTGTACATTAGAATACATTATTATATCGACACATCATAAGTCCCAATAACGAGGTGGAGACGCTGTTGCAATCTGCTACCGCATTTGATCTGGCAGTATCCAACACTTGGTTCCAGAAGAGAGATGAACACCTAGTCACATACAAAAGTGGTAACCACAAGACCCAAATTGACTATTTTCTAGTTAGGCGCAACCATATTAGGCACGTCAAAGACTGCAAAGTGCTACCAGGAGAAGACTTGGTCTCACAGCACAGGCTCCTGGTTATGGTATTAGCGATAAAAAACACATTGTACAAAAAGCAAAGAGCGTCCCCCTCCTAAAATAAAATGGCATATGCTAGAGAAGAATGATTGTGCGAAGGAATTTAGAGAGCGAGTAGTAGACAAAATGATAGAAATGGGAGACATGAATGATCGGAGTGTAAATCAAAGCTGGAATGAGATAGCTGGGTATATTAGGGATGCAGCGAAGGATATCTTGGGAGAGACAAAAGGAAGGGGCACAATAGAGAGGGATACTTGGTGGTGGTCTACAGAAATACAGGAAGTGTTGAAGGAAAAAAAGAAGAAATTCAAGGAATGGCAGAGTGCAGAACTGGAAAGAGTTAGTTTGAAAGCTGAAAAAAAGAGCGAGTATGATGCGTTAAAGAAAAAAGCTAAGAAAGCCGTGGCAATAGCGAGAGCAAAAGCTCAGGACAAACTGTACGATACACTGGACAGTCCAGCTGGCCAAAAAGATCTGTACCGGCTTGCTAGAGCCAGAGAGAGGAAGGCGAAGGATGTTAGTCGGATAAGATGTGTAAAGGATAAAGCTGGAATGCTTCTATCAGAGGATGAAATGATTAAGGATAGATGGAAGGGCTATTTGAAAGACTGATGAATGAGGAAAATATCTGGAGTGGTGTTGTAGAGAATAAACCAATGAATGAGGGGTTAGTGAGAATGGTCAGTGAGGATGAAGTGAGAATAGCAGTGAATGGAATGAAGAATGGTAAGGCAAATGGTCCAGATGGAATACCAATTGAAGTGTGGAAGTCATTACGGGTAGATGGATGGACGTGGTTAGCTTTGTTCTTCAATAAGTTGTTGCTGGAAGAAGCCATACCTAATGAATAGTGCAACATTTCGTTGGTGCCCACTTTCAAGAACAAAGGTGATGTGCTATAGTGCAACAACTATAGAGGAATAAAGCTAATGTCACATAGTATGAAAGCATAGAAAAAATTTATTGTAAAGCGGCTGAGATAAGAAAGTGAAATCTCAAAAAACCAGTTCGGTTTTATGCCTGGTCGGGGTACAACAGCTTAGGACGGTAGAAATCTTTCTACAATCTGTAATTTTGTCTATTCTTCCGTCGACAAAACCTGTTTCTACAGTGGGCATGCTACGCGTGAAGTTTCGGTTTCTTTGTAGCGGTTGCACCTATTGTAACAAATTTATGTATCTATCAGTCATAATAATTTTCTAACTTTTGGGTAATTGTAAGTCACTCGTAAGGGCGGCTTCGACCAATCTGGAATAGATTTTACTCTCGGAATAAATAGATACTTATAATAATAATAATAATCTGTGGCCCAGCTGTCACGTTGACTGACTCTCTCGCCAATATTTATATGTCGGATCACCAGGATGTATCGAGCTACAATCAGGCATCAGGTGGGTCTGTGTAGGTATATCGTGCAATAAATAACAACGGCAAAGCAATTATTCACTTTAATTAATTTGAAACTTGGAGTTCCGTATGGTGTCGGAGTTCCGTATGGTGTCGGACGTAAAAGAATAGTACCATTCCATCACTTCCCGTGGGTGTCGTAAGAGGCGACTAAGGGAGCTTGAGACCTAGTGCATACTACTAATAGCACCATGGGCCACCCGCGCGGTGGCGGGTAAACCACCAACAACAGCATTCCCAAGGAGGGTTGGCGTCAGCCAGGCGGCCGGCTATAAAACTTCTGCCAAAACCTTTTTGCAACATGGTCTGGAAAAATATGATGTGCGATAGGGCTAGGGCGTACCCCACAGGCGACGCGCAGGGGCAGCACCCGGCTCCTGTGGGAAATGGACAAGGGTTGTCGCACCAGAACGGGCGGGTGCGACGTAAGACGCAAGCTCGGAGAGTGAGAGAATTAAGATTGAGATGTGCGAGCTGGAATTTAGGTACTATGACTGGAAAAGGAAGAGAGTTAGCAGATGTTTTAAAAAGGCGACGGATAAATATAGCGTGTTTGCAAGAAACGAAATGGAAGGGTGCAAAAGCAAGAGAATTAGGAGAAGGATATAAGTTTTATTACTGTGGAAGTGATGGCAAACGGAATGGTGTGGGCATAGTTTTGGATAGTGAGTTAAAAGAATGTGTGGTGGATGTTAAAAGAGTAAGTGATAGAGTGATAGCTATTAAAGTGGTTGTGGAGAGTATGATAGTAAATGTTATTAGTGCGTATGCACCCCAATCAGGATGTGAGGATAGTGTAAAAGAGAAGTTTTGGAAGGACTTCGATTGTGTGATGATGAATGTACAGGAGAGTGAAGAGGTGTTTGTGGGGGGTGATTTTAATGGGCATGTAGGAAGTCTGAAGTACGGTTATGAGAGAGTGCATGGTGGTTGGGGGTACGGAGACCGTAATACTGATGGCGAGACATTGCTGCAAGCTGCTTCGGCTTTTGACCTGGCAATAACTAACACCTGGTTCAAAAAGAAAGACGAACACCTGATCACTTACAAAAGTGGCCAGCACGCGACCCAAATTGACTTTTTCTTGGTGAAACGAAACAGTCTCAAAACAGTCAAAAACTGTAAAGTGTTGCCAGGCGAAGGCTTAGTCTCTCAACACAGGCTCATAATGATGGACGTAACAGTCAGTGTCTCGTCCAGTAGGAACAAAGAACGGCCCCCACCCAAAATCAGATGGCGTATGATAGAAAATGGGGAGTGTGCAAGTATGTTTAAGAGTCAAGTGGTAGATAAAATGATAGACATGAAGGATATGGAAGGAAAATCTGTGGATGAATGTTGGAAAGAGATGGCGGATTGTATAAGGCGAGTAGCAAAAGATGTGTTTGGAGAATCGCAAGGTAAAGGCATGATAGAAAAGGATACATGGTGGTGGAATGAAGATGTGCAAAAGATGCTAAAAGAAAAGAAAATTTCGTTTAAAGTATGGCAGAATGTAGAAACCGGAAATGATAATTTGAAAGAAGAGAAAAAGAAAATTTATAAAGAATGGAAGAGGAAAGCCAAAAAGGCGGTTGCAGTTTCCAGGGCTAAGGCGCAGGAAAAGTTATATGATTTACTGGACAGCCCTAGAGGCCAGAAGGAGCTCTACCGGATTACAAAATTAAGAGAAATGAGAACGAGGGATATAATGCACATAAAATGTATGAAAGATGAACTCGGTAAAGTCTTGTCGAAAGATGACGAAATAAAAGAGCGATGGAAGGTTTATTTTGAAAAGTTGATGAACGAAGAGAATGAATGGAATGGTGTGCTCAAAGAGGCACAAGTAAATATGGGTTTGGTGAGAGAAATTAGCATGGATGAAGTAAGAAAGGCAGTTCAATGTATGAAAAATGGAAAGGCCATGGGCCCTGATGACATACCAGTAGAAGTATGGAAGTGTTTAAAAGAGGATGGATGTATGTGGCTGACTTTATTCTTCAATAAGTTGTTGTATGAAGAAGTGATCCCACAAGAATGGTGCAATAGTTCGCTAGTGCCCATCTTCAAGAATAAAGGGGATGTACAGGACTGCAACAACTATCGAGGGATGAAGCTCATGTCACATACTATGAAAGTATGGGAGAAAGTGATAGAGAAAAGATTGCGAGAGGAGAGTGAGATTACCCCGAACCAGGTTGGGTTTATGCCAGGTCGAGGGACAATGGACGCCACCTTCGTTCTCCGTCAATTGTGCGAGAAGTACAGACGTGTGCACAAGAACTTGCACATGGTGTTCATTGATCTTGAGAAAGCGTATGATAGGGTACCTCGGGATGTGTTGTGGTGGGCCTTGAAAGAGAAAGGTTTGCCTGGGAAGTATGTTGAGTTGATTCGTGCTATGTACAGACAATCTAGTACCTACGTCCGGTCGGCTGCTGGCAACACCGATGAGTTCAGTGTGGCTGTAGGCTTGCATCAAGGGTCGGCTTTAAGTCCTTACCTCTTCCTGTTGATTATGGACGCTCTTACGTCGGAAATACAGGAAGAGGCACTCTGGTGCATGCTGTTTGCCGACGACATTGTTCTGGTCGGTGAAGATGGACCTGAGATCCAGAGCAGATTGGAGAAGTGGCAACAGAAGCTGGAGAAAGTTGGCTTGAAAATCAGCAGAACCAAAACTGAATACATGTTCTGCGATTTTGGCGGTCTCTCCAGTTCTGAAGCTGTAGTGCTAGATGGCGCGCTTCTCCCAGTCTGCTCTGATTTTCGGTATCTCGGTTCACTCGTGCAAAGCGATGGCGAAATAGATCGGACTGTTAAGCACAGAATTAACACTGGATGGATGAAATGGCGGCAGGTCACCGGGACTATCTGTGACTCCCGCATTCCCCTAAAACTTAAGGGGAAGATTTATAAAACAATGGTCAGACCTGCTGTCTTGTATGGTTCAGAATGTTGGGCCACAAAAGGGATGAATGAAAAGCAATTGCATGTAGCTGAGATGAGAATGCTAAGAGCGATGTGTGGTGTTACGCGCATGGATAGAATTAGGAATGAGTATATAAGAGGAAGTCTGAAAGTGGCACCGCTGACTGAAAAATTGTGTGGAAATCGGTTGTCGTGGTATGGGCATGTGATGCGGAGGAATGAAGAAAATGTCGTGAGGAAAGTGTTGTGTATGGATGTGGATGGCTATAAGAGTAGGGGAAGGCCAAAGAAAAGATGGTTGGACTGTGTGAAAGAGGATATGGGTAAAAAGGGGGTGACTACAGAGATGACGACTAATAGAGGAGTATGGAAGAAAAAGACATGTTGCGCCGACCCCAAATAAATTGGGATAAGGGCAGGAGAATGATGATGAAACTTAGTACTTTAAAATACTACTAGCAACAAAAGGTAGGACATTTCCGATGCGTCTTCACTCCGTGACTCCCAGGCTAAGACTGCCCGACTAGGCGAGTCTTCCCCAACCTCGAAATCTAACGGAAACGCGTCGACTCTGTCAAAGCCCGCCAACTGTAGTGTTTATAGTTGCCGCCAGGTGACGTGCTTTGTTTTGTTGCCAATTTGACAATCGGATACGACATGTATATAATTTCCGTAAAGAATACATCAATACAATACCCAAAGAACAAAAACGAAACCAAAAAAATAAGAATCCATCAGAGCAATAAAATTCTGACAAGAAACCGGGCACAATGACAAAACACACACCCAACACCTCCGCCTCGTCGATCAGCTCCGCCTCGCAGCCGCCGGGATAGGTCCCGGCGGCTGCGAGGCGGAGCTGATAGGCCGTAGGCGCCAGCTGTGAGTCCAGTGATTCTGGCCGCTGCAGGTGCTCCGAGCTCGAGCGACGCATACTTCTCGCTGCCGACGACACCACCACCTGCGCGTCGACGGGGAAGAGGCCGACCTCCGGCCAGCTTAGGACCTTGAAGCCCTCCGGACTCTGATAGAGTCCCCGCTGCCGGTGGAAGTGTGCAGCGCATGAGATGGACACAATCCATAAACGAAAATGTCAAGCGCTCATACATTGGGGCTACAGAGGGGGGAAGTAACCTGACTGCGTACCGTGGTCGGATGCTCTCTGTTTCAGGTGCTTGAGCCAGCTGTCAACATTTCGGCCCAACGACTATCAGATCAGGTGCGGGTTATCCAGCGTAACCGTATGTTGGATGACGCCGTCCTTGATAGACTACACCTTGAATTGCAGAGTAGCCGTCTCTTACTCACCTGTTTCGGTACCGGCCGCGGTGCAACTGCAACCCAGTGCTACACCGGAACCCGACCACGCTGGTGAAGATGATGATGATGAGACTATATCCGTGAGGACTCAATGCAATGAACGATTGAGGAGTGCTTTGGCGGATGCATTCCGGGAGTACCGCTCCACACCACCTGGGCTTAGACCTCGTCTACCTCGTTGGCCCATGCAAAAGAAAAATAAGGCGCTGGTGTGTGCTCTAGATTCGAACCCATCGAATTTTTTTGAAAGCAGCAAAGACTTTGCCGATACCCACTCGATCTTGTACTGCGCGGCTGCAGTGGCATGTCATGTTGAGCTACATGACATGCCGCTGCAGCCGCGCAGTCAAGTTCCCCAACAGTGACATAGCTGCACGACCAGCTGTACCAGCTTGACAGTGCAGGATCGAGCGTCGTATCGGTGATGCTAGAGCACTCATCGGCAAGTTTATCTGCATCAGGGAGGGCAACACTCGCACTAGGCAGATGCGCTTTGTGAGGCGGGTATCCTCGGGGACTCATATTAGTTCCCGAGATTACCTAACCCGCGTCACAGAGCGTATCAACTACCTGAAGCAGAAGATCTATGCATGGGCAAACCGTATTCGTCGGTACAAGCGGCGACTGAAGAGGTACACTCAGAATCGCACTTTCCAAAGCAACGAAAGGTGGATTTATAGGGCTTGGGAGCGACCGGACCAAGGTTTGTCTGATACGCGTCTACCGGATGATGACGCTATGAGCATTCTGGCGCAGCATCTGGTCGGTGCCTGTCAGGCACACTGAGGGTGATTGAACTCGAGAGGTCGTGCGCGCATGCGATCTTACGAAACTAGAAATGGGGGCAATTAACATCAGCCTCCAAGATGTAGCTCATGCAGTCCGTCCGTTGCCTAACTGGAAATCTCCAGGGCCGGATGCGCTGCACAATTTCTGAATTAAATGGTTCCAAAGGTCGTACGCTCGCTTGGCTGCTCAGTTCCAGTCTGCCTTAGAGTCACGGTCGCTGCCCCAGTTTCTTGCAACCCTGCGCACCCTCCTGATGTCATGTATGGGGCAGTGGAGTACAGTCCTTCACTATCCAGGATGTCGGCAAATCCAGGAGAACAGCGGACCGATAAAGATTGAGCGTGGCATATTCCAGGACGACAGTGTGAGTCCACTGTGGTTTTGTCTGGCCCTCAACCCTCTCAGTACACTGCTAGCGGGTTCGGGACAAGGCTATTGGTTTAGAAGAGGTGGTCAGGTCACATCACACCTCCTTTATATGGATGATCTGAAACTTCTTGCCCCCAACAACTTGCAACTGATGAAGCTACTGAAGATAACAGAAACCTTCAGTAGCGCCATCAGGATGGAATTTGCTGTGGACAAAAATGTGCAATTATGCATGTAAAGCGAGGGGAGATTACGGAATCCGTGGGAACCCAACTTTCGGATTCCATACACCTTAGATCCCTCTGCTCTACCGAAACCTACAAGTATTTGGATATGTCTGAAGCGTTAGGCATCAATGCTGTTGACGTGAAACAGTCGTTGAAGGAGCGCTTCTTTGGCCGCCTGAATAAAGTACTGAATAGTCTTTTATCAGGCGGAACAAGGTGCGCGCCTTCAACGGGTGGCTCATGCCGGTATTGATGTACTCTTTCGGCATACTCAAATGGATTCAGACGGAACTTGACGCCCTGGATAGTAGGGTCCGCACACTGCTGGCCGCAAATTGGATGCATCACCCACGATCATCGGTGATGAGGCTGTATATCCCGCGGGAAAAATGACCCTGCATAACCGCGATGTATGCAGCCTTAGGGAATACTTCCTCAAAGCCGACGTGGGCATGCATCGAGATGTGGTCGCTGCCTGTCGCCTCACCTCGCTCGCCTTGGCAACCGAGAACTGGCGTAAACCTGTAGTACTGGATACTTGCGACCGCAGGGAAGTATCGTAGAGCAAGGAGCTCCACGGCCGCTAATATCGGGTCCTACATGGACCCGCTGTAGATCTTTTAGCGTCCGTATCCTGGCTGCGCTTTGGTGACCTCTTCGGGGAAACCGATGATTATGGACGAAGTTAGGATGACTAATAACTACCGCAAATATGTTGTGAAGGACTTTACGGTTGACATCTGTTGGGCATGCCACCGGCCCGGGGAATCGATCCGACACATTATTTCTGGTTCTCGTCTAGCTAACGGAGACTATTTGCGTAAACACAACCTTGTAGCCAGGATTATCCACCAGCAACTTGCTCTTAAATACAATCTTGTAAGATCGGAAGTACCGTACTATAGGTATGTGCCTGACCCAGTTCTCGAATATGGTGTAGCGAGTAGGCAAGTCCACTCGCACAATTCAGCGCAGCACAGGATCACGCGATTTTACGTCAGAGCGTGCCGTGTGCAAAAACAAGTTCCGAAGCTCCGCCTGGATTATGACGTCAGCCGAACATAACGCCGCCTTTAATGACATGGCGTCTACGCATCTTTTGTCCGGGCACTAACGAGTCAAGATGGCTGCGGACCCGGCTATTGTCCGCGCTAATGAGTGGGCGTCAACTCCTGCGCAAATCGGTCAAGCGCGAACCGTTATTATTATTAATTACCTTTGACTTGTTTACTATAAATGTCGATGTATTTTGTACGAACATTCATTACCGCTTCTCACTTTGTAACCACAATATAATTCTGCCGCTTTCGCTCAGCATTTTATTTCATCGCCTATCGCTTCATCGCTTCATCATACATATACATCTAGTATATATTGCAAGTAGTATATAGCTTATATATACGGAGTACTATACTACTTCAATGGCAATATCACGTTGGGATCGATCTATCATCACTGACAGACTATTGTTGCCAATAAGCCTGACATAGTGGTAATAGATCGATAAGAGCGTCGCACAATGATTGTTGATATAGCTGTCCCTCATGACGAGAACCTCGTGAGGGCTGACAAAGATAAACAAACAAGGTATCTCGATCTGGCTCGCGAGGTTGTCGACATGTGGGAGGTGATTACAGCGGTCATTGTGCTGATACTCGTGACTGCCAATGAGGCTTAATAGCCAAAAGCCTCGACGAACACCTAAGGAGGCTCTCGTTGAGTAGTTGGATCAAGCGCTTGATACAGAAAGCAGTACTCCTGGACACGACGCGTATTGTTAGGAGATTCTTTTCTCAGGAGCCCTGACCACCGGTAGCTTCGACCCTGTTCCCGATTCCGGTGGGCAACTATTTTTATATTTTATAATTATTTTTTTTCTTAAGCAAAAGTAGCCTTTATTAACAATCTAATAAATTAGATTACATTTTGATATTGCTTAGTTCTACGAAATGGTGGTTAAAGGTGAATGTAAATACTAATCTTCATCATCAGACACCGGTTTCTAGACAAAAATCGTCACAAAACTGTCAATTACACTACCACTATCAAATCAAATGTTAGAATCTTTAAAAACAAAATTAATACCAAGAAATGAAATTAAAACGGTCCAGTAAAAGTACGATACCTTTGAAGAAATAATAAACAAACCAATAAAAAACTGGAAAGACACAAACCAATAAAAGATAGATTGAGATCAGAAGCAAGAAAATTAATTCAACAAAGAGTACTCTTATTTAGAAACAGAAAAAATACTAAGTAAAAAAATTAAGGAGCAGTTATACGACTTTTAACCCTTCTACCCCCATCGGCCAAATCCGGGTTTCAAATTGAACCCCGACGACAACCCGGGTTGACAGCCGATAATTTTTTTTTTTTCACTTAAATATTTTTTTTTTGTCGCACTCACCAGTGAGTGCCAGGGCTTAACCATCGTGTAACGTAGTGGCGTTACAATCTTAATTAAAACATAAACATACGGAAAAATCCAGAGACCAAAAGCCACTATAACAGTTTTGGTAAGCATAAACAATATTATTTTGCTGACAACACTATTGTCTTTGGATTCGTTGACATCTGTCAATGACGTCGTACATATAAATAGCCCTCCAAGACAACGTGGATTCCTTTTCAATTTCAATCCAACTGCTGGCGGTGGATTCGCACTCACCTTGTTCTGTCGAACACCCTTGAGCCGTGAACCGATCGCCAAATCCTAGCAGTTGCACGTTTGCATTGGCAAATATTTGCCAACTTAATTACGTGTTCTTCAACCCCTGTAATTGGGTGAGTGTTTGAACAGCATACAGGTAGCTTTGTGCATTCTGTGTTCCTAATCTTGTGTATAAATTCTTTCCAGAACATGTCTTTCTTAATTTCTTTTCTTAGCATTGTATAATCAGGGCTCATAACCTACAAAAGATCTGTCGCATATTGTAATCACGCCTTCCGCGTGGTTTATTTTACGAGGCTTCTGCTATGCGCATGCTACTTGTGCGTGGCTGCTGCTGCGCTCGAATGTGCATGTCATCATGCTTTTCCACCTCACCTTTGTAAACTCCGTCTGATTTTGACAGCCACACAAATTAGCGCACGTACGGCCGCTTTGCTCATGCTTAGGTGTCAAAATCAGCGGAGAAGCTCATTCAGCCATCATTGTGACACGCTGGACATTATTTCCAGGGTCCCACATCCGGATTCCTAGATTCGGAGGGAAGATTTGGAGCCCTACGCTCCGTGCACCACTTACATCGTACCCTATCGCGGCCATCCCGCCGCAAAACCTCGTGCCGCCGCCACCAGGCTGCTCGCCACGTTGGCACGCACTACGCCGGGTGCTTATTTGCCCGCGTGGTATCTGCTGGCCGTCTCCGAGCCGGCACTATCACCTGCCGGCCGTCGCCTTCCGGGCCCTGACGATCTGCGAGTCGGCGGCTCGCTCCACGCCGGGTATCCAGTTACCCGCGTGGCCTCAGCAGGCCGTCTCCGAGCCAGCACTATCACCTGCCGGCCGTCGCCTTCCGGGCCCTGACGATCTACGAGTCGGCGGCTCGCTCCACGCCGGATATCCCTTTACCCGCGTGGCCTCAGCAGGCCGTCTCCGAGCCGGCTAGACCACCTGCCGGCCGGCCCATCCTGGCTCCTGTCGACCCTGCGAGCCGGCGCTGCCACCTGCCGGCCAACACCTCCGGGGCAAACGCAACGTGGCTTCCCCGAGACACCAAGGCTGAGTCAGGGCAGTAGCGTGTTATCTCCCAGGGAATACGAATTTTTGTGACTATAAACCTTCCCACACCCTTTCTCTATTTTAAATTATATATTTTTAACGTTGACCGAGGTACGTGTTGTTATTTTTCATCCCACGTAGGCTTCTTACGTCACAATCGGTTTCCCCGAATAGGTCACCAAAGCGCAGCCAGGATACGGACGCTAAAAGATCTACAGCGGGTCCATGTAGGACCCGATATTAGCGGCCGTGGAGCTCCTTGCTCTACGATACTTCCCTGCGGTCGTAAGTATCCAGTACTACAGGTTTACGCCAGTTCTCGGTTGCCAAGGCGAGCGAGGTGAGGCGACAGCGACCACATCTCGATGCATGCCCACGTCGGCTTTGAGGAAGTATTCCCTAAGGCTGCATACATCGCGGTTATGCAGGGTCATTTTTCCCGCGGGATATACAGCCTCATCACCGATGATCGTGGGTGATGCATCCAATTTGCGGCCAGCAGTGTGCGGACCCTACTATCCAGGGCGTTAAGTTCCGTCTGAATCCATTTGAGTATGCCGAAAGAGTACATCAATACCGGCATGAGCCACCCGTTGAAGGCGCGCACCTTGTTCCGCCTGATAAAAGACTATTCAGTACTTTATTCAGGCGGCCAAAGAAGCGCTCCTTCAACGACTGTTTCACGTCAACAGCATTGATGCCTAACGCTTCAGACATATCCAAATACTTGTAGGTTTCGGTAGAGCAGAGGGATCTAAGGTGTATGGAATCCGAAAGTTGGGTTCCCACGGATTCCGTAATCTCCCCTCGCTTTACATGCATAATTGCACATTTTTGTCCACAGCAAATTCCATCCTGATGGCGCTACTGAAGGTTTCTGTTATCTTCAGTAGCTTCATCAGTTGCAAGTTGTTGGGGGCAAGAAGTTTGAGATCATCCATATAAAGGAGGTGTGATGTGACCTGACCACCTCTTCTAAACCAATAGCCTTGTCCCGAACCCGCTAGCAGTGTACTGAGAGGGTTGAGGGCCAGACAAAACCACAGTGGACTCACACTGTCGTCCTGGAATATGCCACGCTCAATCTTTATCGGTCCGCTGTTCTCCTGGATTTGCCGACATCCTGGATAGTGAAGGACTGTACTCCACTGCCCCATACATGACATCAGGAGGGTGCGCAGGGTTGCAAGAAACTGGGGCAGCGACCGTGACTCTAAGGCAGACTGGAACTGAGCAGCCAAGCGAGCGTACGACCTTTGGAACCATTTAATTCAGAAATTGTGCAGTGCATCCGGCCCTGGAGATTTCCAGTTAGGCAACGGACGGACTGCATGAGCTACATCTTGGAGGCTGATGTTAATTGCCCCCATTTCTAGTTTCGTAAGATCGCATGCGCGCACAACCTCTCGAGTTCAATCACCCTCAGTGTGCCTGACAGGCACCGACCAGATGCTGCGCCAGAATGCTCATAGCGTCATCATCCGGTAGACGCGTATCAGACAAACCTTGGTCCGGTCGCTCCCAAGCAATATAAATCCACCTTTCGTTGCTTTGGAAAGTGCGATTCTGAGTGTACGAGTACCTCTTCAGTCGCCGCTTGTACCGACGAATACGGTTTGCCCATGCATAGATCTTCTGCTTCAGGTAGTTGATACGCTCTGTGACGCGGGTTAGGTAATCTCGGGAACTAATATGAGTCCCCGAGGATACCCGCCTTACAAAGCGCATCTGCCTAGTGCGAGTGTTGCCCTCCCTGATGCAGATAAACTTGCCGATGAGTGCTCTAGCATCACCGATACGACGCTCGATCCTGCACTGCCGCTTGGCAGTGCAGGACATAGCTGCACGACCAGCTGTACCAGCTTTGGTACAGCTGGTCGTGCAGCTATGTCACTGTTGGGGAACTTGACTGCGCGGCTGCAGCGGCATATCATGTAGCTCAACATGATAATACTCAATACTCAATACTCAATATCTTTATTGCTTTTCCATAAAATATAGGTATGCTTAGGTGGTATGTGTTTATAATAGGGATTGTTATGGACCCTGTCGGGCACAGCAAAAAGGTAGAAGAGAGGAAGCTCTATTTTAGGTAGTTATTAGATTTATATGAACTATATCGTAACTTAAAAAATAATCAATTAATTATTAAATTTAATTTTATAACCGTAGCTGGTATAAGTTTTATTTTTAGTAATGATTATATGTAGATTAATTTCTTCAATTTAATTCTATTATTTCTGTTATTTTTTCTTTTATTTATATTACTATTATTTACAAAATATTCATTTATGGAATAAAAACATTTGTTATAGATACTGATATTTAAATGTCATTCAATTTAATTCTGTTATTTATATGTCAATTATGTAATGCTAATAATTAAATGTCATTCAATGTACTTAATTCTATTATTTACATGTCAATTATTTAATACTAATATTCAAATGTCATTCAATTTAATTCTATTATTTATATGTCAATTATGTAATACTAATATTTAAAAGTCATTAAATTTAATTATATTATTTATATGTCAATTATGTAATACTAATATTTAAATGTCATTTTAATTTAATTCTATTATTTAAATGTCAAATAAGCAATACTAATATTCAAATGTCATTCAATTTAATTCTATTATTTATATGTCAATTATGTAATACTAATATTTAAAAGTCATTAAATTTAATTATATTATTTATATGTCAATTATGTAATACTAATATTTAAATGTCATTTTAATTTAATTCTATTATTTAAATGTCAAATAAGTAATACTAATATTTAAATGTCATTCAATTTAATTCTATTATTTTTATTATTTAAACTTGTCATTAAAATATTCATCTATGGAATAATAACATTTGTTTGTCAGAAATTCTTTAATCTTTTTTATAAATATATTTAACTTTTCCTCTTTCTTTAATAATTCGGGCAGTTTGTTATATATTTTTATAGACATCACATAGGGACCTGTAGAATGCATTTTTAACCTGGAGGTTGGTAGATTTAGTCTAGATCGGTGCCTGAGTGCGTAACGTGATTGGATGTCTTCGCGTTTTGTATAAAACTCATGATGCTTACGAACGAATTTGCATGTTTCTAAAATGTAGATACTGGGGAGGGTTAGAATGTTGTGTTTTTTAAAATAAGGTTTGCAGCTGTCAGTTTGATCAATATTTGCCAAAATTCTAATTAATTTTTTTTGTAGGGTAAAGAGTGTAGGTGCATCTGTGCTATTACCCCAGAGGGTTACGCCGTAACTTAGCCATGCATTAGCATACGCATAGTAGGTGGTGAGAGCAGTTTGTAAGTTGGTGGTCTTTTTTATTTCGCGAAGAGCATACGAGAACTTTGAAAGTTTTGCACGGGTTTTTTGTATTTGTGATTTCCAGTTAATATGTTTATCTATTTTAAGTCCAAGTAATGTGCATTCGTCAATGCTTTCCAATTTTGAACCATTAAATTTGAAATTCAAGTATAATGGTGCTTTTTGGTAAGGGTGGAAAGTCATTAATTTAGTTTTAGTGTAATTAATTTCTAGGTTATGCGAGTTCATCCAGTTACATGTTTTAGTGAGTGTGGAGTTAAGTATTTCCTCTACATTTGTGTTGTTGCGACATGAGACTAGTAGGGATATATCATCCGCGAACAAAACACACGGTCCCTCTATGGTTTTCGGTAAGTCGTTAATATATATGAGAAATAGTAAACACCCTATGACACTTCCTTGGGGGATGGAGGCGTTAATAGTTTTACTACTTGACCGGATTTTTTCTATTTCTCTACTATTTTTATTAAAGTATTCAATTTCAACTACCTGTTCTCTATTGTGTAAGTACGACGAGAGCCATTCATGGGCTTTCCCGCGAATTCCTATTCCGTATAATTTGTTAAGCAGTATTTTAAATTGTACCTTATCATAGGCTTTGGTCATGTCTAATAGTATTCCTATCGCGTACTCTTTGTTGTTTATAATATTAAGGGCTGCCTGGATGTATTTGTACACAGCTAATGTAGTAGAACGATTTTTCCGGAAACCATTTTGACAGTCGTTGAATATATTAAATTTTTCGCAAAAGGTATAAATACGATCACACATAGCTTTTTCGAAGATCTTTGAGGCTGAGGGCAATAGAGCTATTGGGCGGTAATTGTTAGGATCACTTTTTGTGTTTTTTTTATGAATCGGTTTAATTAAAGATTTCTTTAGCAATTCCGGGAAAGTGCCTTCTGTAAATGACTGATTTAATAAAAGATAAAATGGCAAGGTAAGTTCGTTCGCGCATTCTCTCAATAACATAGGTGGTATGTCGTCTATACCGTGACTTTTTTTATTTTTCAGGTTTTTAATTATTTTATTTACTTCCCAAGCATCTACTGGGCTAAGGAACATGGTATTCTCCGTGGGGTTTAGTACACATGACATGCTACTGCAGCCGCGCAGTACAAGATCGAGTGGGTATCGGCAAAGTCTTTGCTGCTTTCAAAAAAATTCGATGGGTTCGAATCTAGAGCACACACCAGCGCCTTATTTTTCTTTTGCATGGGCCAACGAGGTAGACGAGGTCTAAGCCCAGGTGGTGTGGAGCGGTACTCCCGGAATGCATCCGCCAAAGCACTCCTCAATCGTTCATTGCACTGAGTCCTCACGGATATAGCCTCATCATCATCATCTTGACCAACGTGGTCGGGTTCCGGTGAAGCACTGGGTTGCAGTTGCACCGCGGCCGGTACCGAAGCAGGTGAGTGAGAGACGGCTACTCTGCAATTCAAGGCGTAGTCTTTCAAGGACGGCGTCATCCAACATACGGTTACGCTGGATAACCCGCACCTGATCTGATAGTCGTTGGGCCGAAATGTTGACAGCTGGCTCAAGCACCTGAAACAGAGAGCATCCGACCACGGTACGCAGTCAGGTTACTTCCCCCCTCTGTAGCCCCAATGTATGAGCGCTTGACATTTTCGTTTATGGATTGTGTCCATCTCATGCGCTGCACACTTCCACCGGCAGCGGGGACCCTATCAGAGTCCGGAGGGCTTCAAGGTCCTAAGCTGGCCGGAGGTCGGCCTCTTCCCCGTCGACGCGCAGGTGGTGGTGTCGTCGGCGGCGAGAAGTATGCGTCGCTCGAGCTCGACGCACCTGCAGCGGCCAGAATCACTGGACTCACGGCTGGCGTAGGTCCCGGCGGCTGCGAGGCGGAGCTGATCGACGAATCCGAAGGTGTTGGGTGTGTGTTTTGTCATTGTGCCCGGTTTCTTGTCAGAATTTTATTGTTCGGTCCATTATGTTATCGCCATGTTGTTGTTGTAAATTTGGTTTTTCGGTTTAGTTATTTGCTCTGATGGATTCTTATTTTTTTGGTTTCGTTTTTGTTCTTTGGGTATTGTATTGATGTATTCTTTACGGAAATTATATACGTGTCGTATCCGGTTGTCAAATTGGTAACAAAACAAAGCACGTCACCTGGCGGCAACTATAAACACTACAGTTGGCGGGTTTTGACAGAGTCGACGCGTTTCCGTTAGACTTCGAGGTTGGGGAAGACTCGCCTAGTCGGGCAGTCTTAGCCTGGGAGTCACGGAGTGAAGACGCATCGGAAATGTCCTACCTTTTGTTGCTAGTAGTATTTTAAAGTACCAAGTTTATAAGTTTTAAATTAATTAAAGTGAATAATTGCTTTTGGGGGCCGAGTCACCCGCGTCCGTAGGAGTATACCCATTGAGTCCCTACACGTGGTCCCCGGGTGGTGCTAATCAGGTGACAAACTGGTGGTAGGTTTCGACCGATGGCTTGCGACCACCCACTGGGCAAAGACGTACCGCCAAGCGGCCTGGCCGTGTTCCGGTACGATGCTCAGTGTAGCCAATCCAGAGGAGTTGGGTCGAAATAGTTGTTCCATTGCAGGCAGACCAACCGGGCTCGCGCTGATATGAATGTATCGGGAGACTAGTCGCGGAGGGTAGCGGGATCCGAGGCACGGTGCGCCGCTGGCCGACCGCAGTTAGTTGGGGGCCCAAGTAGTGTACTAGCCACACACGAAAGGCTGCCCCGCCAACTGACGAAAAATCCCGGAATGCACCATCGTGCTGGTTGGCGACCAGACGAGAGGGCCCGATGGACATTCCCGGGGGGGCTCGGGCGTCCCCGCAGTCTCCAGACTAGTCCCCCAATGATACCGTCCTGTCAGTGCGTGCCTGAAGGTAGCCAGCATGGAACCTCATTTCACTTCCTTCTCCTCTCCTTCCTTCACTCTTTTATTCATGAAAAAAGGAACTAAAAAGAAAAAAGCTGTACAGCGGCAGCACTCCCTCTCACACAAAGTGCACCTATCTAACATTCGAGGTCTGCACTCAAATCTCGCCGCAGTCCACCACCACCTAGAGACTGAGAAACCAGCTCTCTTATTCCTTTCGGAGACGCAGATCGGATGTCCGTCTGACGTGGCGTACCTATCTTACCCAGGGTTTACCCTGGAGCACAATTTTAAGCCACGCGCTGGTATATGCATGTACGCCCGGGACGACATCTGCTATCGGCGTCTCCGTAACCTTGAGGACTCCAGGTTCTCAACTCTTTGGGTCCTAGTGGACACAGGCCTAGATAAAATTGTCTACGCCTGTGTCTACCGTTCGCACAGCGGTGATCTGGAGACAACTGGGCTCACACAACACCTGAGTAAAGCGGCGGATGTGGCTCAGCAACGGTACCCCTCTGCCCAATTGGTGTTACTGGGGGACTTCAACGCCCACCATCAGGAGTGGCTCTTCCCATACCAGTACACAGACCATGCTGGACAAGAGACGTATAAGCTAGCGCTGGCGTTAAATCTTACCCAGCTGGTCCAGGGGGCAACGAGGGTGCCGGATGTTGATTCGCACACAGCCAATTGCTTGGACCTTCTGCTGACAACAGATCCAGACCGTTACTCAGTGTCGATTTCTTCACCATTAGGTACTTCCGACCACTGTCTGGTGAAATCTGTATCCGTCTACTCCCCGCCCGATCCTAGCCCTAGAGGCACCAGGCGGGTTTGGCGTTACAGGTCAGCAGATTGGGATGGCATGCGATCTTTCTTCGCATGTTATCCTTGGGGGCCCACTTGCTTTTCTTCGACTGATGTTTCGTCGTGCGCGGACGCCATGACGGATGTGTTGCGGCGGGGAATGGAGTACTACATTCCATTCTCTGACGTAACAATGTCTGGCGGGGCTCGACCATGGTTTGGTGCCGAGTGCAATCGCGCTGATGCGCTTAAACACGCGGCCTACCTAGCATGGGTCGACGCTCGGACGCGTAAAGCGAGTGACGTGAGTCAGAAGAAGAGAGCCTTCAACAGGGCTGCCAAGTTCTGCAAGAAGGTGTTGCGGAAGGCTCGGTTTGACCACATTGGCCGAATTGGGAACAAACTTGCTTCTTACCCAGCTGGTAGTAAGGCGTTTTGGTCCCTGGCTAAGTCGGTTGAATCGAACTTCTGCCGCCCCTCACTACCTCCACTGCTGAAACCCGACGGGTCGCTGGCCCACTCCGCTGAGGAGAAAGCAAGCTTGTTTGCCTCTCTGTTTGCGGAATCTTCGCGTCTAGATCCTGGTGGCGCGAGGCCCCCTGGTACTCTTGGTGGATGCGAGTCGATTATGTCAGACATTCGCATTCATCAGAAGGATGTCCGGAGGGTACTGCGTAACCTGGACGTGAACAAGGCTAGTGGTCCCGATGGGATACCGGCAATTGTACTGAGGACTTGTGCGCCTGAGTTGTCTCCGATCTTGACACGCCTATATCGTCTTTCGTTTGAGACTGGAAAAGTGCCGATGGCTTGGAAGCAAGCTAACGTGCAACCCGTACCCAAGAAGGGTAGTCGAGCTGACCCAGCAAATTATAGGCCCATCTCGGTAACTTCCGTTCTCTGTAAGAGTATGGAACGTATACTGAATGGTAAGCTCCTAGCTTACCTAGAAGCTAACGATATCCTAAGTGACCGACAATACGGCTTCCGCCGAAATCGGTCAACAGGAGATCTTCTAGCGTATGCCATTCACATCTGGAGTGAGGCCATCGACAAACAAGGGGAAGCCCTTGCGGTCTCCCTTGATATCTCGAAGGCCTTCGACCGGGTCTGGCACGGCAGCTTAATTGGCAAGCTTCCTTCCTTCGGTCTGCCCGCTGGATTGTGTGATTGGATAGCAGATTTCCTGAGGGATCGGTCTATCCGAGTAGTCATAGATGGCTTCTCGTCCGGACTGCTGGCTATTAATGCCGGTGTTCCTCAGGGGTCGGTGCTCTCGGCAACATTGTTTTTGCTGCATATTAACGATCTGCTAAAACCCGGTACCTTTGGGTATGCAGACGACAGCACTGTTGCCGAGAGATACGTGCCAGACGCACGAGTTAGTGGGTCTCAGGTCCGGTCTCTCCGAGAGGCTATGGTTGGGCGCTTCAACTTGTCCTTGCAGGCTGTCTCAGAATGGGGCGATGCCAATCTGGTTAAGTTCAATGCTGCTAAGACCCAGGCGTGTCTTTTTTCTGCAAAAAGGAGCCAATTTCACCCGGCTCCATCTTTCCGAGGTGTAACCGTGCCGATAACCGACCGACTTGATCTTCTTGGTGTTACTTTAACATCTACCCTCAATTTTGGTCCCTTCATAGAGGCTAAGGCTCAAGTGGCTGCCAAAAAGTTGGGGGTCCTCGCAAAGGTGAGACGATACTTCACGCCGGAACAGCTGCTCCAACTCTATCAAGCGCAAGTCCGATCGTGTATGGAGTACTGCTCTCATCTTTGGGACGGATCTGCAAGATACCAGCTTGATGCCCTTGAGTCAATTGAGAAACGAGCCAAGAGGATCATCGGCAATGATAGACTCGTTGAGTCAAAACTCCAAAGTCTTGAACATAGACGCCGAGTTGCTAGCCTGTCGGTTTTCTATCGATTACATTTTGGGGAGTGTGCGACGGAATTGCATGATTTGATTCCGCCAAGCCCGTTTCATCTAAGGACCACAAGACGTACGGCGAAGTGCCACCGGTTCATGGTGGACATCCCATCCATACGCAAAAAGCGTTTTGAGAAAACATTCATTGCACGTACAGCTAGAGAGTGGAATTCTCTACCGGAGTCTGTGTTTCCTGTAAGATACAACCTGGGAGTCTTTAAGTCAAGAGTGAATAGGTTACTTCTAGGCAAGCCTGCTCCATCTTCGACCATATCATCGCTTAACATCAGGTGAGATAGTGGTCAAACGCGAGCCTATCAAACATAAAAAAAAAAAAAAAATTGCTTTGCCGTTGTTATTTATTACACGATATACCTACACAGACCCACCTGATGCCTGATTGTAGCTCGATACATCCTGGTGATCCGACATATAAATATTGGCGAGAATTTTTTTTCCGTCAGTCAACGTGACAGCTGGGCCACAGATTATTATTATTATTATAAGTATCTATTTATTCCGAGAGTAAAATCTATTCCAGTTTGGTCGAAGGCGCCCTTACGAGTGACTTACAATAACCCAAAAGTTAGAAAATTATTTATTTATTGATTTATGCACACACAAAACCAATTACAAGAGAAAAATGAACAAATACAGATAGAAGAGCACAAAGGTGCTGCTTATTTCAAAAGAAATTTCTTCCAGCAGACCTGCGACTGGAAAGTTAGTTGAGAAATGTAGACACAGTGTGTATAAATAGATGTAGAAACATAAAATAGACTAGAATACATAAATATTTCATACATAAAATATACCTAATACATAATTAAATATAAAATAAATATCAATAATAAATTTAATCACGGAATGGTGGAGAGGTAATGCTCTTTGACTAGTTTTTTGAATTGGTAGACAGTTTTAGAATTACGGATATTAGGTGAAAGTGAGTTCCATAATCGTACCGCATGAACAGAGAAGGAGTGGGAATAGAAGTGGGTTTTATGGGATGGGAAATTGAGATGATGCTTAAGGCGGGATCTACAAGGGGCGTCGGCAGGGCAGGGTGAACGAAAAACGATCACGCAGGTAGCCAGGATATTTAGGATTACAAAGGATGTTGTACAGGAGACATAATATCCGAGTGTTCCTGCGAAGACGGATAGAGATCCTTGCGAAACTGAGAAACATGGTCGAATTTCCTTAGACCAAAAACAAAACGAATGCACAGGTTTTGCAAGCGCTCAAGCTTGTTTAAGAGCTCCTCAGTGGCATCCAGATAGCAGGCATCAGCGTAATCAATGATCGGCTGAATTAAGGTTTGAGCTAAAGTAATTTTAGTTTTAAAGGGTTAGAAACTTTGCAGGGATTTTATAGAGTGGAAGGTGAAGTGTACTTTACGACTAACCTCGTTCACTTGAGCTCGCCAAGAAAGGTTGTTGTCAACTAAGACACCGAGATTCTTAGCCAAGTCGGTGTATGCAATGATTGAGCTGTTAAGGGATAATGGCGTCAATGTGGAAACGTCAAGCGCAGTGCGGTAATACCGACTGCCTATGATCATAGCCTGGGACTTGGAAGGATTAATCTGTAGCCCGTAAGACTTAGCCCATTGATTAATACGCTCCAGGTCATGATTCATGGCATTAACCGCTGAGTCCGCGTCAGCAAGCAAGAAATGACGATAAAGCTGCAAATCGTCTGCGTAAAGATGAAAATTAGAAGTGATAACCTTAGTGACAGTATTAATGAAAATAGAGAAAAGAAGTGGAGAGAGAACGCCACCCTGAGGAACACCAGCAGTGAGATCACTCCAATTAGAAAAAATCTCGTAAGAGTCAAGCCAGGATAAGGCAGAGGAAGAGAAGTTAATAGAACGAAGGACTCCAAGCAGTATGTCAAAATCCATTGAGTTGAACGCACAACTGAAATCAAGTAGAACTAATGAAGTAAGAGATTTATTGTCCATAGCCCAGCGGATGTCGTCAGTGACTTTCAGAAGTGCAGTTACAGTGCTGTGACCAGCATGAAAGCCAGATTGTAAAGGGGAAATAAGAGCATTTGGCGTTAGGTATCTAGAAATTTGACCATGAACAATGTGTTCGAGAACTTTAGAAAGAAAAGGTAGAATGGAGATGGGTCTGAAATGAGAGAAGGACGAAGGATTGTTTATTTTGGGAAGAGGTATTATGTGTGCCTGTTTCCAGGCTGAAGGAAATGTGCCAGAGAATAAGGAATAATTGAAAATATGAGTGAGAATGGGAAGCAGTTGAGGGAGAACAGGTAATATCATCCTGGAACACAGATTGTCATGGCCCACAGCAGAAGAGGAGATAGCAAGAAGAGATTTTTTAACATCATCTTCAGAGACAGACCTAAGATTAAAAATTGGACAATTCGGTAACGGCAATTTGGAAAGCTCAAGCAAAGTAGAGGTTTTGACACTTAGGTCCAGAGAGACAGGAGGAAGAGAAAAGTGCCTATTAAGAGCACTCAGGTCAACATCTTTACACGTGTTA
This sequence comes from Polia nebulosa, assembly GCA_951329385.1. Classification (NCBI taxonomy): domain Eukaryota; kingdom Metazoa; phylum Arthropoda; class Insecta; order Lepidoptera; family Noctuidae; genus Polia; species Polia nebulosa. The sequence goes on from OX589608.1 coordinate 12,789,105, forward strand.
GTAGGAGATTTGCCGATACCGACTGACTTCAGGAATTTCCAAACCTGGGAGGACTTGCGATCTACAGAGATTCATGAAAATAGCGTCTTTTTGCATCTCGACACAGACGATTGCAGCTGTTACGCAGAGCTTTGAACTGAACAAGATTTTGTTCCGTGGGTCTACGCCTGTACCTACTCTTCGCCTTGTCCTTACAAGCAATAGCACGTCAGTTACCATACCGACCGTCTAAAACCAGCAAATATCGCCAGGGAAGAGTCTTCAGTACCAGATATACAGCAAGCACCAGCAGCTGTCAAGAAGACAAAGAGTGGGCGGATAGTTAGATTTCCTGATTACTATAGCCCGTAGTCACGGTCTCAGCAGGGGAGTAGTGTTTTTTTTTTTTTTTTTTTGGGGTGTGGGAAATCATCTTATGACTCCTTCCGCTCTAGGGTGGAGCGGAAGGGCGTGTCAGACTCTTACTGACTAAAACCCACCCCTGTTCCTCCCTGCCCTACGCGCCCGGGGACGAGGTAACTCTTTCGAATTTATCCTCCACCCCCGGGCAGGCACTGGCCGTGGCAGGCCCCGTCCTTTGCTGACAACTCTTTGAGGCGCGCGTGGAACACTACGCGCCGTCGACTCTCGGGCCTGGTGCTGATCGGACGGCGAGTTACCCACTACTCGCCGTCCGCAGGCCCGGGTCTACGGTGGCCGGAGATCGTCTCGCAGCCCCTGGCGTCTCCTGCGACGGCTGCTGCTGGGGGCGCTAGGGCGACTCGGTCTCTGTTGAGTCTCCCTAACGTGTGCCGCCTCCCTCTTCGCGAGCATTACTGCTTCGCAGAAGGAGGAGACGGCCCCCCATTCCCTCTCACTCCGTACCATGGCCTGAACCAGGGCACGGCGCGAGAGGTCGCTGCCGCCTATCGCATCCACGAGGACACGGCGGTGTTCTGCCCAGGCGGGGCAAACCTCCACCGTATGCTCCACCGTGTCCACTGGGCGATCCTCGCAGTGGAAACACGCAGGGGTCACCTCCGCCTTGATCCGACACAGGTACCTCCCGAAACAGCCATGTCCGGTGAGGACCTGCGTCAGGCGGAAGATGAGGGCGCCATGGCGCCTCTCCAGCCACTCCTCAAAGAGGGGCACTACCGCCTCGATGGTGGCGTGCCCAGCGCTGGGTTGCGACAGTCGCTCTCTCCATGTCACCATGAGATCCTGCCGGAGCTCTGTCCGCCGAGCCGCGAGTTGTCGCGGCAAGGGGAGTAGTGTAGGGACCAAAACCGCTACACCAACCACACCGCTAACCACATCCGCTGCCGCTTATGAACGGTGGGATCACGGCATAAAATCACGCCACCACCTACGTCACATCGTATGATGTCGCAAGCGCCGCCTCTTTCGACTTGGGTGGTCGCGTTCTTTTGTTGACGTCGCTGCGGAGCAAGATGGCTGACCCTCGTCTTTTGGATTATGAATGAATGTCTCACTAGTATAAATATCGCGTACTAGCATTGTTTAACACACACTCCGCTTTAGCTTGCATCGCTTACGCTTCACGCTCTGTTTTATTTCTCGCTGCTTATTACTGTGATTATTTTTGATCAAATATCCTATTTTGTACAGTAAATTAAATTAGTAAAATAAATAAGATTAATTAGTGCTTGCTGCTTTAATTTAAATAAATAACACCTGTGAGATAGCCTACACAAGAAGCGGCCCAAGTCAACATCTTTACGGGCCCCTTCAATAAATAAAATATAATAAAGGGTTCATGAAATGGTGAGATTCTTCGTTCGTTTACTCGTTCTTTGTCTATTAATAAGATTGAATCATTTGTTTTTAATTTTTTTTCATTAATTTATATTCTCAACAAATAAAACCTATTAAAATATTCGTTTATCGTGTCAATGTAAAGCGATTTAATATTAACATATTATATACTAACCCGGAATCCTGTTTCGTAAGTTACCTGAGAAGAACAAAGTATTAGAAACAATTGAAGGTTTCAAAGAATTTTAATAACGAGGAAGTTTTAAAAAGTGATAACATTTATGGTTTTAATCCCTGCCCGAAAATTGCAAACAAAAGCGCGCCCACATATTTTTATTGAACTTCTGACGATTTGCAACAATAGCTCACTAGCGTTCTTTGTTTCAAATTCTACGCTGAAGTTTAGTAAAAACATGCTTTGTTCTACTATTTTTAAAAGAATTCGGCCATTATCCGCAGTAATTCTCTACACAAAAATAAAATGTGACTTTAATTTAAAAATTCTTAGAATTAGCATAAAGAATTAAATCCTATTAATATTTTTAAAGTGAAATTTTGTGAGGATGTATGTATGGAGGTTTGTTACTCTTTTACGCAAAAACTTATGAACGGATTATAATTAAACTTTACATTAATATAGCTTACTAGTGACCGACCCCAGCTTCTCACGGGTACAAATTATACATTTACACCTTCCTCATGAATCACTCTGTATATTGGTGAAATCACATGAAAATCTGTTTAGTAGTTTTAGAGTTTATTGCGGACAGGCAGACAGACACAGCGGGGGACTTTGTTTTATAGTATGTATGTAGTGATGACAGTGGCAGTGAATGCTTTATATGTGAAGGTATTTTAAGCGAGATTATAATCATTAATCTTTTTCTATATAAATATTATTAGTCATCTTAGATGTTTAATTTAGAACAAAATTGTCGTTTACACCATTAAAGATGGATGATATCTTAAGAGATATCACAACGCACGTGGAGGCGTGGAGACACGGAGTACGGGGCGCGGCGCAGCGTCAAGCGCGATTTTATTTCAAGGAGAAACCGGTCTACCGATTAAAAGGTTGTTTTCAAGATTTGGTTTTCTTAGTTTTGGTCGTAAGTTTGTTTTCCTAAGTTTAGGCTAAGTTTAAGCTGACAAAAAAGGTGAAGGTGCTCAATTAAAATATATTAAAAGCCGTAAGTACTTCAAAAGGAACAAAAAACAAAATAGGATCACTTTGATGTCCGTCAGTCTGTCTGTCTGTAAAGACCCTTTTTCTTAGGAACGCGTTATGGTATCAAGTTGCAATTAATAAATATTACGTTGCTTTACGGTCTCTTTTAAGTTTTTAGTAAGTCAAAGCAATAAAATAATACGGCCTTATAAACGACATTATATATCGATACTTGCAAATAGTTGCCAGTCCACCGTAGCGCCCCACCACCACGTATTTATACAGTAAGGATTTTTCACCAATCGCAGTTTAGCCTCCTGCCTATGCCCCTCCGCCTCTTTCGCTTCACTGCAGCGCCCCACCAGCACATTGTCGACGAAGACATCGTCGTCGCGTCGATTGCCAATTTAGTTTTTGACTGGCTTTCGTTACCTTCGGTACGTCAGTTCGTTTGTTCCGTCGGGTCGAAGAACACTTATGCTAAGGAGTGCCGTACGTGATTTGGTAATAATAAAATATGTGGTCATTACATTTGTACGTGAGGTGTTTGCTGTAATTACGTGTGTTTATCGTCCATAGTGCTGTGATATTCACGATAACTTTAGTTCACTACGTGTTAACTTCTAAAACTTCGCCATATTGGTTATCCACGTAACGACTGAAGCTGAATCGTAGTGTTTGAAGACAACGACGCGGCACGGGCTTGGTGGCAACGACTGTGGTCGTCGTTCAAGATGTCAAAAGAAGTAGCGGACGCGTATGCGTCGAGTTTGGCGGACCTAACCGTAAACAGCAAGCCGTTAATAAATATGTTGACGATCCTCGCCTTAGAGAACATCGACCATGCAGAGGTTATTGTTGACACAGTGGAGAAGCATTTGGAGAAGGTAAGTTTTAATTTTAACAAATTTGCGCGATGAGGTGCCGTGGAATTTATGCCAAGTCACGTGGTCGCGTTGTAACAGTCTTAAGCACTAACAAGTATCTCCTACCAGAACTACCAATTTCACAATACTGCCTCAAACAATACGAAAGTATTAGCTATCAAAAGTCTTATTATAGATTACAGCAACCTTGTTTTGAAACAATTGGCTGCCTTTTATTATTTTTGAAGTTTGCACATTTTTTAAATGAATATCTCATTGCTTTGTCATTCATTAATGATCTGTTACTGATTTGCATTTGTTTCATAAACGTCGTGTTATAAATATCGACACACAATCGTACCAGTGATTCCGAACATAATTCTGGATCCCTTAGCGTTAAAATTTTTCGTCGGCTTTTCGTAATTTTTGAAAAAAAAAAATGCGTTTGTTATACTTTAACATGTCAGGTGCCAAACCGCCATATGGCGGCCGTTTTCGCAAATCTGTTGAGCGCCGCCGACGCTCACGGGCGTGAGGCGATTCACGCGTTTTAAACCTCAGCGGCTAGGGTAACCCGCGAAATTCAAATTTTCTTACGTTTTTTGCAATTTGCAGGTCAGTGTCAGGTTGTATCTTGGTCAAAATATGATTCGCGGCCGTAGCAAGTATTTTTTTATAAAATTAAAATCATCAAGATACTCCTTCAGTTAGAATTAATGTGAAATGTAGTATTTCATGAAATCATGACATTTGTCATCAATTCTGAGAGAGTTGTATTAATGATTTTAATGATTACAGTTCTGTAAATACTCGTCATGTCAAAGTAAAGTATAACCCTGCTCCATGGATAATGCAGGCACAGGCCACGATGGGCCCCGTCAGTGATGGCTGACACTACTCTCTTTGAGGCGCGCATGGAACGCTACGCGCCATTGACTGACGGGCTTGGTGGTAATCGGACGGCGAGCTAACCACTGCTCGCCGTCCGCAGCCTGGGTCTACGGTGGCCGGAGATCGTCTCGCGACGTCCTACGCCCGGTACGCCCAGTACCTTTCTTGCGGTGGTAGCGGCCGGGGTCGTGAGGTCCACTCCGTTGAGCTTCCCTCACGCGTCCCGCCTCCGCCTTCGCGAGCATTACTACTTCGCAGAAGGCGGAGACTGCTTCCCATTCCCTCTCGCTCTGTGCCATGGCCTGAGCTATAATAATAATAATAAACCATTTATTTCAGGCGACACAGGCCCATAGAAAAAATACCTTAACCTAAACATACATCTATCTATACATATAATAAATCTGTAGAAAAGTCATTTTTGTACATTGAAGAAATTGAAACAAAAAATAGCCAGCGTGTGAAAAGATAAGTAACAGAACCCATTTCCATCATTTTTGAAATTTTTGTCTGTTTGTCTGTTTGTCTGTTTGTTTGTGCGCACATCACGTAAAATCTACGAATTCAATGCTGACAATGTTTATATACAAAAATTATACGCAACTTGAGGATTAACTTAGTTTTTGTTTCATCGAAATCGGTTCACTCTATCAAAAGATATGATTAATTTAGTGAGTTCAAGAAGTAAAATATTACGTTACGCAATTAAGTATAGTACTTGCAACGACATCTTAAGACTAAAAATAGAACTAATGTTGATAGTTGAAATCTAAATCCGATAGATGGCGTTGTGCAAATGACGTCATTTTCTGAATCGCGGTGTTAAGATTTTCCGCGCGAGGATGACGTCCACCGTGTTTACTAGGCAAATTGGGTTTCGTTAGGTGTCTTAAAAGTTCTTGCGTGTGTCGTAAAAGTTCTTTGGTTGCTTGGTTTATCGATTTTCTAAATTGGTCGAAAAAAAAGTATTTGCTTATCTTATTGGTTTCGTTTGGTCAACTTTGGTCATTGGTTTGAAGTACGAAGTAAAGATTGTATTTGATTTACTTCGTAGTTTGAATCCAATAGTGCCAATCGTTATACAGTAAGTTAGTGTTGCCAATTCGTTGAGTCACGACCACGAACAGACGATACGTTGTCACACTAGACTGTTCGACGCACCGATCTTTTAAGTTTGTAGGCTATTCAGTCATAAGTGTTGTTAGTTTTGTTTATTGCTTTAATTTTCCTTGAAAATGCCTCAAAGAAAAAAAACTAACCTTTCGCTGCGTAGCCGAAATGCGAAAAGGATGAGACTTTGTAGGTCTCAAGAATCGGAAGAAGATCGTGAAGCACGGTTATCTGCTAACCGAGAGCACATCGCTCTTTCACGTGAATCGGAAACGTTCACCGAAAGGGAGTCACGTTTAAGTTCACAAAGAACACGGACCGCGACTTTGCGGTCTCAAGAGAGTATCCAGGAACGCGAAGACCGGCTGTCTGCTGATCGGGAGCGCCACTCTCTCTCACGTGAGTCAGAGACATTCACAGAAAGGGAGTCGCGCTTAAGTTCGCAAAGAACTCGGACCGCGACTTTGCGTTCTCAAGAGAATATCCAGGAACGCGAAGTTCGGCTGTCTGCTGATCGGGAGCGCCAGTCTCTCTCACGCGAGTCAGAGACTTTCACAGAAAGGGAGTCGCGCTTAAGTTCGCAAAGAACTCGGACCGCGACTTTGCGTTCTCAAGAGAATATCCAGGAACGCGAAGTTCGGCTGTCTGCTGATCGGGAGCGCCAGTCTCTCTCACGCGAGTCAGAGACTTTCACAGAAAGGGAGTCGCGCTTAAGTTCGCAAAGAACTCGGACCGCGACTTTGCGTTCTCAAGAGAGTATCGAGGAACGCCAAGCACGTCTGTCATCTGACCGAGAGCGACACGCTCTCTCGCGCGAGTCTGAATCTCTCTCCCAAAGAGAAGAACGATTACAAATAGCTAGACATAACTATGTAGGTGTACAAAGAAACAATGAAAGTTATCTTGCATCTGAAAGGGAAAGAATAGATGAACTAAGACGAGCAGAAACAGCAGAACAACGTCAATCTCGCCTAGAAATAGAACGAGCTCGATACCATATGAATAGAGAAACAAATAGCGGAGCTGATGAGTCCATGGAAAATGACGATGCAAATATTTTATTACCTTGGGACAATAGGGAAAAATCAGGGTTCACATATTCGTCTAGAATTAATTATGCTGGCTTTACTTTCGTGGGTGACATGAGAGAAATTTGTAATTTTTGTCATGCTTTGAAATGGAGGAAAGAGACAGATGGAATGTGCTGCTCGAATGGAAAAATTGTTCTTCCAAATTTCCAAGATCCACCACACTTACTTAAAAGTCTCCTGAATGGCGATCATCCCCAGTCGAACCGTTTTTTGGATAATATTCGTTTATATAACAGTGCTTTCCAAATGACTTCCTTTGGGGCAAAACAAATAACGGAAGGACCGTTCATGCCAACCTTCAAAGTACAAGGTCAAGTTTATCACCTTATTGGATCTTTGCTGCCAGAAAATGAACCCAAATTTCTCCAAATTTATTTTGTATCCGATTACACGCAACAGCTCAATGTTAGAAATCACAATTTTCCCCAGCTCAATGCTGAGCTTTTGGGTCAACTTCAAGAATTGCTGCATCACGTTAACCAGTACGTTCGTGAATTCAAAGCTGCATTGGAGTCAATTCCACAAGGCAGCAATGATTTCAAAATTGTTATAAGTGCCGATAGACGTCCTGTGGGTGAACACCGTGGAAGACACAATGCACCCGTCGCAGATGAAGTTGCAGTTGTTTTAGTCGACCAGGAGTGTGAGAGACGTGATATCGTGTTGCGTACACGCGACGATCGCCTTCAACGCATTTTGGAAACCCACCGAGCTTACGACGCCCTGCAATATCCACTAATTTATTGTCATGGTGAAGATGGGTACAATTTTGGGCTGTACCAAGTGAACCCTACTACGAGAGTCACTAATTATCAAAAAAAAATATCTGCTCAACAATACTATTCCTACCTTTTACAAATAAGGCAAAACAGTTTCGTATATTTGCAACGATTTCGTGGTTTGTTCAGCCAATTTATTGTGGACATGTACGCAAAAATAGAAACTGAACGTTTAGTGTATATTCGCACTAACCAGCGACGGTTACGCGCTGAAGAATACGTGCACTTGCGGGACGCCATGCAATCAGATAATAACGTCGAAAACTTGGGTCGATTGGTTATTTTGCCATCCAGTTTCACAGGCGGTCCGCGGTATATGCACGAACGAACGCAAGATGCTTTTTGTTACGTCCGTAAATACGGCCGGCCGGACCTTTTTATAACATTTACAACAAATCCAAAGTGGACGGAGATTTGCCAGGCACTTCTCACAGGACAGGCGTCATACGACAGACATGACATTATTGCTAGGATTTTTCATTTAAAACTCAAAGTCTTGATTAATCTACTTACAAAGGAGAAAGTTTTCGGTTCAACTCTTTGTTTTATGTATAGCGTCGAGTGGCAAAAGCGTGGTTTACCCCACGCGCACATTCTTCTGTGGCTGGAAGAAAAAATTCGTCCCGATGCTATAGACAGTGTCATAAGTGCAGAATTTCCGGACTATAATGCAGATCCGATTTTGCATGACATAGTAAAAACACATATGGTTCACGGGCCATGTGGCCTCTTAAACAGGGAATCACCGTGCATGAAAGATGGTCAATGCTCAAAAAAATACCCCAGAGCACTGAAAGAACTAACTATGGCTGGGGAAAATGGGTATCCGCAATACCGGCGAAGATCACCGTCACAAGGTGGTTTCACAGCTACTGTCAGATTCCGTGGACAAGAAATAATTCTAAATAATAGTTGGGTGGTACCGTATTCTCCAGTTTTGTCAAACGCTTTTCAAGCACACATTAATGTTGAAATTTGTAATAGCGTCGAATCTATAAAATATATATGTAAATATGTTAATAAAGGTAGTGATCAAGCCATGATAGCACTAAGAAATAACAACCAATTTGATGAAGTGACAAGGTATCAATCTGGCCGATACATAAGCTCTTCGGAGGCAGTTTGGCGCATTTTGAGTTTCCCTATTCATGAAAGGTATCCGCCAGTCATCCATCTTGACGTGCACCTGGAAGGCGGGCAGCGAGTTTACTTTCAGCCAGAAAATGTGGCAGAAAGAATGAACAACCCAAGACAAACCACCTTGCTCGCATTCTTTCGCCTTTGCGAAAGAGACAATTTCGCTAAGTCTCTGTTGTACAATGAAGTGCCACATTATTATACTTATAACAAGCAGCAAGGTGTTTTTAATCGCAGGAGACGTGGAACTGCTGTAGAAGGCGAGTCCGGCATTTTTAAAGAACACGTGATTGGAAGAGTATACACGGTGCACCCAAATAATGCAGAGTGTTATTATTTACGCCTTCTTCTTCACACAGTGCGAGGACCTACTTCTTTTGCTGAGCTCCGCAAAGTGGACGATATAGAATATCCCACATTTCAAGCTGCTTGCCGCGCACGGCATTTATTAGATGGCGATCAGCATTGGGATGATGCTTTAGCCGAAGCATGCGTCAGTGATAGTCCACATCGTTTGCGCCATTTATTTGCCATTTTGTTGACATTTTGTGGCCTATCGGACGCTGGGCAGTTGTGGCAAAAATATAAAGACGCGTTTGCCGAAGATTTTTTGAGACAGCAAAATATAAATAGTGAAACTTCTGACCAAGTACGTGAAAGCTGCCATAATAGGGCTTTGCTGGCTATACAAGATATAGTTACAAGTATAGGAGGGAACCCCCTCAGTCAATACGGCTTGCCGACACCGACAGTTGGTGGGGAACGAATTAATAGGGAGTATACATCTGAAATAAATTACAACCCCGAAGAGTTAGCAGAAATATTGCGAAATGGCTGTTCAAATTTGACGACAGAACAACGTCAAATCTTTGATAGAGTATGCTGTAGTGTAGAACATTCATTAGGAGAAATGCTGTTTTTAGATGCACCTGGTGGAACAGGTAAAACTTTCCTCACTAAAGTTATCTTGGCTCAAATAAGGAGCCAAAACAAAATTGCCCTTGCTGTCGCTTCCTCAGGAATAGCTGCCACTTTATTACCAGGAGGAAAAACTGCACATACAACATTTAAAATACCAATCGACTTGGACCGCACAGAAAACCCTGTTTGCAACGTGTCT